>OZ025239.1:117451684-117521684 GCA_964019155.1 Osedax fenrisi | reverse complement strand
AAAACAAAAAACAAAAAATATTCAATAAATAATAAACATAAAAAGTTCAATCCTAGAAATGATAAAATTATAAAGAAATTATTATTTAAAAATTTTTTTTTTCTGCTATTCTGTTAATATTATTTAATTATAGTACATATATATCGTATGACAACATTCATTAATAGGAAGTATATTAAAAAATGTATTGAATTAATTTTGTATCTACTCCATTATAAGATTTCCTATCAATCCTATGTTAAAATTGAAAGTCATATTGACTATTCAATATTTTACGAATTAAGTTAATTTTTTTTGTATTGAATTATAATACATTTTTTCTAATATTATCTTACTGAAGCGATAATTTATCTGAAAATTTTATATTTTTCAAGCCGCTCTAATGTTCATATTATAAATATAATACAACACAAAAACAGAGTAATTAAATGAATAGAATTATGTGTGCCAGGCTAAATAGACCATATGCTGACTATCTATGTACATGTTAAACTGTTAAATTGTGTGCACTGTGAGATTCTCTTAAAGTATATATATAAAAAATATACATATAGATACCTAATATTTATATGTTGATCAGAACAAGAAATGTAATAAAGAACATTAATGAAGAGGCAGTATTTGATTTTATGGAGACTGATTGGTATGGAGAAAATAATTCTTCTAAAAAAGGTTAATATATATGAAATATATAATCTGCTTCTTACAGTAATTAATTCGTCATTAATAACAATTAAAAATAATATTAATATTAACATTCAATGAGTTTTTATTAAAGTATCTCTTTACATATCATTATTAGCTTCAAATGAATATCATTTTTAGAAAATCACCCAACTTTAATATAATATATATCTACATAATAATTATTAATAATATAATTTAAATATTGTTCTCATGATTCATGACACAAATATGTCCCTAGAGTAATAATATAGCTATTATAGCAATACTTCTCAATATTTTACAATAAATTTGAAAAATTCCAACCTCAATTTTATTGCCCCATACGATAAAATGAATAGCCATCACGCATACAAAAAACTATTATTTTATACTCGCTATTATGTTAATATCGGACCCTATATTTGGTGTTAATGTACGAGTTATGTTATATTTGGTGTTTAAATAATATATACTATACATGAATATAAAGCTGTGAAGAGTAAACCCAAGAAAGAATCGAGCTCGCGCAAAGCCAAAGTGGATAAATGGAAACGTTAGTTTTTTCAAAGTAGCACTATGTTTTAATATTAATTTAAAAGTAGTTTGTTTCGTATAATACGATAGAACATACCCTACGATATTTATATAGCGATGTTTTATTAGATTTTTAAGTTAAATTCAAATTCAATACATTCTATAAAAAAACTCTTAATATATATCATTCTAGCTATTCAATGTAATTATGATACACCATATGAAATACATACACAGTTCAATTTGAGAGGCTTTCGTTGAATACCATGGATATTAATGCAGAAAACTTAGGTTTCAATTTATGTACATACATATATATATATATATTTATTTATGTGTGTATGTATTTATAATATAAATTTTATATATGTAGGTTCGTATATATGTATTTATATATTTATGTGTATGTATATATATATATATATAATAATAATAATAAAATCAGATTTGTCAATTGCCTGGGTTAACTGCTATATATATATATATATATATATATATATATATATGTGTTTATATGTATGCATGCGTAAGTATGTATGTATGTACATATTAATAAAACATTAAATAGATGAAATAAAACAAATGCTTGAAACTTGCTGTGGAGTAATCTCAGAACATACAAATAAGATGTGTACAAGGTTTATAGAATAGTTATATATTCGTTGTATTTCTTAGTTATTGCAATACCATAGAATGAATACAAATAGATATTTTATAAGAAATTTATATCGAATATTTCTATTAAATAATTAGTGATGTATAAAACTACAAATATTAATATCTTATACCTGTGAACTTTGTTAATAATTAAAATACATTAAAACAGTTATATAAATTCTATTAACCTTACATTTAACTAACAATTAATTATATTTCTGGATTAATATCTGAAAATAATTCTTTATAAAATAATATGAGTAAATTATAACAGTATGATTTTATTATTAATATAATGATAAATATTTGTTATACTTGTTTATCTAGTTTATTATATATAGAATTATAATGGGTGAAGTTAGGATTAATGAAAATTTAGTATCAACATTATTACTAGAAATAATAATTTTTAATAATTGTATTCATAAATATATATTTCTATATATTATTTACATTTATATATATTTATCATCACTTCCTGTTTATATTTTTGAATAATAATATGTACATTTTATTTTTATATATATCCATGAAAATCTATTATAAGATAAGTAAACTACATTTTTATTTTACATCACTTTAATTATTAATATATTGGCTCTTTATTAGTATTATTATAATTAACATTTATATTGTATATTTTCAATAATATCCATTTATAAATAGTATTCATTCTAAATAGTAAGATACGCTTCACTGATTTGTTCTGGTTTTATTTATTTATATTTTTATATTGATTTCATTGTTTATATTTACTATATCATAGATATTTCTTCATTATATTATATCACTATCATTACATTATATTACTTAGTTTCTTAAATTTATATTATATTTATTGATATATAAATTATCACTCAATATTGATATTTAACTATAATTATTGATTATTACTATATTCCCAATTTAAAATGATAAATTATTTAAACTAATACAAGATTTATTAGAAAAAATTTATATATTACTAATATAAATATAGATTCTAATTTTATAGAAACTGATTTTACCAGAAAAATATAATTCACAATTTAACAAGGGGAATATAGTATCATGAATATAGTATCAAGAAATCATTAATAATTATTATCACCAAATACAAAATAATAATAGTATTAATATTGATCAAATAACAGATACACTTGAATTAGGAACTAGATAAATATAAATATATAGCTAATAATATAATATTTACTAATATAAATATAGATTCTAATTTTATAGAAACTGATTTTAATAATATAAATAATTTTACATTTTTATATATAAAAAATCAGAATCATATGATGAAATAAATATGTGTTCTAAATATGTGTACTAAATATATAATTAAGTTAGATAGTTTAGAGATAAAATTACAAATATTTTAATATAAAAATAAACTATTTTATACTAAATTATATATATTAACTTACAATACATATAACATATTTTATAAAACAAGACAATTAAGAAAATTAGGACAAATTAATAAAACTTGGATATATAAAGATACTATAATTATTTATACTAATAAGGATGATTAAAATCAATAATCACAATAACTAATATAAATCAATTGGAAGAATATAAGAATTAAATTATAATATAGTGTCTATTTTATTTTTGTTTTTTTTTTCATTGATTATAATTATATTTAATTTATAAAATTTATATTCATTAAAAGATATTAATATTAAAAATGTATTGCATTTATATACAAGTATTAAAAGTTTATATATTTTTTATAGTTTTTATTTTATTCGATACAATTTATTTTGTTCAGAATTCAGATTTATTTTGTATTCACTTCAAGTTTATTCAGTATTACATTTTTTCAACATTATATAAATAAAATATATTGAAGAATTAACAATTAAATTTGGATGAATTTGTTTATGCAGATGACTCGCCAGATAAATATTCAAATATATCTAGAAATGAAATTGATAATTAAAAATAGAATGCACATATAAAGTGTGTGATAAAATTGAAATATCATATTTTATAAATCAAACATCTATTTTATTTATAGCTAATTCTATTAAGCTGCCTAAAAAAGTAGCCGGATTATCTGGCAGATATTTCTCACGGATATCCGCGAGAATTATTTTAGCCGGATTTTTTTTATTTAGAACAGTTGACGGATTATTTGATGTTACCATTGTATGATTTATTAACTTATTGTAACACTTACTATCTTAGTGCATATAATTGTTTGTATATTATATATTATATTATATTATATTATATTATATTTATGTATATAGGTAATACCTACTAGGTATGTACTACATACTATATAGGTTGGTAAGTAGGTAGGTAGGTAGGTATGTATTTATATTTGAGTGTGTGTATATATAGGCTAATATTTTATGTATAATGAATTATATATATAACCAAGTATCTATAATATATTATATATAATTAACATATATTAATTATCTACATACATATACATATATATATATATATATATATATATATATATATATATACAATCACACATACACACTCATACATACATACACACATACATACATAAATATATACAAACACACACACATATATATATACATATATATATATATATATATATATATATGCACTACTATATATACATATATATATATATATATATATATGCACTACGATAGTTAATAATTGCACATATTTCTATGGATTTATTAATCATACAATGGTAAAATCAACTGGTGTAATTATAGGCTACGTACTTAGCTCCTCCCATATCTATAAATACATATTTGTTCTAAATTCAATGGCACGTTTCAACGTCTGCCGCACTAACACAAGTTGAAAGTTCACAGATATCTGCCAACCTGCCGGATATTTTAGAACGAGTTCCAATTAAATCCGGCAGATAATCCGGCGGATATTTTCGCCTTCACACCGAAATATAATAAAATCTGGATAAAATCATTCTCGCGGATATCTGCCGGATAACTAATTATAATAACTTTGTAGACATTACTACTATTGCTATAAAAATAAATAATATATATATTTATATTATAACAGATCTCAAAAATGTCCCCAACATACTGAATTCCAGAGAGCAACATTACGTGAACAACTATTCCGAAGCACTTATCAGTATGTATTTAATGTTGTTATTATAATTCTATCCATTAAAAGTATGAATTTATATTATGCATTAATTAAAATGCATTAATTTAAAAAAAAAAAATATTTAATTATAAATATTTTATTTAAAATGCGAATTTATTTATAAATTTGGTTTGAATTTAAAGATGTTTTTTTTATAACAATATAATGTATATTACATATATTATGATTTTAAATATATTGATATAATAATATTGAAATAATAATTATATAAAAGATTTTTTGCATTGATTTGTATATATTATTCAAATATTTATTCCTGAATCATAATGCAGAATGATCAAATCATTCTAGTGTACAATAATTTTTACAAAATGTGTGTAAGTAGAGTGCTTTTTGACTTGGATGTAAATATTATATTCTAAATAACTATTTAAAAATTGTAATGCTACATATATGTATATATATTTGAAATTATATGAATTAATTTTATATTATAATAACATTATTAACATTATATATATTTATATTTGAATTCCAATAGTGATCTAAACATTGATATTGACGGGGAATTGGATACAGAATCATTGATATCATCATCATTTCATAGTAAGTTTACATTTATAGCTACTGAATTTATAGTAATAATTTACAAAAGTCTCTTTATTAATGTTAATTTTTATAACAATTAATTTAATATATTTATTTAAGCCTAAAGTACCTTCGCATCGTGAAATATGCAAAAATCAATCAAATAAAATAATTTATCCAATAATATTAATTTATTATATGTTATTTAGTATCTTTAAAAAAAAAATATAATAATTAATTAAATAATTTTTATTTAAATTTACCAGTTTTATATTATTTTTTATATAAATTAAAAATACAATAAAATATAATAAATTATATTAAATTTATATTATTATATTATTGACTTATTTCCTATTTTTCAGAATCTGAGAATATATCTAATAATATACATGAGGAGCAAATGGAAGTTGATGAAAACAGCAGTTATACTTCTGAATCATCATCCTCATCATCTTCATCATCATCTTCGTCTTCATCATCTTCATCTTCGGGTTCATCATCATCATCATCCTCGTCATATTTAGAAGATGAAGAGGATGATACAGAAGATGATGATAGGATGAATAATTCTCGACATTTACCAATGTACATAGAAAATCTATGAAATTCTTTGTGAGATATCTTCAAAAGGTTTTGATTATAATATATATTATATATTATTTAATTTTTATTTATTTTTTATATTTAATATATATATATTATTTCAATATATAATATACATATATATTATTTTTATATTTATGTATACACATTTCATATTAACACTAAGCTTATAATACATACCTAATAATTCTATTGATTTTCATATATTTTATAATTAATCAGCATAATAATAACATCAATTACAATGTATTTATCTATAGTTTTATATTAATTAATTGATAATATTTAGTATACTTTTATCTATAGATATCTATTTCATGTAATTTATAAATAATGAGTGATACAATTATTGTAAAAATTGATATTAATTCTATATATAAATAAGTTGTATAAGTATAAACGTATATAAACCTTTATAAATTCTAGGAACTGCCTCTAGCCTTATGCTAAATAACAACATGCCCACAATATAGAATCTATACTTCTACACTTTATATGTATGTCTTTATGTACCTGTTTGAATAGTAAATGTCCTCTATTCTTTAGTATGTAGCGTATCTATTATTTATAGAAGGACAAATATATTGAAACATATTTAATCTATATCTACTATAACATTATAACACACATGAATAGAACCTACAATTAATTATTATTATTAGATACATTAAATACATTATATATAAATATAATACATATTTAATATTTTATCATTTTTTATAATTTTTTATCAATTTTTATCAATATAATTTCTAATGAAAACCAAATACCTTAGTTTGCTTTTATTTTTATCATCTATTATAGATTATTTTCTAATTTATTTTTTTGCAAGTGTATCTTCTATATTGTATAAATAATATTCTATAATGGTGTATTATAATGTAATTCTATCATTGTGCGTATGTGTGAATATCATATTTGATTTTATATAGATTGAGGATGTAATAAAGGAGTTTTTTATCCTACTGAAGCTAGTAGAGAATGCAAACTGAATGCTATCTATTACAGGATCTTTATTATTAAAATCTAAGTCGAATAGTTTCAATTGAATTAGTATATAACAGCTGCATATATGTTTGACAAGGTCACCTTTACACTTTTATTGTTGTTGTTCTCCTCTATCAACGTTGTTCTTTCTAGATTTAACACAGCTCACATCCCAGTTATTTCATGATCATTCTATTTATCATATATACCTTTTTAATAGTATTATATTTAAAATATATTATATCCTTATTAATTATATATATATATATATATATATATATATATATTTAAGGTATAAATTAATGTATTTGATATATTGTGCTATACATTGCATATATTTACTTATCGGTAGAGGTAAATATATGAACCTTAATATTTTTCTTGTTCTTATATCCTAGCTTATATATTTTAATATTTTAGCAGAAGAAATTTGTATCTTCTGTTTTCTTTTTTTGAATATATTATATATATATATATATTATTATTATTATTAATATCAGATTTAGGTATAAGTACCTGGGTAATTGTAGAAGCATTACTGCTTGTCGACAAGATTACTCTTAACTACCATATGTTCTGACACTAAGTATGCGGTTATGTCACACACGAATGAACTGTCAAACTTCATTAATAAGCGGATATATTAAAACTTGTATTTAAAAATGATACCATACATTTTTAATTTAATAATAGTTAATCATAATTTAATAATTATAAATTCATTATTAAATTTCTGATATATTAGTCTACACAAATATATTTAATAACTAAAAATCTTTATATTATTATTATTTAATTAAAATTTCAAATGATATTAATTATAATGTACAAAATATTATTCTATATATATATATATATGAGATATTTTATATTTATAATTATCTACATAATCTATGTATTATCTTAACAATATTTTGAAATGGTTGTATTCAATGTAATTTAGGAATATATATATCATAAATATGCATAGAAAATATTATACCATTAAAACAAATATTTTCCAGAATAATAAAGAATATTTCAATGGATCATTAATATCCATCATAACAACACAGTTCTCCGGCATCAATTCAAGTACATTATCACTATATAATGTTATTGTAAATAGACATAATTATTCTGTAACTTTTTGTAATAAATTTATACTATCGATTTATTGTGTGTTTACCTTTAAATTTAATTTATTCGATTTATATTATTATTGATTGATACCAAATATATATTTTAAATGTAGAAATATTAGTACATTAGACAATTTTTCTTCTACCGTAAATTTATAATCTCACATAATTAAGTGTTATTTTAAAAATACCTTAAAGGCAAGCTACACAGTTTAATTTATGATGTGTTCAAAATACCGAATATGTTTTTAATTCCACCAGAAAGAGTTTCTTTAGAACATTTAAATGTATCTTGCACATTTTATGTAGTCGACTAAAATGTAATAGTGTACAAATATTTTCTAACATAGAATTATTTTAATTAAAAATATATTGTAATAATATATAATATATAAAAATATCATGTACAAATTATTAATAAATGTATATAAATACCTAAATATTCATATACCTTAGGTAATTCTTTAATTTTCCAATTTACAAGGGTTTCTTTTAAACATTTAAATAAATTATGGGTGTGTGAATCTAAATAATATTAACAATTTAAATAATTATATTTATTTATAATAATAATGATAATAATAAAGTTTATTTAAACACTTGAATAATAGTAGCAACAATTCTCTAAAGTGTAATTAAATAATATTAACAAAAAAGAAAAGAAATTATAATAAAAGATATTTTTTCAGTCTTTTGTTCCATACCGAGGTAGCAGAAATCTTGAAGGACCTCTTAGTGATTTATAATCGACATCGATCCTCTTCAAGTTGCATGGGATAGCGCCTCGAGTATCGAGTTATTTTCTCTGATAATAGCGTTGATAAATAGGAAGGTACTCCAGAAATAATTACTTTTTTAATTAAACTTAAAAATCTATAATTAATCCTGGAAGATACCCCTAGCCATCTTAATTTATGTAAATAATAACTAGTCGAAAATATACTAGAATATGGGATATTAAAAATAATTTTTATAAATCTACGAATAACTCGTTTAATTTTTTCAATATATATATTGGAGCTCCAATTAAGATAATATTCCCATAATCTAATATCGATAGAACCAAACTTTCAATAAGTCGAATAGTTGATTTTATTGATAAATATTTACGAATGATATTTATATTATGTAAATGATAATTAGCTGATTTACATATATATGATACATGATCTGACTGCGATAAATTACATGAAACAATTATTTCAAGGAATTTAATTTTAGAAGGTGTAATTAAAAGATTATCAAATATAATATCAGGAAAATCAAAATTAGAAAGAGAAATATTTAAGAGCATAAGTAAATTATTATTTTAGAACCATTTACGAATATTATTTGCACATAACATTAATTTATCGTGATGACAAGATTCAGCGTAAATTTGAATTTCATCCGCATATATATGATATTTCACATTTGGTGTTTGTTCTATTATATATTTCAAAGGAGAAATATAAATAGTAAAAAGTAGAGGACCTAATGTGGATCCCTGTGGAACCCCGTATAATGAAATATTCTCATGAAATACAATTATGTATCTTAACAGAATAGGTTCTATCTTTGATAAGTTGAATTCATATTTTTAAAGCATCTCCAATAATGCCAATTTGTGATAGCCTATTGATAAGTATATCATGAGAGATACTATCAAAAGCAGATGAAAGGTCAAGTTGTAATAATTGAATACGGCTATGTTTATCTAAAGAGAAATAAATATCATTCATTGTAGAGAGTAAAGCAGTTTCAGTATTATGACCCTTCTTGTATGCACTTTGATATACATCAACAAGATTATTGTCATTAATATAATTAATGAGTTGTTTAGATATATTTTTTTCAAATAGTTTACCTATAATAGGAAGCATGGATATAGGTCTAAAATTACCAACATATTTATAATCTAAACATGGTCTTTTTATGACGGGACATATCAAAGATGATTTTAAGAATTTCGGAATTTCACAGTTATTTAATAAATCAATTATAATTTTAGAGAAGATAGGAGTAATAGTAGGGGAGAATACCCGATTGTGGACCCCCTAAGCATAAACAAGAATATCTTTTTTAATATTTAATTTTTAACCTCAATTTTTTTGTATTATGTTATTTAATCATATAATCCAAACATGGCCATACAAAATATTCCTTATTAAAAAGATATTAGGATTAATAATAAACTGTCATTATTCCAAAAGTTACCCGATCGTGGACTACCTAAATAAAATGCATATTTTCAAATTTGTACATTGTATTTCATTCATGAATCATATTGCAATATAATTAAACAGGTTAAATATCCTTTATTATTACTAGAACAAATATATTATTATATATTAGTAATATAATATTACAATAAAATTATTACAAATCATGATAAAATATAAAATAAAAATAGTGATAATATATTATAATATTATTATAAATTGATGAGATATAAAAATATTAAGAAACATTATATAAAACAAATTGATAACAAATCATATAATTAAAAAGGTTAAATATCATTTATTATTACTAGAAAAAAATATATTATTTTATTTAACAATAAAAAATCATAATAAAATATTATATTATATAAAAATTATATAAAATAAATATTATATAAAAATATATTATATTATATTACATTAAAATGATAAATAATCATGATAAAATATAAAATAAAAATAGAATAAAATATTATATTAGAATATTATTATAAATAGATATTCAGATATTCAGAAAAATTATATAAAAAAATTTATAAAAAATCATGATAAAATATAAAATAAAAATAGCGATTATATATAATATTATTATAAATTTATAAGATATTAAATAGTAAATAAAATTATATAAAAAAAATTAATAAAAAATCATGATACAAAATAAAATAAAATAGTAATTACATATATTGATGACATATACTATTATTATAAATAGATGATATACAAATATTATATAAAATAGTAATTACATATATTGATGACATATAATACTATTATAAATAGATTATATAAAAATATTAAGACAAATTATATGGTGTATAATTCTAGATATTCAAACACATCCGTTTGAATTTCGACATGCCTGGATGTTACCTTTGGTTCATTTATTGGAGAAATCAAGTTAATATCTTGTAGTTCGTATGAGAATTCATCTATCACTCTTGGCCAACAGAAACGATTTCTCCAACTATCCGCATACACTTCATTGTGATTTTTAAATTATCCTTGTTTGTCACAATTCCTGGATATATTTTATTTGCGTAGATCATTGCATACCAATGGTCCAACTTAGCGTCACCAATATTTAATAGAAGTTGTATATTGCTATTTGTTGGTTCTTTATTAATAATATTTAATTTAAATTTTTGTAGGTACGTATTTTTTTCAGTACAAGCTATTTCAACCGATTTTTTATATGGAGATGAAGTTAGTATAGATGCTGATGTCCTTTTTCTGTTCGATTTCTTCCTTTCTGGATACACGGGAAGTGGCGATACATCATTAACAGAATAGAATCTTGTTCTTGGACTATCCTATAATGTAATACATTAATTAAATAATTCAAATATATACGAATATAATATATGAGATTTTATATTATTATAACTAACGTTATCAGAGCAAATTACAGGTGAACTGCGACTTGTCCCTGCGATTTCATCAAGAGTATCGTTCATTCTTTGACACTCCTATAATGTAATACATTAATTAAATAATTCAAATATATACGAATATAATATATGAGATTTTATATTATTATAACTAACATTATTAGAGCTTAAGCTTGGGGCAAAGTCCAAATCCGAGAATACATCAATTGATAGAGGCCAAATTCCTGTTGCTTTAAATCCATTCACAATATTATTTATATTTGCGGCTAATCTAAATGCAGAATATAATAATTCGGGTACATTTTTAACAGTTATAGGAACGCCTGGGTGTGTTCTCATCATTGTAATAATTGCCCGGTTATAATATCCTTTGAATGGACCAAAAATGATACATCCAGGGGTTGCATTTTATGTGTAGTATGTGGTGGTAATGTAACAATTGTTACTCCCTTTTCTCTTGCATAATTTACTGCAGAGAGGTTTTTTGTATGTGAAATATGTCCATCAAGAATTAATAAACTTTTATTTTCTTTAGAGCTATGTGAGAAAATCACATAGTGTTTCAACCAAGTTAAAAAAAACCCTCGCACGTCATCCACCCATTATCTTGGCAAGAATATAAGGTTCCTGGAGGTCCATTAATTTTGAGTTCTTGTGGGATTCTTTTCCTATTATATATGACCATTGGTGGTATATATTGACCTGTCGTACTAGCACATATGACACAAGTTGTACTTTGTCCTCATTCTTGACTCGAGAGAATACCGATTCTTTTTTTCCCCTTCTCTCCAATTACTTTTTGTTGTCCATCTTGAACAGTAGATAATGACGATTCGTCCATATTAAATATTCTGTCTGGTAGAAAATTTTCAGTATCATAAAGTTTTCCTAGTAATTCAAAAAAATGTTCTATTATCGGTCTGTTGAAACACTGTTCTTGCTATCGAAGTATTTTCAGCTTTCCGTAAGGACAATTTTGGATTCTTGCGCATAAATTTATAGTACCATGACATGAACATCATTTTGTCATTATTTGTTTTAATTTCAATACAATTTACGATGCAGAGTTTATATGCTAATTTACACACATCATTAATAAACATTCCATCATGTCGTCTGCTATGTTCTACTATGTTTTCAGCCAATTCAGCCTCCAAACTGTATCATAGCAATGGATTTCTACCATATACATATTGCTTTTCCGTTATAGTTTTATTTTTATTTCCAATGCGTCTAATGAGTGTAGTTTTTGGGACGCAAAATGTATTGGCTGCTGCACGGTAACCCTTTTGAACAGCATCAACAGCATCAATAGCATCAATAGCAGAGTTCATATGTTCGATAGGATATGCTGATTCAAACTTTCTACAAATTAGAATTAATCAGTACAGGGAAAAAAATTAATAAATTAATAGGCATATATATATATAATATATAATTAATAATATAATTTATAAATTAATAAATATCATATTAAATAGCTAATTAATTGTCTAATTAGTAAATAATTAACTAATTTAGTTACTAAATAAATTAATATAGGCATATTTAGTGATATATGAATTATAGGAATAGGTATATACCATACTATACACTACTATTCTTTAAATAGCAAACCATTCATATATGTAATGTATACTCTTATGCCTAAATATGGCTTCATAATTTCAGGTATTTGGTGCTTACTTGGCCATTCAGTCTCTATGTACTCTATTAATTTTTTACATATGTTATCTTTAGATGTTTCTTCTATTATTCGCTCTTTTCTGGCATCTGATACTGCTAATGATATAGTAGATATAACTTCAGGTATAATATCTGTATCGGATATCTCTTCTAAGTAGTTTCTCGATAGTGCATCTGCTATTACCAACTCCTTTCCTGGTATGTAAGACAATTTAATGTCATATTGTTGTAATCGAAGTCTCATTTTCTGTAGTTGTGTAGAAATATCGTTCAAAGGTTTTTCTATTATCCTTACTAGCGGACGATGATCCGTGTTGATATATATATTATGTTTGCCATATATATATTGTCTGAATTTGTTGCACGCAAATACTATTGCTAGCATTTCCTTTTCGATTTGTGCATAACGAATCTCCGTTTCCGTTAATGCATTCGATGCATACGCTATTGGTATTCCTTCTTGTAACAAAACAGCTCCTAACCCACATTTAGATGCATCGCACTGTATCTGTTATGTTGCATTTCTTTATGCATTAGCAATGTTATGAAGTTTGAGGTGCCACGGATCTTTGTGGGCTTGGATGATTTCCGATGGGTTTATTATAAGTAAAAACACAGCTTAATATAATTCATATTTATTTACAAGTAACAATAATTAGTAATCTTATCATTATGTGATTTATCGAGGCGATTATTAGTCTTCCGATATGCGGTCTTAGGTTTATTATCACTAAGTCTGTTACTAACATGATCGATATGGGTGTTGGAGCCGGCTTTGAACTCCTTGAGCTCGCTCTGTAGTGCTTCGTAGGTACGGGCGATTTTCATGGCCTGGTCGAGTGTTAGGGTGTTGTCCTTGCAGAGTATATCTTCCCTGACTTTGTCGTGAGCACCTCCTCTTATTATTTGTTCTATCAGGTGCGTTTCTAATTCTGTTTCGTCCCTGAATTTGCATTTCTTTGCTTGTAGCATGCATTTTGTCATGAATTCGTCTATGGGCTCGTCTTTGGATTGCCTAATCTTTTCTATCTGCAGTCTGGCCAGTCTGTAGTTTGATCTAGGTTCCAGCACTTCGGATAGATGGTTCCAAAATTTTGCTAGTGTCTTTGAATCGTTATTCCATGTGTTATATATCCTTAGGCCTTCTTCGCCTATCCATATGAGTACATATGTCATCTTCTCGTCTGTTTTTAAATGTGACATTGGGCCTTTAAATATTAGTGTTGTGTATTGTTTGAAAATCGTTAGTTCGTGTGGTAGGTCCCCTGTCCATACCATGTGAGGTATCTTTATTCCATCCATTGTAGTGTACTTGGTATGGGTTCTTGTTTTTCTTTTTTTTTTGAAATTCTGGAAATTTCCCTCGTGTTGTTTTTTAAAAGTCTTTAAAAGTGGTATTTTCGTTTCGTGTTCATTTCGCTGTCACCATGTTATGTTGCATTTCTTTATCATTAGCAACGTTATGAAGTTTGAGTTGCCACGGATCTTTGTGGGCTTGGATGATTTCCGATAGGGTTATTAAAAGTAAAAACACAGCTATTTACAAGAGGAAGTAGTTAGGTTAGAGTTCATGTTGTTGTTCACAAAGATAATGAACTTTACATTAATATACATAACAGCTCTGAAGAAGTTTCTTTTTAGATTGTCGGACATTTTTGATTTCCAAATAGTATGCTGTTCAGTGCTGATCAAGCTTTGGCTATTCTTATTTAAATATCCTTTTCTCAATATCCAATGAAGCTATCAAGATATATGAAGTTTTCGACTTGTTTTATGATATCACCGTTTTTGCTCTTCATATTGCCATCATAACTATTCGGATTTAATCTCATATATTCAGTCATCAGAATTGATCTTGAGTCCAATATCATCTGCTGTTTCTTCGATTTGGTGTAGTAATATTACATATGTATTCGCATATTTCATTGTATTCGTAGTAAAAGCTATATCGTCGGAATAATCAATTTCTGTTATATGTAAAGCTGGATATCGTCTGGATCTTCTTTGAGTTAGTGTGAAGCCTAACTTTGTACTGTTATCTATAGCAGTCTTTAGAATATAATCGAGACATACTATGAACAGGAAGGGTACGAGGATAGGGGAGATTGGGGGAACTTGAACCACTTTTTACATTTATGACAATAATTCAAATTTAAATATTACTATATAAAAAATATTATATTATTAGTATAGTATTATATATTATATTGATTTTATGATAAAAAAAAACAGAAAAAAATTCTAAATTAATAAATAATTAAGATTATAAAAAAAAATTATAAGTGGTTCAAGTTACCCCATTTGTGGGGTAACTTGAGCCACCATAAAATAGTATTAAACTAGGTCTTAAAAATTAAGTATGTATATGTTTAATATTATAGGTATATATAGTACTGGTTTAAATATATAATATGATTATTTTATGGTAATTGTTATAATAATAATGAAATATTTAGATAATGAAAACAAAATATTATATTAAATTTAATTTAATTAAAACAAAAAAAAATATTATATTAAATAAAATTGTATTAACACAAATTAAAATCTGATAAATCGATATCAAAATGAACAACATTATTCAAACGTTTAGTCGTATTACTTTTGATCGGTTCTGGGAGTATAATAATAATATCAATTTACTTTACGACTTCTATATTTTCAATTGTAGGCCAAACAAACCCCCCAGTAAATTTGATTGATTTTCGATAAAATTTACATATTAATTTGGTTGAATTTATATTTATAATTTTAACGATATAATAAAAGATACCGTTTTTAACAATCAAATGGCCTCCTATGATATATTCAGTTTGTTTAGTCAGTATTTGTTTATTATTGTATGGATTAGATGGAGGAGAAAGTTTAAGTTTTTTTGCGCATTTAAATTTTCATTTTCGTTTTTTATTATCGGTTAATTCTCTTAATGGTAAGGTCTAATCGTAGTAAATTCGAAAGGAGATTTTCTCTTTTTTGAACTACTTGAAGTTGAAACTGATGGAGTTGATGTTGATGGTGTTGAAGTTGAAATTGATAGAGTTGATGTTGATGGTGTTGACGTTGAAACTGATGGAGTTGATGTTGATGGTGTTGAAGTTGAAACTGATGAAGTTGATGCTGATGGTGTTGAAGTTGAAACTGATGGAGTTGATGTTGGTGGTGTTGAAGTTGAAACTGATGGAGTTGATGTTGATGGTGTTGACGTTGAAACTGATGAAGTTGATGTTGATGGTATTGAAGTTGAAACTGATGGAGTTGATGTTGATGGTGTTGAAGTTGAAACTGATGTAGTTGATGTTGATGGTGTTGAAGTTGAAACTGATGGAGTTGATGTTGATGGTGTTGAAGTTGAAACTGATGAAGTTGATGTTGATGGTGTTGAAGTTGAAACTGATGAAGTTGATGTTGATGGTGTTGAAGTTGAAACTGATGGAGTTGATGTTGATGGTGTTGAAGTTGAAACTGATGGAGTTGATGTTGATGGTGTTGAAGTTGAAACTGATGGAGTTGATGTTGTTGAAGTTGAAACTGATGAAGTTGATGTTGATGGTGTTGAAGTTGAAACTGATGGAGTTGATGTCGATGGTGTTAAAGTTGAAATTGATGGAGTGGCAGCTATTGAGATTGGGGTAGTTGAAGCGATAAATATACTTGCTGGTAAAAATTCATCGTCACTGAATATCTGCGAGTTTATTGGCATAATTCCTGATTTTTTGAAGCCTGATGTTATGTTTCTATGAGACATAGATTTATAGAATGCTATTGTGAAGCATGCAGGAAGGTCATAAATTGTTGCTCTTTTTCCAGGATTTGAAATGTTCCATTCGTTTAATGCAGTTTTATAGTAGGATTTTCAAGGTCCATAGACACTAATATCTAATGGTTGTAGTCGATGGGAACAATGAGGAGGAAATGTAATTAAAATAAGTCCATTAGATGTAGCTAATTCAATAACCATTGTGGAAAGGTGTGATTCATGATTATCTAAAAATAAGCAAGCTTTATTATTCATCGAACAACCAATATGTTTAATAAAATGCTTCAGCACTTTAACGAATAATTCATTATTCATCCAACCGGAAGATGATGCAAGACCAAGAGTTCCAGATGGGGCTTCTTTTATCTATAATATTAATATGTTATAAGTATTAAGATTATAATCAAATTAAATATAATAAATTAATCTAATAGTATATATTTACCTTTTCTTGTGAAAAACTATAAATTTAAATATAAAATCAATTAAATATATTTATAATAAAAAAATGTATTTGTTGTATTTATATTTACAATATAAATATCCTGTATTTATTTCATAATCTTTGATTAAGGGGAAGTGTTGATATTGGAGGTGGTTCAAGTTACCCGCCGGCTCAAGTTCCCCCACTCTCCCCCCTTGAAGGACTCCAGTGGTGATCTCGAAAAACGTTGTATCTCCATCAGGTGATCTAGCCATAGAGCGAGTGTTCCCATACAGTATAATTATAGCGTTGATTATCTCTGTTAAGTTTGGCTTTATTAGATTTCTTTCTTACACTCATTTCGTTAACTGTTTTCCAGGCGAGTGCTGATTTTGTAAAACTAATTGCGTTTTGTATTTCTTTAATCTTTCGAGTAACATATTCCTCTTATTCTCTTTCAGTTGTGTTTGTGAGTGAATTTTGAAGCTTCTGAAGTTTTTGATATTTCTTTGAGTTGGGTCACTGTTTTTAAGTTCAGCTGTCTGATGAAGTATTTCACGTTTCTGACAGATATACAGAATTTCCCAGAGTAGTCTCTTTTTTAGTTTTGGTTTTAACGGAATTACATTTTCAGCAGCTTCTTTGCAGGCTTTCACAAAATTATTATATATTTTGTTTGCAGATAAAGCTGTTATTTCAACTTCTTAGGAGTAAATCTATTTTTCACTTCGGTTACAAAGCTACTACGGATATCAGTATCTTGTTTAAGTTTGGTCCAATCATAAGGTTTATTATTACATACTTTCTTTTTATTTGCTCTCAGACAAAGTCGTATATCGGCTGAAATAATACGATGATCAGATGCTAAGCTGATAAATGAATTGTATGCTCTACAATTTTTAACGCTGTTTTTCCACTTCTTATTTATGATTAGGAAATCAATTTGTGACTTAAAGTCATTTGGACGGGCGTGTATCCAGAATTGTCCTGATATTTTCTGTAAGTTCGTATTTAAACATAATAGATTGTTTTCTTGAAGAAAATTATGTAGCATATTTCCATTATGATTTGTAGTTCTGTGTAATGAATATTTGTATCCATTATCTTTTCCAAGGTGTGCATTGAAGTCTCCTCCGATTATTAGTACATCTTATAAATACAATAAAGTTATGACGTATAAATGAAGAGCTATAAATGATATACAATCGGCGAGTTTATAAAAATAGGATGTCAGAAAATAGTTTAAATAACTTTCAATGTTTTTTCTTCAAACAATGGTTAACGAGATCTTATATCTAACCACACACATACCCATATACCCATGCTCCACGCATGCCCGAATGGTATTTATCAGATACATGTCTATTTTTATTATTTTATAACTAAAAAATAAGAAGTTGAATTAATTATGGAGTACTCACTATCAGCTAAATCATGCACTAGTTTGTTTTCAATCAGAATTTTAAATTAAACATGATTATTAATAATAAAAATTAAATATATAATAATATTAAATAAGATAAAAGTAATAGGGTATTCTGCATCGTATTGTTCTGACAGTTGAATTGTGATTTTAGTCTTTTAACATTTTCCTCATATATATATCTGTTAAATGAATTATTAGTATATTTTATTTTTGAATATCATTACATTTTAACATAGTAATTTTATCCAATAGAATATTCCATAAGAATGGGCATGTAATAAGTGTAGACTATTTTTTAATATCCAACATATAATTGTATCCCATATTTTAAATTTGTAGATCTAGTAGTGCATATAGAATTATATACTTAAATTTCTCTGTAAAGTTTGAAGTAGTATATGATAAGTATATAAGTGTATAGATGTATAATAGATTATATATATATTATAGAATATATTAACTTGTGTATTTATAGTTTATTACATGACTGCCTGTGTACGTGGGACTATCATATGATGCTTGTAGGTGACTCACGCCACGGTGCGTGATGTGACCCAATTAGTTTGGACGACAACAAGTTATGTAACATTTATCCGTTATCTGGATCATGAACAATCATGAACAATCATGTACATTTATAGCGCGTGTAAACATATAGACATATAACACAGAAGGACAATGATGGAGCAGTATTTAGTGGGATGTAGTAGGATGTTATTTAGTATATGTGTTAGTGCAGTTTCCGTATTTTTTTTGTTTGTATAGGCACTTTGGAATTTATTTAGTATATTGTTGTTGATAATGTAGTTATTTAATTGTGCTGCTATAACTCTTTCAAATGTTTTAAATATAAAGGAGAGGTTTGATATTGGACAGTAGTTTGAGAGATCTGATTTATCTCTGGAGGATTTTTTTATTATGGGAGTAATGTGTACCAATTTCATGTAGGGTGTAACAACACGCGTTAAGAGGGAATTCTCAATTATACTTTTATAGAATGGGGAGAGAAAGGAGGAAAGTTTATGTAATAATAGTGTAGTGATAGGGTCTAACATGCATGATGATTTGAGGGCTAATAGAAGTTTATCAATGCAGGCCGTAGAAGGGGTATAGAATGAGTTAAGTGAATATGTTGGTAATATTAGTGGTGGTAGTATGGGTTTGGGTAGGCAGTTAATGATTCTATGTATCTTGTTATTGAAGTAATTATCAAAGTTGGTTGCGTTGATAGATGGAATACAGTCAGGAAGTATGCGAGGATTTGTAATTAAGAGTTTCTTGTAATTATTTCCAGCGGATATTATGGTATCAGTATAGTAATCATGTTTAGCCTTCTTTATCATGCGTCTATAAGTATATGATATTTGTTTAAAAGAGTTAAGGTGTTCTCGAGTGTTCGATTTTCTCCATATCTTTTCGGCGGCTCTAAGCTGACGTTTAATCAAATTTAGCGTGGGATTAAACCATTTAATATTGTGACTTTGGGTTCTTGATTTAGTTTTAATGGGATAATTTAGCTAGGATGTTGAGTGTATTAATTAGGGTTAAGTCGATGGAGGATATATTTATTGGATCAAGTATAATTGAGTTATTGGAGAGGAAGTCTTTTTTAAATGCCGGCAGGTCAATATTCTGAATTTTCTGAATGTAATGATTTTCGATTGTCGTTTAGGTTTAGGTGCCTGAAGAAAGAATGTAACGATGTGATGATCTGTGATTAAATTTTGAACGGATGTATTCGATATAATGTTGGAAGTATTATGGGATATGATGAGGTCTAGTATATTGCCAGAAGAATGAGTAGGTGAGGTAATATGTTGAACACAGTTGTGGGAATTAATTGTTTGGTTTAAGAGTTTTGCATAGGTGGAGGTGAGAGAAATTGGTATATTAAAGTCACCTAGAAGTATAGTGCGACTAGATAGAGAGGATAATAGATTATCAATTTCTTCTAGAAAGCATGGAATTGAGTTTTTTGGAGGTCTATATATGGTTATAAGTGTGAAGGGTAGTGAATTCACGGGCTGGAAGGTGCATTTAAATGCCTCAGAGTATTCAAGTGATAGATCTGTACTGTTAACTAGCTTAATAGTTTTTTTGTATAGAACACCGGTGCCTCCCCCATAGTGGGGACCAGGTCGAGGAAGATGAATTAGACTGAGAGATTTAGTATTTAGACTGGATATTATGGGTGTGTCATTGTCAGTAAGCCAGGTTTCAGTGAGACATAATATGTCTAATTGGAGGTCGTGGAAGAGATCAATAGTAGTTTCTACTTTGTTTCTTATAGATTGTATATTTAATGTAGCAGCTTTTAATAGGGATTTATGGGATGAAGTCTTTAAGAGTTTATAGGTGGAATATGTGGTAGAGTTGGATGAGTGTATTGGAAGGGAATGTGTTGATATATTATTGTGATCTAGTTCTAGGATAAGTGGTATCTTATTATTAATAAATGGTGGAATTGATAGTGTTGTATCTATTGAGGTGCTAGGAATTGAGATTGTTCTGAGATAATTAGGTCGAGTGGTTGAAGGTCATTGTGCAGATCGATGTGATGATTGAGAATCACTGATTGATGAATTCAGTGATTTACTATGTAATTTATATGTATTGTAGGATGTAGACCATGTATTGTATGTATCATTTGATATATAAATTGGGTTATTATTCCAGTCTATATTAGAGTTGATAAAATGGCGAAGTTCAAATGAGTTAGTATAGTTATTGAAGGTACATTTTGTTATAATGTAGTTACTATAAATGCACTAACCTCGAGTCATTGATAAGTGTCCTACTATGTATAGTTTATTTTGATTACTTTGGGGGCGTTAGCATAATTAGATAACTGATGTTTATTTAAGGTTAGTGCATTTACTAAAACATGGTGACTATACGATTATAAACATTCCATAACATCCCTTTTCTAAGGTTTTAATATCATGATAACAATTTAAATACATGATAACAATTATACAATTATAAACCTTAACCCTATAGTGACCTAAGGTCACTATTCCGTATACCGCTTAGGAGGATTTATGTGTCTTCCTGAGCGCGTCGTATACGTAGCCTCACTGTTTCAATCAATGCTGATCTATTTCTTCTTACAATTCCTTCTCCTTCCACTGTATAACTTCTTTCATTCTGATTTACTTCGATTACCTTGGCTGGACGGTCTAGATCTTTGATGTAAACATAATCCCCAATAGATAATTTCTTTAGGTCCTTTACTTTTGGATTGCTATCATACTTATTTTTAATTCTTTTTATCTTCTTTTCTTGCCATTCACGATACTCGGTATGTTGTTCTTCATTGACAATCTTTCGGTTCTGTATCAATGGTACTATAGATGTTAATTTTCTATTCATTAATAGCTCTCCAGGTGACAATCCGAATTCTAGTGGTGTGGTTCTGTACTCAAGCATACTCAGATATGGGTCTTCGCATTTTTCTAATAGTCTCTTTACCGTTTGAACTGCACGTTCAGCCATTCCATTTCCTTTGGGGTATCATGGAGATGATGTTATATGCTTGAATTTATACACTTTAGTAAATTCTTTAAATTCTAAGGACGCATATTGAGGGCCATTGTCAGATATAACTTGATCTGGTATCCCATGTCTAGAGAATATAGATTTCAATTTCTCTATAATTCTACCAGAATTTTCAGTTTTTCCAACAATGCCAACTCAATATATTTAGAGTAGTAATCTACTACTAATAGATACTTCTTTCCGCTTAATTGAAATATGTCGGTTCCCAACATCTCCCACGGTCCTTTTGGTATGGGAATCATTTCTAAAGTTTCTATTTTTTTATTTTCATAAATCATGCATTGAATGCATGACCCTACGTGTGCTTTAATATCCTTTGTGATTCCAAACCACCACACGTTTTCTGGTTCGTTTTCTTTTCTAGCTCTTGCAATACATCTCGTCACTCGTGTGCGTTATGTATTTACCGCCGCTGTCACCATGTTATAATGTAGTTACTATAAATGCACTAACCTCGAGTCATTGATAAGTGTCCTACTATATATAGTTTATTTTGATTTAACGTAAAGATTACTTTGGGGGCGTTAGCATAATTAGATAACTGATGTTTATTTAAGGTTAGTCCATTTACTAAAACATGGTGACTATACGATTATAAACATTCCATAACACATTTGACATTAGATGGGGCTAGGTTAAATTTTGTTGCATGGAAAAGAACTCTACCACGTGTTCGCTCAGTGATAGATCGTTCAGCACGAATGTATAGGTGATTGTATATTGAGTTACTGCGGATGAATGGAATTTTGGAGTAGAAGTAGGAACACTGATTTGGTGTATTAAAGAACATAATAACAGTTGAACCAACAAAATTATATGACGAGAGAGCGTATGTAGGTGTATTAGTGTAGGTGAGTAATTCTAGAAGAAATTCACGAGATTTTTCGGATGGTCGAATATGCTCAATAACTACAGAAGAGGGAGACTGGTGGTTAGATGAGTAATGGCTGGTAGTGAAAGATGGATTCGCTTTTTTACACTACATTTCTCCAAATTAAGCGTAAGACCTGCTGATTTTACCTTACTCATTACTTCATTTAATACTTTATTGTGTTCTGCTAGTGTCTCCGTTGCTATTAAAATACCA
Source organism: Osedax fenrisi (assembly GCA_964019155.1). NCBI lineage: Eukaryota > Metazoa > Annelida > Polychaeta > Sabellida > Siboglinidae > Osedax > Osedax fenrisi. Next base: position 117,497,926 of record OZ025239.1, on the reverse strand, counting down.
TCCATATGTACTGTTACTTGATCTAATCCTACTAATATGCGTGAAATTTCCCGCTGAAATATCTCTGGCGCACTAGTTAACTCAAATGGTAACCTACAGAATCGAAATCTACCTTGTGGCGATAGGAATGTAGTTAAATTCCTCGATTCTCCGTGTATACGAATTTGCCAAAATCCCGAATTACAATCTAATTTCGAAAATATATTACCCCGCGATAACCTAGCCAGACTACCTTCTACCGTAGCCATCGGGTATACCTCGCATTTTACTACTCTATTTAGCTTAGTATAGTCTATGCATATTCGTATCTTCCCGTTTGGTTTCTTAATTACTACCATGGGTGATATCAATGGCATATGCTCATCTACACGCTCTATAACTCCTAATTTTAGCATGCGATATAACTCTACTTCTACTAATTTTCTAAGTGGTATTGGTATTATACGTGCTTATATATTGCACTAGGTATTGCACTCTCCAATATATTTATTCTATGCGACATATTCTTAAGTTCACCTAACGCGTCTATCGTATCTATAAGCTTAACTATTCCCAGCTTCACTGATGCCTCTTTTGATAGCAAGGGACTCGATAACCCTTTTATCAAATAAACTGGTTGTAATATTTTCCTATTTTTATATTGCATATGCGCGTTAATATAGCCTATTACCTTTACATTATTACCACTAGCTCCCTTTAATATAAGCTTATTTTGCCTGAGGTCATGATCTCTAGTTAAATACGATGCAGGAAGTACTGATACCTCTGCACCGGTATCTATTTTAAATTTAATTATCCTATCGGAATCCACAATAATATCCCTTTCCCACTTAGGATTAACCGTATTATCAATATTTATGTGACCGATAATTTTATTACTAGCCCAGTTATCGTGATCTTCGTCATGCAGCCTGACTTCTTCCACCCTCTTGTTCTTGCACAGCCTCGAATAATGTCCGACCTCCTGGCATCTGTAGCATTTAGTCTTGAAAGCTCCGCATCTCTTATCTTCATGTCGTCTGCCGCATCTGTCGCATCTTTTCCAATTATTCCAATCTTTACTTTGAGTTTTCTCCCGTCTGTTGGTCACCTGGTCGACCATCACGTTGGCTTCTTTATCGTTGGATATCTCGAGTAACTACATATCAATCATTTCGCTTGTTTTGCCTACTTCTCTTACTTGGTCTAAAGATAACTCTTTGATTTCTAGCAACTTCTTCTTGAAATCTCTATTATTAACCCCCATTATTACTCGGTCAACTATCAGAGACTCTTTTAAGTCTTTAAACTTGCACGAACTTGCTAGTTTTAGTAATTCTGTAATATAATTTTCCAGATTTTCCGTGTCCTTTTTGTTTCTTGAATTAAACTTGTATCTTTCGTAAGTTGTATTCGTCTTTGGCGTGAAGTACTTTGTAAATTCAACCAGTAAATCCTCTACTCTTATCCGGGCAGTTCGTTTTGCCTCTTTCGTGCTTTCGTCCGCAATACCGGCATGTCGGCGCATTCGACATGTTGGATGCAGGTATGTTGGATGGTTTTCTTGAATGTGGGGTATGAGTTCGGTCGTGATGGTTTCGGGTATAGTGTTTCGCTACGGCTTCAATATGCTTCTTTTTCTCTCTGAATGAGTCGAGGTCGATTTGCGTTGATTCATATAGACGTGTAGATTGGATGGCTGCGTCTAACGTTAGGGTATCGTCCCTGGATAGTAAATCTTCGCGGACTTTGGCGTGTTTACCTTGTGCGATGATGCATTCGATGAGTCTGTCATCGAGTTCCGAGTCCTTGAATTTGCATTTATCCGCATGTATTCTTAATCTATTTATGAATGTGTCGATGTTCTCATCGTCATGTTGATAAATCTTTAGCAGGTTATATCGTGCAAGCCTGAAGTTACACTTTGGTTCTATTGTTTCCTGGAGTCTTTTCCAGAATCCTTCTAGCGTCTTCTTTTCGTTGTCTATCGGCCACGTGTTGAAGATTTTGAGGCCTACCTTTCCAACCCATATCAAAACGTAAGTCAGCTGTTTTGAGTCAGTCTTTAGTTTGTCGAGTGGCCCGTCGAACAGTAGGGATGTGTATTGTTTAAACGTATGATATTCTGTAATTAAGTCGTTAGAGTACCAGTCAAATCTATGCATAGTAGTAGCGTCCATAATATATGTATCGTAATATATAATTGTCTACGTATTGTATGCTTGCGTGTAGTATAGCTTATGCAAAGGCTACATGGAATAAGTATCTATGATAAGGGTATATAACAATATCTATAGAAAACTAACGCGTATTGTCTTTTGGGGAGTCCTCTCTTGTGTCGTCAATGTCGGTCGCGTATCCGTGTCCTGTGTCACCATGTAATAATATGATGCCTCTATGTATTCGCATGTATACCTGTGGTATATGATGATGTTAATATCCCAACGTTGTCAATATATTGTATAGTATAGATAAGGAATACACAGTAATCCAAGGCAACAATGTGTTTATTAGTATAGATATATATAGATTAAGATAGAGTATATAGTGAAGCATGTATGTTCACGTTAGCATGTGCGTGAGGATACTAACAAAGATTTTGCGAAGCAAAGATATAACACTCCCTATGCATGCAACGTAATTTAGTTATAGCCCGAACCGCTGCTAGCAGTAGTATCGAAATCACTGAAATAGATTTAGGTTCGGCTCTGTTTTCATACAACAATGTTTTCATTGCTCTATTAAATTACATGCAATATAAATGAGCTTTTACTCACTAAATATATACTTATATCATTTAAAACATACATATCTTGTTTGTTATATATTAGTAATGAACACTTAGTTTTCATCATATAAATATTAATTTAAAGCATATTATTTAACATTTTAAAAGTGTATAGTTAAATACGAATTTACATTATAAACAACGCATAGTTCCTAAAAGTAACCCGCTATAGGTGGCACCAGTGTATTTTGTATACAAATTCGAATTACACGATTTCGCGTAAGTGTTGCCTAGATGTTACCTTCTTTGGCTCACGTATTGGAGCAATCTGATCTATATCTCGCAGTTCATACGAGAATTCATCTACGACTCTAGGCCAACAGAAACAATTGCGACAAAACTATTTGCAAACGCTTCATTCTGATTTGTAAGTTATCCTTGCTCGTCACAATTCATTGATATGTTTTATTTTCAGAAAATGTTCAGAATCATAAAGGTTTCCAAGTAACTCAAGCAGATGTTCAATTATAGGTCTATTGAAACACATATTTTTAGCTATTGATGTATTTTCAGCTTTCCCTTAGGTCAATTTTGGATTACGTCGCATAAACGTATAGTACCATGACATGGGTATAATTTGTTTTAATTTCAATATAATTTACGTTGCATAGTTTGTATGCTAATTTGTGAACATCATTTTTAAACATTCCATTATTTCGTCTACCGTGTTCTAATATATTTTCAGGTAATTCAGCCTCCAAACTATAGCCTAATAGTGGAGTTCTATCATATTGCTTTTCTGATAATGTTTTATTTTTATTTCCAATGCATCTCATGAGTGGTGTTTAGTATTGGCTGCTGTCATTCCATTTTTAACAGTATCAATAGCAGAATTCATATTTTCGATAGGATATGCCGGTGCAAACATTCAATAAAATTAGAATTAATCTACTAGGTAACAAATTAATAAATATTCATATTAATTATAAATTAATAAATATATATATTTGAGGTATTTTTAAATAATAGGCATACACTAACTTATTATGAACTTATATATTTTTAACTTAGCCAGTCGTTGAAGGACATCCAGAGGTCGGCATGCCTATTGAATCTGTCAACTTCTGTATCTTAAAAAAACCTCCAATTAATTATTATTATTAGACTTAATATAGTTATATATATATATATATAATTTTTATAATTTTTTATCAATATAATTTCTAATGAAAATTAATTGATTTTACCTTAGTTTACTATTATTTTTATTATCTATTATGGATAGATTATTTTCTAATCTACTTTTTTTAGAAGGGGTATCTTCTATATTATATAAATAATATTCTATAATGGTGTATTATAATGTAATTCTATCATTTTGTGAATATTATATTTGATAATATATAGTTCTTTTATCCTACTGAAGCTAGTAGAGAATGTGAACCGAACACTGCTAGTTACAGGATCTTTATTATAAAAATCTAAGTAGAATAGTTTCAACCATAATATATTCATTATTAATTAAGAATTAACATATATGTTTGCCAAAGTCATCTTTAAACTTTTGTTAAAGCTATATCTTTTGAGTTATAGCTTAATATATATATATCTTTATTTTTATCTTGATCTTTAATTGTGTCTGTTATTTTATCAATTAATACTATTTTTATTTTGTATTTGCTGATTATTAATGATTCCTTTAAATAATGTATTCTCCCTTGTTAAATTTTGAATGATATTTCTTTGGTAATCTACTTTATCATTTAATTTTTTAATTTGTTCTGATAAATTTTGTATTAGTTTGAATAATTTATCATTTGAAATTGGAGACATAGTATATAGTATAATAAAAACTACAAATTACTTCATTAATCCAATAATCAATATAATATATTATTTTATAAATAAATGAAGGCAAATTTACACGGCCCGTTTAAATCAATTTTTTTTATCAATTTTATAATATTATTTCTTTTTTCGTGTCGGTTTGTTTCGCTTTATTTTAAACTCACTACTATTATTATAATTTTATTCGTGTTCCTAAACAATAAACTATTTATCTAATTAAATAAACCCAACTATATATATACATATTTAATAAATATAAACAATTAAATAGGTTAAATATATATAACATAAAATAAACTAATGAATATATTGATAATATATATATATATAAACTGATAATACTTTAAACTTACAGATAAAGTACAATAGATAACTCTGTGTCATATTAAGATATTAGATAATGTTTGAGATATCTGTGTTAACTTTTTACTCACCATCTCTCCATATATCTCACACTTTGATATAAACTGCATTATAAGATAATTTAAATAATTAATAATAGATTAGCATATGTTAATATCAGTTTGTCACTATTATTTGTTTCGTCACGGATGCGGTTTAGTCTGTCTTCTGAAAATTGTATTGGATTGATTGCTACATCCAAGTCTATGTTCTCATTGTTGTTTTCGTCAGGTTGTCTGGATAGAGTGTCGGATAATGTCATTGTTTTCCCAGGGTGATACGTTACTGTGTAATTGTACGTTTGTATCCGTAGCATCATCCGCTGTAATCGTGCTGGTGATTTTTCTAAGCTCTTTTTCGTGATCATCTCCAATGGTTTGTGATCCGTTATGACTTCGAATTTCCTTCCATATACGTAGTAATGGAAACGTTCGCACCCGAATACTATTGCCAGCATTTCCCGTTCTATATTCGCATACCTCTGTTCGGTACTAGAAAGCGTCTTAGATGCGAAGGCAATGGGTATATTATTCTGCAATAGTACGGCTCCCAGTCCTCTTCCTGAAGCGTCTACTTGTATTTGTGTATCTACGTCTGGCTTGTAGTATGCCAGCGTAGTGGCATTGCATATAGCTTCCTTGATTATGTTAAAATCTATAGTGTTGATTTTGCTCCACTTATATTCCTCTTCCTTTAGGATGTCCCTGAGTCCTGCTGATTTTTGTGCTAGGTTTGGTATAAATGTGGACATGTAAGTTGCTATTCATAAGAATTCTCTTAGCTCCGTCGGGTTTTGAGGTTCTTTGAATGCCTCGATTGCTTTGATTCTGTTTTTGTTAGGGTGTACTCCCTTATCGTCGAATGTAAGCCCGAAGAAAGATAGTGAATTTGTACTGATAGCGCATTTTTCTTCATTGAAAACCAATCCGTTTTTCTTCGCTACTCTCATAAGATTAATGAGATTTTCGTCATGTTCTTTCTGTCCCCTTCCATATACTCCAATGTCGTCAGGTATCGAGATAGTACCTGGACATGTTTCAAGGATGATATCCATTCTTTCTTGAAAGATATCCTGGCTCAAATTCAGTCCAAATGTCATTCGTTTGAATCTGAAGCGTCCAAATGGGGTGTTGAATGTTGTTAGAGTGCTTGATTCATCGTCTAAAGTGACTGACCAGTATCCCGAGCGTGCGTCCAGTTTAGAAAATACTTTGGCTCCTTCTAGTTTGAAAGTCATCTCTTCTAGTGTTGGTGTAGGGTAATGTGGTCTACGTATAGCCTCATTTAGGTTCTTGGGATCTAAACAAATCCTGATCTTCCCTGAGCTCTTTCTAGAGTATGCCAAGCTCGATACCCAATCTGTTGGTTTGCTAATTCTCTCTATTACGTCGATTTCGACCATCTTGTCTAGTTCACGTTTGACTTCTTCCCTTAAGGCAAGGGGGCAACGCCGTGTACCACGGGTTGTACGTTTGGGTCTATGGTAATATGGAGCTTCCCAGGAAAATTTCCTATCCCTTCGAAGTTTCCTGGGAACTCCTCCTTCAGTCATGCGATGTCTAGTTTCTTTTCCTTTCTTATTGAGCAGTGTATACTTATAAGTTTTAGTGCCCGGGACGATGGTAACCCTAGTATGGCAGGTCCATCTGTCTCTACTACGTAGAATGTAGCAGAGTTGTGCGTTCTCCAAATCTTATTGGCAACAGAATAGTTCCTCTATTCTGCAGTATTCCACCATCATACGTCGTGAGCTGCACTATGCTATCACGTATAGGATATATCATTTCGTGTTTCTGCAATTCCTTATAAATTCTCAATGGTAGAATGTTTCCTTGTGCCCCGCTATCTATCTTCACCTTGATACTTGTTGGCCTCTTTGTATTCTGTAGTATGACGTTAGTATGTATTTCATCGTTATCTTGAAACACTTCTGTTATTGCGTTAAACTGAAGTTCATGATAATCTTGTTTTTCTGGTGTCCTGTTCTTGTCTTTTGACATGCATACCTTAGACCAATGTCCTTTTCTGTTGCAGGTATTGCATGTCGAGTCTGCTGCTGGACAATGTTGTTTGCCTCGGCTATGAGTACGGCCACCGTAACGGCATGCTGCATTACTTGTTGTTGTATATTCTTTCTTGTACGACTTCTTGTACTTATCTCTTCCGTAGCCCTCTTTCTTGAATGCGTCTATCTTCTTTTTTTCGCGGAATTGTTCTAGATCGTTCTGCGTTGCTTCGTACATTCTTGTAATCTGTATTGCTTTGTCGAGTGTTAGAGTTTCGTCCTTTGCAAGTAACTCCTCGTGTATTTTAGAGTGTTTGCCTTGTGCAATAATGCATTCAATTATTCTGTCGTCTAACTCCGCTTCCGTGAATCTGCACTTGCCTGCGTGTAGTCGTATTCTCGTGATGAATGTGTCGATATTCTCGTTAGCCTCTTGCGTAATCTTCGGTAAGTTGTATCTGGCTAGGCGGAAATTGCACCTGGGTTCTATGGTCTCTTGAAGTCGTTTCCAGTAGTTTGTCAAGGTCTTATCTGCGTCTGCCACGGTCCATGTGTTATATATTTTCAGTCCTGGGCGTCCTACCCATATGAGAACATATGTCTGTTTTTCTACTTTCGTTTTCTCAAGGGGACCGTCGAAAAGCAGTTTCGTATATTGTTGGAACGTATGGAATTCAGTTATCAAGTCATCAGAGTCCCAGTTAAATCTATTTACCATCGTATAGTCCATATTGGTCTATCAGTAGTGTATTCAGTATGTATGAATCTATGTGTAGCGTACGTATAGAGTATCGTATATATAGTAGCGTATGTATAGTATCGTATATATAATAGCGTATGTCTATAGTGTCCTATGACTAGTATAACAAGGCATACATAATAATATATAAGGAACTAGCCGTATCGAGTATTCTTGTATTGTCTCCTTTGTACGTAGTGCTGTATTCTTGTGTTGTTTCCCACAACTGCCACCATGTAATAATATGTACAATATACCTGTAAATGTGTGTGTTATCCCACAACTTTCAACGAATGTGTATATGTGTATTAGTTCAATAAGACGGTGTTCCAAAATATATGTTTATTATAAGTAATGTTAATGTGTTAGTATCGTCTGCAATGTTATAAGTGCGCCATGCGTTACAGTGCATTCTCGGTGCACACATTCCGATGTGCGCGCGTGGCGGTTGTATATGCCTGGAGATAACGCACGCGATGTATGCTTCGATAAGCATATACATTATAGAATTGATATATATAAATACATAGTATACCTATATATATATATATATATACGGGATATATATGTTGTATACTATGTATGCGTATACAGTATCATAACAGCATATAATGTATATTTAACTAATTACGTTATGTATTAAAATAATAAAAATGTATGCACTAATTAAATAAACCAAACCATGCATTATTAAAATTTAATAAATTATAATAATTTTAATAATATTTAAAATTTCTCAGGTGTACCTGAACATATCATTATAATAATTACATATTAATGTTACATTGTTATATAATGAGAAGCAGCACCCATGATACTATTAAAGTGAAGATAGCGATGTGATGTGAACTACTGAGGTCATACTACAGAGGTCAACCGAGTGAAGCTGTGACCTTGAAGTGTCGTGATAAGCAGGTTAGTAGTACTCACCTATATAAAGGTGGGTACTACTAACCTGCTTAGGTTTTGTATTACTCAAATAATATAAATATAAATAAATTTCTATTATTTATTTGTTATATATATGAAATTAAATGGAATATGTAAATAAAATATTGATAAACTTTAGACTTGATTTTCTCAGAATAATTATTTTCATCTACATGGTGTTATAAAAATGCTACTCTTTTCTTCAATATTTTATCAATTTTAATAACTTTTTTTCCTATTACTAGATATTATATATACCTATAAATGTTTATATCAATATTTTATATAAATACTTATTTATTATTTATATTTACCTTTTATCTAATTTGTTATAGAATCTTCACTAAAAAACTCATATTTCAATCATAAATTACGTATACATAAATAATAGATATCAATAAACCATAAAAGAAGATATTATTGCATATATGTTTAATGGTGAATTTTTTTTTGTTCAGTGATACAAGAGGCTTCATGAGATGTCAACAGAGCCATGACTCATCAACATCAGTAGCTAGTCGTTAACCCGTTATACATGTGATGTGGGCAACGGCCCTTCCACTGGGGATCCACACAACGGTGTAGATTTCATATAATTGTATATTAGGCAGCATTATTTATATCGTATTCGGAATGGTAGTAATACTTGAATGTCAATATTTCGCTAGAATACATGTGAATGCCCACTATCGTTAGCATCCATGTTTATTCGATTATTACCTGCTTAGAGTGACAATATGTACCCACATAGAGTGACAATATATACCCACTTACCACCTGACTATCAGTTGTGCTGGGGGCCGGTACTCTATATTACTAATAAGTGTTAGTATTGTTAGTATTACTAATAACTGTTAATGATATTTAATACAGATTTGTTCAGAATTTGTTTCGTTTGACTATTTAAATAAAATGTAAATATGCTCCTCATCCTCATTGACCACAAAGTCTTCATTCTTATTAATATATATATATATATATATATGTGTACAAAATAATAAAATAATTATAACAATAAATATCTTGATTCTATAAAGTATATAGTCTATCCTAAATTTGATAATTAATCTATATGGTTTATAGATAAATTAATATTTAAATAATTAAAATTTAATTGAATAGTTACCATTATCTACCATTACGGTATTCTTGTTAATAGAATTAGTGAGCACTGCCAACAATGCTATTATGCAATATGTCACCTTATTATATTAAAAACATATAAGATTAATAAATATTCATTTTAATTGATATCTCAATGTTAGTGAATCATGGCAATAATTAATATACAAGAGTTAGAAGTATACTAGACGCAAGTAGTATAGACATAATATATAGGCATATATAGTTATTTAAAAATAGCAAGAGTTTAATATATATAAATATGAAAGTTGTAATTGTCATGGAATTAGCAGATCAATTAATTGGCAAATTAAATATATAATGTAATATACTATATATTATATTTTAATAAAGATTAGATATTATATTCTTAAGGTATATTAAGGTATATTCTAATTTATTTATTATATTGTATTTATTAATGATATATTATTTTTTTATTATTAAAATAATATCTTGGAAAAAGTTAAATATGACAAAATTGTGCAGTAATATTTATATCTTAAATAATTCTAGTGCCTTATTTAGCATATTAAGTGGGCGTGTCTGTTTAAGGTATTAGGTGCGTGTCTAGACTATATAATAGGACCATACAGTTATATGGGATAATGTAGCAGAGTAGTTATATGTATGTAAGGTGTGTATGCTTGTTATCGAGGTGCGGATGATGGAGTAGTTTATTTAACAATACGTGTATTGGTTTACATAATAGTTAGAATTGATGAACAGTAGCGATAGTAACCTATGTAATGTGATGAGAAACAAGTGAGATCAGTAATAAGGGTCCAGCATATATTGCAGGTTAGTGACATGTTGATTCTTTTTACTTTTTATTCTTGAAAATAATGTATATTTATATAAAATATATAAATAAATATATATGTGTATATATGTATTTACTATTCAATAATCAAATTTAGTCGGACGAGTATGTTTATAATATGGAATACACATTCTTAACATGTATATATATATAATATATATAAGTAATGTAGTATGCTTTCCCAAGTAGTTAAATCATCTTATGCCTTCATACTTGGTTGAACTTATAGACATGAAATATATAAATACGAAACTTAAGGAATATCCATTTACATCGACTGGAATCGATTCTAATAATTATTTATTATTATTATTATTGATTATTGATTTATTATCGGATATAATCTTCAATTATCTTGACCGCTTAAGAACCTTTCGAATCGCCGGTCAAAATGAATGGAGCAAGCTTCCCTACGATTTCCGCCCAACTATTACCCCTAACTTTAAATCTAAGCTACACTTATTTACAGGACGAGGACTGAACGTTTTAATTATCATAATTTAAAGATATATAGAGTACACTATTTTTAATATGATATCATATTTGAACACCGTTTAAAATAAAATCTATATTATCCTATCCATAATTATTTAGAGTATATATAAATATAATGATGATTTAGTTTAGTTGGCACCTAACACAGTAAATATATACACATCTCATACAAACTACATTAAAATAAATTAAACGATTGAGGTAAAATAAAAATTTAACAGAAAAGAAAATTAAATATAGTGGGTAGGTTTTAAAATGTGTTGTGAATAGGGGCGCTGCAACAGGGGGGATATGCCCTCCCCCACTTTAAAATCTAGAGGGACCTCCTATGTATTAGTCCCCCCCCCCCACTTTTACCACAACATTTATTTTGATTGGTCCCCCCTACATACAGAATCGTTCCAGCACCCCTAATTTTGAAGAAAGAATAGGAATATATTCACGCTCTATAATGGATCGCGGTTATAATTGAAGATAATCCCATATCGAGAGTATTAAATAGAAAATGCACGCTTGCGGAATTGTAGGTATGGAGGATCCTTCTTCGATGAGGAGAACAAATAGTATACATTGTAGAGTTTAGAGACGTGGGAATAAGAAGGGGAACGTAGGAGAAGTGAATCATAAATCTTGGATATATATTCTTTTACGTTACCCTCAAAACAAAGCCAACCAAATTAATCCATACAAAATATAAAAACATAATTATTATATATATATATATTGATATACAAATATCATGATATGTATACACATATATACAAAGTTAACTATTAAATATCTAAGAAACTTATAGATTTCTAATGTAATTATGTTATATATATTTCAAACTCACTATAGTGAAAACACCAAATTATAATTTGCTTGTGCCACTTTATATTAGTTGTGTGAACAATATTCTGACATTTTGCTGACTATTTATTTTGACTACAGCCAACTAAAGTCAACAATTCACATAGTTCAACTATAGGGGGTGCTAGTCGATTTCAAAGTAGTGTATTATTATCCTTCGGATTATTATATTACTAAAATTTCCCTGATAATACCAATGACTTAATTATACTTTATATAAAATCATTTATTATACAATATAAACACGCATTTTACATACACAATATACATGTAGATATTTATATTATTAGAGTAACTCTATATTAAACTATATGTAAATACTAGTATTTTTTATATAGCTATATATTCTGATATTATTTCGATATCATTAGCACCATTTATAGTTGAACTATGGCCTAGTATTGTTTACAAAGTTGTCTTTATATTGAGATACACTGTATCAATAGACATCTAAGGGTCGAAACCTATATAGTAATATATAACGTATTTGAATGTATCATACACTGTATGAACAATACTTCCTATAACCTCGAGGTTATAGGAGGTCTTGGTATGAATCATACACTTTATTCATACAACATATTTATTTTATACATTTATTTACACTATTTTGATTACATAGGATTATATTATTAGTCATTTATGTTGTCAAATACTTTATAATATGACGGGTGAAGAATTTACTATAACAATATATATTAGAGTGAAGTTCTACTCAATATCGATGACTATAAATTGTAACTTTAAAATTTATAATTAAAAACTTCCAATTTATGATACATTGATAATAGAAATATTTCCCAATAACTAAAAAATATATCTGAAATTTATTGGTAAGAATATTTTATAACTAAACCTTTTAAATTCATTTAAACCTTTTTTTTAAAATATTATATTTTTGTCAAATTATTACATAAAGTATTTGACTATATAAATGGATAAAAATCATTATAATTGTATTGTTATATACATTATATAATGTAGAAACAAATTATTAAACATTATGACATATTATTATCAGAATAGTTCTGGTTTATGGTGTAAAACGGCGCGTTGTTTATGAAAAAGTTGCTCTCTTAATCCAATTCAAGTTTATTATTATAATCGTAATTATTATCATTATATGGTAAATATTATCATATTGTTTTTGATTGTTTCATATTATCTAGTATTATATATGATGGTTTAGATGTGTATTCGCGATAAAGGCGCCGAATATATGAGTCATAGATTATTTTCGTGGAGTAGAGACGACCACCTCTAGATATGGGCGTGTCTTAATTAATTATAGATGTGGACCCGAGAGTCATAGATACATTTGTTTATTTGCCAATATTAGTATATTACGTGTTACATAGGTATACACACACAGGTTACTGCACGAGTTGGGAACGGTTTTCAGAATGTTACCTGCAAGTGAGGCGGGAGGCGATCGCGCATAGAAACAACCGATATTGATAATTATCTAGCTTTAAAGCTTATATAAAACATATAGGATATACACACACACAAACAAACACACATATATATATATATATATATATATATATATATATATATATATATATATATATTGATGGGTGTTTATTCTAATTAGTAATCTCATTTTATCAATATAGGTATCATACACGGTATGATTCATATAGTGTATGATACATATTGATGTGTGAATAATATTAACTGAATATAAACATAACATCTATTTTTAACTGTATACGCTATGCGCCCTCGCCGTGCACCTTAATTACTAGTAACATTTTGAAAACCGTTCCCAACTCGTGCATCCCCCCCATAGATTTATAGTTTACAATTGTAAACTATAAATCTATGATCCCCCCACACACATACACACACACACACACATACACATATACACACACTAATACACTCAATATTGTGATTTTACTTTTTATATGTTAACTTATATAATATTTAATTATAACTTTATATTATATATAATATATACTTTTTATATGTTAACTTGTATAATATTTAATTATAACTTTAAATATATATATATATATTCTTGTTATATAATGTCATAATAAGGTGGTAAAAAGACAAATAATATAATATTACTAATATATACTATAGCTACTTATATATAGGTACTTATACTATATATATACTTATATACCTACCATTTATACCAAGGATAACATTGTAATTTATATTTATTACTTATTTAATTATTAATATATATATATATATATATATATATATATTAAATTATATTATATAATAATATATATTATTAATTTATAACACCTATACATTTTCTATGTAGAATATAAATTGATAAATTTATTTATATAGTATTCATCCACAGGTATTCATAACATTCTTTGAAAATTATTGTTCTATTATATAATTTTTATTATTTAATAAATATATTATTTAATATAAATGGTAAATTTGTTGATAATTTTTTTACTCATAATTTGTAACTCATAATATGAGTCATAAATCAATTGTTTGAATTCTATATTCTATAAAATTATTAAATATATATAATAATATAATATAATATATATATTAAAATATAAACATATTTTTAAAAGTGTATTTGAAACTGTATTTGATCAAATACACCAAATACTACAATCAAATACAAATACAAATACATCACTGAATAATTATTCAAATACAAATATAAATATACCAAATCAGTGTATTTAAATACAAATACAAATACGTATTTGACCCCATCCCTGTATGTGAATGTGTACATATGTGTGTATATATATGTTGATACACAATAACTATATGATAATGTATTGTTTGTTAACACGATGCATGCATTCCTTTGTTCAATAATTATCAACTAATACGAATATATACATATGTATATATGTGTGTGTTTGTTTATAGACATACACACACATATATATATATATATATATATATATATATATATATATGTGTGCGTGTGTGTGTGCGCGTGTGTGTGTATATACATATGTAACACGTAATATGCTGATATTGGCAAATAAATAAATTTAGCTATGACTCTCTGGTCCACATCTATAATTAGTTAAGACACGCCCATATCTAGAGGTGGGCGTCTCTACTACGAAAATAATCTATTAGTCATATATTTGATGCCTTTATCGCGTCTATACCGATATGATATTAATATCATATTAATAATGGTTCCTGGTCAAAAGCTTCGTGATTAATGCACAATTTGAACGCCCGCAAAATTATTTATTTGAATTAGTCATTTTGCAATAGCGTATGATTGGCCATTATAATTATATATATAAACGTTTATAGAAACATTGTGGGTCGTTTACATACTAATTTAGTAACTAAACTATTAATTTAATTAGTAACTAATTAAGATGATTTTATTATTTTCAACTGATTTATATTCTTTTTGTATATTTTGTTATTTTTATTTTTTTACACATTAGAGAACGATTGACGTTATTTTAGTGTTTAAATAAACATTCATTCATTCATTCATATACACATATATATTATACCGCGCGATACTTTGAATCAGGTTCAACTACGTGAGGCGGTAGTCGCGTATACACAGAAATATATATATATATATATATATATATAGTCGGGTGACAGAAAAGATATTGATCTTAATCTGAAGCCCTTTAGAGGAAATAATAACATAAATAATTAAATATTTCATACGAAAAAAAATGTACAAATTAAAACTTCTAATAAATATTTATTATTATTATTATTATTATATTTCCAATAAAGGACTGATGTTCTTTCTATAATATGTACATTTTATGACATAATTCAAATTAGAATTTTACGATCAACTTAAATTCAATTCAATTCAATGATTCACTCCCTATAACTATAGCGCTTTAGTGTTCACACGTCACCGATATGTTCTACTACGCTGCGCCTCTTATTTACATTATATATTCCCTTTTTATATGGTTCAGTATTTAGTTAAATAATTATTAATCAATATTTTATACAGTATAATAATATTAAATACTTGGATAAGGTAGATAAATATATATAATAATAATAATAATATGTATTCATTGAATCACGTATATATATATATATATATATATATATCGTATGCAATACACATAATAGATACATATGGACCCCTCAAAAAGTCATAGACTTATACATGTTATAAATAACTGTGTGGGGCCCAGGACAATACAAAACTAAGAGTAACATTTTTTTTCTTGTGTTTTGATTTATTGTTTTAATTTCTTGATAAACACAAGAGAAAAACAAGAACCGTCCGGAGTCGAACCCGGGACCTCTGGCTTACTAGCTTTCGGTTATCCCACCGAGCCATAGACCCCAGACCGAATACACAGCGTTATATCACGCCCTACCCCGACTGGTTTACAGACAGCCGCCGAATACGAATGAGATACTACCATGGAGTCCATCCTTGACATGCAAACTCTGAGGAACAGCATCAACGAGTCCATTCTGTCCGTGTGCTTGACCGACTTCAAATTCAAACATTCCCTCTCCATCGTAGGTTAGCCGTGTAGTAAAGCACCGTGTAGCCGTGACTAGTTTCTTATGTATTATGTATAGTATATACATTGTATATCATTGTATACTTTGTATATTTAAAGTAACCCTCTCCTTGATGTTGATCTGGTTCCATCTCTATTTTTATATATTATATTTCTACCTTATTTAATGTTATTGTTTCGTTTTGTTTGTTCGTTCACAACACCAGTGAGGGTAATCTTTCTTTACCATATTTGGTGTATAAATAAACCATCCTATCCTATCCTATCCTATCCTATCCTATCCTATCCTATCCTATCCTATCCTATCCTATCCTATCCTATCCTATATTATTGTATACATTGTATATCATTGTATACATTGTATATCATTGTATAAAATGTATATTATACAAGGATTTAGCGAAGCAAAGATATAACACTCCTTATCTACGCAACGTGATTAGTATTCATACATCCCATCGAAATCGATTTACGTTTTCCACGATTTGAATACTATAATGTTTTCCTTGCTCTCTATTAAATTACGTGCAATATAAATTAGCTTTTACTCGCCACACATATATATTTATAGCATTTAAAACCAACATAGCATATCGCTTTGTTATATATTAGTAATGAACGCCTAGTTTTCATAATAAAAATAATAATTTAAAGCATATTAGTTTTCATTTTAAAAGTGTATAGTTTGATACGAATTTACATTATAAACAACACATAGTTTTTTTTAGTATTATATCTAGAATTTTTAAGGGGAGTTTTTCCGAGATAGATGACATTTTTAGTTCCCTTCATAGAAAAATGTCAGTGTAAATGGTATGTATAATGAAGTACACTGTTCAATGTATACTGTACATTGTACAGTGTACAATGTGTACCATTATACACCATTTGACACTATCATATGTGAATAGTTACTCAATACATATGTCAATTAAAAGTACAGTGCACAGAAATCTATTGAATTGAGCCAGTTGTTTTTGTATTATATTTTAATATATAACATATACATGTAAAATGTATATTTTACATATACATACATCACACCATATTTTAATATATAATATAATTATATATTTATATATATATATATAATATATATTATTAAATTAAATAACAAACAATTAATTAAATTAATAATAATAATAATAATAATAATAATATACTAATTATAAACAGTAGTTAAATATGAAATTATAATAGTGATATCCAAATATCCAATATATATATATATGAGTATATAAAAACTTATTAAATAATTTATTTTCACCATTTTTAACTGTGCGATATCCCCCTCACGATACACCTTTACCTGTATTCAGGAGTGCTCACAATACAGACGGATAACTTTGAACCAATCGAAATCAATGTGAAACAGAACGTGTATATTCAACCTACCAATGACAGTAATACCGAAATCGTAATGGTCAACGTAAGTTTACAATGAGATCTTTCATCACCATTATATAATGTGTATGTAAAATGTACATATAGGCATTATGTAATATTAGATATCACTAATCATATTACTGTATACACATTGTTAAGTACGTATATTACAAGTTTAGTAGATATATATATATATATATATATATGTGCATTCAATTATATAAATGTGTTATTTCAAATGATATCGACATATAATTTGGTGTAATTGTGTTTATAATTGTGGGCATCAGAGTGTGTCAGTTATAAAGCAAATAGTTACTGATAATTTAACATCATATCGTGTGTATATGATATCATTTAGATGAATGAATGAAATCAGTTTATAGACAATTGTCTAAGGAGGATCATTGAAAGCTATAAGTAGCTTTATTAAGTCGATACCTCCATAGTATATGAATATAATAGCTTTATAGTTTAAATATACATTGAATAACAGTAGTACATCATTAATGTTACATCATCAGTGTTACATCATCAATGTTACATCATCAATGTTACATCATCAGTTTTGCATCATCAGTGTTACATCATCAGTGTTACATCATCAGTGTTACATCAGCAGTGTTACATCATCAATCACTAGAACTATTCACCCCTCTCTTGAAGTACTCATCTTCATCTCTCTATATCCACAGAAAACCCTCCCTCGTCTCTCTCCCCTCCCTCACCCCTCCCTAACTCTCTCTCCACTAGTAACCCCTCCCTCACCCCTCTCCACTAGTAACCCCTCCCTCACCCCTCCCTTACCCCTCCCTAACTCCCTCACCCCTCCCTAACTCCCTCTCCACTAGTAACCCCTCCCTCACCCCTCCCTAACTCCCTCTTCACTAGTAACCCCTCCCTCACCCCACCCTCACCCCTCCCTCACCCCTCCCTAACTCCCTCACCTCCCTCTCCACTAGTAACACATCCCTCACCCCTCCCTAACTCCCTCTCCACTAATACACCTCCTTCACCCCTCCCTAACTCCTTCTTCACTAGTAACCCCTCCCTCACCCCTCCCTAACTCCCTCACCCCTCCCTAACTCCCTCACCCCTCCCTAATTCCCTCACCCCACCCTCACCCCTCCCTAACTCCCCCCTCACTTTCTTCACCAGCAGGTCGATGCACCATCCGAAGATACACAAAAGTCCCTGGAAACAATTAAAATAGAAATGGCATCAGATCTCAGTCAAGATGGTCTACACGTTTGTAAAGTTATTGTTGTTGTTGTTGTTGTTGTTGTTGCTTGTCTGATGTTGTGTAACTCGTCAAATCTATGTTTATATATGTGTGTGTGTGTATATGTGTGTGTGTATGTGTGTGTGTGTATGTGTGTATGTGTGTGTATGTATGTATATGTGTGTATATGTGTGTATGTGTGTGTGTGTATGTGTGTGTGTATGTGTGTGTGTATGTGTGTGTGTATATGTGTGTATATGTATGTGTGTGTATATGTGTGTATATGTGTGTGTGTATATGTGTGTATATGTTGTTGTTGTTGTTGTTGTTTAAGTATTTATTTTAATCACATCATTAATAATTATAATTCTATAATGTGTATCTAACAATATATATCACATATAGATAAAAATAGCGAATGTATACATTATATATATATATAATATTATATAATTCGCACGATAATATTATGAATAAATGAATATCAATGTTTGTCGATAAGAAATTTTTTTAATTTCTTTTTAAAGATATTAATTGATATATTTTGATTTCTAAGTTGCGGGGGTAGTTTATTCCATCTAATTGTTGATGAAGAGCTGAATTTTCTTCTTTCGTATTTGATGCAATGGGTAATAGGTTGGTGTAGTATAGTGGAATTGTTATTACGTAAAAGTCTAGTGTTTGGTTTATGTTTTATTTTGTTTCGTAAATTATAGGGTAAGTTATAAGTAATAGTCTTTTTAAGTATTGTAAGTATTTTGTAGTTGATAGAGTCTTCAGTGTTTAGCCAGTTAAGTTTTTTACGTAAGTCAGTAATGCTAGTTGTATAGTCAGTCTTCTGTAGTCGGTATATATTTCTAATTGAGCGGTTAATTATTTTGTCTAGTTTGTCTATTTTCAGTTTTTCAGTTCCTGTGAATAGTGAGTTGCAGTATTGTAGTCTTGAAAGTATGAGAGTCTGAGTCAGTAGTTTTGTAGTATTTCTATTTAAGTATGGTCGTATTTTTTTAATATTGAATAGCTGTGAAGTCGTAGATTGAGTAAGTAAGCTGTAATGTTTATCTAGATTAAGTTTATTATTGAAGTTGACGCCTAAGTATTTAACAGAATTGGTGGGAATGATTTTGTGTTGATTAATAATAATGTCAGGGAAGTAAGTATTTGGGTCATTAGTTATATTTAATAGTTCAGTTTTATTGTGGTTTAGTAGTAGGTTATTATTTGTTAGCCAGTTTTGTAGTTCATTTAAACAGTCTTGTAGTTGGGTAGAGTTTGTTATCGTTGCGTGTAGTTCTATGTCGTCTGCGTATAAGTTGTAAGTAATAGATGGATAACATTTCATAATTGTTTGTAATGGAATAAGATATATAGAGAAGAGAATTGGGGAAAGTATTGAACCTTGAGGAACACCGTGATCGATGGTATATGATTTAGAGTAATTATTTCTTATTTTAATGGAATAATTTCTATCTTTAATAAAATTAGAAAACCATTCCATAGTTACATCTTGAATTCCTATGTTTCTAAGTCTTTCTAGCAGTATGTCATGTCTAAGGGTGTCGAATGCAGAGGATAAGTCAAGTAGTATTAGCTGTATTGGTTGTCCAGTGTCTAGTGAGTTATATAAGTCGTCAAAAAGAGAGAGTACGGTAGTTTCAGTACTATGTAGTTTACGGAATGCATTTTGTCGTATGTCCAGCAACATATTTTCAGTTAAGTAGTGTGAAAGTTGAGTATAAACAGTTTTTTCAAGAATTTTAGTTAGTAGAGGTAGTTGAGATATAGGTCTGTAATTTGAGAATTCAGAAGAGTCAAGATTAGTTTTTTTTATTATTGGCGTAATTATTGCGTTTTTTAGTAAATTTGGAATAGTTCCTGTTAGAAGTGAGTCATCAATTATATTTTTGTAAGTCAAAGTCAGAGTTGATGCTAGTTTTTTTATTAAGTATAGAGGAATTGGGTCGTGTGGTGAAGAGCATCTAGCAGTGACAATATAATTGTAGATTGCAGTATTAGTAGGTACAGTAAAATGTGTTAGTGTCGAAGTGCATGGTAATATTTGGGGTGCATTATAAAGAGGGTCAAATGTACAAGAGAGTCTATTACAAATGGTGTTAATTTTGTCTTTAAAATATTCTGCAAATTTCTTACATAGTTGATCATCGGGAAAATGTGGGAGCGTAGAATTTTTATTATTTTCTAAGAGGGTCTTAGTTATTGAGTAGAGTCGTTTATAGTCGTGTGAACAATCGTTAATTTTGTTAGTAAAGTAGTCTGTTTTTGTAGATTTCAGTTCATTCCTGTATATATATCTATTTTTTCGTAGGTCAATTAGATTTGAGTGTGATGGTGATTTCATAAAAAGTCTACATGATTTTCTAAATAAAACTTTTAAATTATTTAATTTGGAGTTAAACCATGGAGTTTCGTTATGTATAGTTAAGTAGTTTGTTTTCAGTGGTGCATGTTGATTTAATAGTTGTTTAAGTATAGTGTTTAAGTTGAGTACTGTAATTTGGGTTTTATTTATCATAGAGATAAAATCAGATGAAAATTCATCAATATTTATTTTCCTGATACACCTGTAAGTAAGTAGGGTCTGTCTAGGTGAGGAGTTCAGTATATTAAGTTGAGAGTTTATTGCGTAATGGTCAGTGAGTAATGTAGAGCGTGTTGGTTTATGTATTAGTATATTAGAATGGTTGTATGTAAGTATCAGGTCTAGTATATGTCCGTGGGTATGAGTTGCAAAATTAACGTGTTGAGTTAAATTCAGTTCGTTACAAAGTCGTTTAAAGTCTTGGTGGTGTAGTTTGTCAGAGTCATAGTGGAAGTTGAAATCTCCTAGAATGACCAGGTTGTCATAGTTATGTTCATGTATAAAGTTTGTAAATTCTAAAGCAAAAGTTGTATGGCAGTTATTTGGTGGTCTGTATACTAGTAGGATCGGAATTATATTATTTTTTATTTTCAGTTTAGTAAAAAGAAAGTCGCAGTTTGATGTACACATCTCGGGCTGAGGAATAATTGTGATGTGATTTTTTACTAACAAAGCTATTCCTCCTCCATTTCTACCATCTGATCTACACTTTTGTATAAACGAGTATCCAAGGCTTTTAAGACCAGCAGGAATGACGGTGTCTACATTTTTTAGCCAAGACTCTGTAATTGCTATAATCGAAAAGCGATATTCCATAATAAAGTTAGTAATAATATCAATGTTAGCAGTTAAAGATCTGGCATTTATTAAAGTAAGAGATAAGTAGTTTATACTGTTGTTTAGTCATGTATGCTTATTCGTGGAGGTTAATTCATCCGTAGTGGAGGTTAGTTCATCCTTATTATTAATATAGTTTGTAAAAGAAGTTGTCCAATCAGTAAATAATTCATTTGGAACATTTAGTGGTTTTGTTTTCCAGTTAACCTTATTATTATCTATTTTTTGTCTGAGTTCGTATGTGTTTGTCTTTAAGTTCAATGAGCATTTATATCCCTTAATTAGATTAGCTTTTATAGCGTGAAAATATATATGTTTTCGTCGTATTATTTCGGGTGATAGATAGTTATGTAGGAAAAGTCGGTTATAGTCAGTAGTTTTCAGTAATGGGTTGAGTGAGATAAAAGAATCTTTAGCATAGAGAGTAGTAAATGATATAAAACAATAACTATTTTTAAATATAACTTTAGATATCGAAGAGGGGTTTATATTAAAATTAGAAATAAATGTCTTTATATAGTTTAGATTACGATTATCTTTAGCTATATTTTCAATAGTAGCAGTATAGTTGATATCAGTATCGGTAATTAATCTTATGTCGGTATTAGTATGGTTAGTAGTAGGTGTATTGGCAGCTTGTGCATATGAGGTAGTGAGTGTCTTATTCGTTAGTTTTGTTGGTGTTGTAGTATTCCGTTTTTTGATATTGTTAATCTGAGTAGTATGTATGTCTAGTATTTTCAGTATATCATTTAGTTTATTTTCAATGGTTATGTTATTAGACGCAGTAGATGTAGTCGTTATATTATGGTTAGTAGTAGGTATGAGTGTAGTATTATTAGTTGTCATGGGTGTAGTATTAGTAGTTGGTATGGGTGTAGTATTAATAGTTAGTGTGGGTATAGTATTAGTAGTTGGTATGGGTGTATTATTAGTAGTACGGCAGGTAGGGCATGTATATTTAAAGGCTATTGATTGCATAAATGCTATTCATAGTTTTGAAGGTGAGTTTTTATTACCCCATTGCATCGATATTTCTTTCGCCGGATAAAGACATCTATAGTGGATTGTAGCTGTACATCTGCATACGACGTGTCCCTCGGCATGTGATGCTTCAGCTGTAGTCGATGTGTTGCAGTGAATGCATTTTGAATCCATGTTCTTATCAGGTTACTCGTTTCTCAGGTCGTTATCGATGCTTTTATGATCTGTAGTAATATAGGCAAAACAGCAGACTATGTTACATAGTATGATACTATGTAAGTGATAAATGGTAGCTAACCTCAAATGAAGTTTGGCAGATCCAACTACCAAAAGTAAATTCCCACGGGAGATCCACAGGAGTATATCAAATTTAGATATTATGATAACAATAATTTATCAATTTGATATGAATAAATAATAGATCTAATTATAAATATACATAAACAGTATATGATATATATCTGAAAGTCGTATCATAATGTGTGTATATGTGTGTGTGTGTGTATATGTGTGTGTATGTGTGTGTGTATATGTGTGTATGTGTGTGTGTATATGTGTGTATGTGTGTGTGTGTATATTAGCATGTGATGTGTGTACAAGCTTGTAGATGTGTTTGCATATGAGAACTTTCAATACGACAATGTACTTTGGTATACATTTAATTGTTTATAGTTAGTTTAGTAATATATTAGTACAGTACCGTACTATGTATGTACAGTATTGTACAGTATTAGTAATCGTAATATATAATCTCTTTAAATAATAAACTGATGTCTCTCATCCCCTTTATACATTCGTCCTAATTTTCTACACACATGTGTATATATATATATTATTATTTTCTTTGTATATGCTTTATCTGCACTTAATCAACTATTTTCAATTCGATTCAATAACAAATATATACATATTATTATATTAATATACGAATGTTATTGCAGAGCACTATCGACCCTCACAGTATTACCGATCCTGCTATAAACGTGGAACTGCCTGAGCATATAGACGAACACGACAGTCCCGTTTGTATTATCACCATCAGCATCAGTATATATGTACCGCTGCTATGTATTCGTTATTCTATCATAAGTTATATGAAATTATTTTGTATGTACTGCTATGTATTTGTGCTATGTATTTGCTATTATTTTAATTTAATAATTTTGTACGGACATTTCTGTTTTATAAATAATGTCTCGACTTAACTATCACTAGTTTTATAATACCGATACACACCTGTTTGCAAATGATTCATAATTTGTACATAATTATAATTATTTACAAGAAATTAATGATTAAATTTGTACTATTTACTGATTGTGATATTATAATAATCCTATATAATAATCCTATATAATAAGAATAATATTATTATGAAATAGAAGATATATATTTTCAATTAAATACTTCACATTTTATTATTGGTTATTTTTGTTTATTATTTTATAAAAAAATAATTCATACTTAAAATAAAGTTTAATTTTGTAGGTTTCTTTATAATATGATATAAAATAATATATTATTATTAATATCAAATAGTGATCATTTATTAAGCTTGTCATATTATATAAATCATATATATATATAGAGATATTATATAACTATAAGGTGCTATTTAAATTTAACATCAAATGGAATTTCTAAATTAATTTTAAATATTTTATATATTGTAAATATATATTTTTGGATGTCAAACACTTTGTTTTGGTTAAAATAATTTTGTATTTAAAATGTTGTTATTTTATAATACTAATCTATGATATGTATTTTAATATATGTACAACATTATTCATGAAAACAGTCTAGAAATTACATAAAAAATGGTTTTTTGTATACATATATGTTATTATAATAAAATAAAAAATATATAATTATTTAATTTAGATGCCTTATTGATACATTTAATTTTATAGTATTTTATAACTTATATATTATAGTGTTATAATAAATATTATAAATAGATGTCTATTGTAGTATACAATGTATATATTATAAATACAATACAAATAAAAACAGATTAATTCAATGAATAGAATTCTGTATGTCAGATTATTAATACCAGACCATATGCTGCCTATATATTTACATGGTAAACTGTGAAATGGTGTAATACTGTGATATCCTATTAAAATAAATACTACCATTGGAACAGGACATATATACAATTTACATACATACATACAGATTACTATCTTTTTTGACAATTTTATTTTAGATAATTTACAATTATAGATGTTAATTACGTTCTGTTAGAAATGTTTTAACTTAGCAAGTTACAACTACTTTTATATCAATTTGAATGCTACGTATATTAGAATAGTTTGTATTTAAACTATTTATTTAGTTTAACAATTATTCAGTGTATGTAATATTTGTTTGAAATGATTTTAAAAATGTATAAAATAATTAAATTTGTATTATACTTTCGAAATAAAAAATATATAAAATGTGTAGTTACAAAATTCAAAATTACATAGATTTAATTGTTGTAGGATATACAAGTAATTCAATCACCTATTTAGTTACTATCTACATCCATATCTGCGAACTGAATAATCGTTCCTAATCCATATTTAAACAGCAATCATTAACGAATAAATAGTGCCAGTAATAATATCACTTCAAATAACTCTTTTTTCTATTCGGTCTATCTTTACTAAAAATTCAATAATTTGTTGACGCATTAAAAGATTTTTCCAACGTATATCACATTATCTGAGATCCCTAGGGTTTCGCCGTATACAATACTGATAGATAAGGCTGCGTTCACAAATATAGTGTTTACTAAACAATATCGGCTGCTTCAAATTATTAAATTTTGAACATTTACTAAATATCTGGCAAGTTTCTAGAATAATTGTGTAAAGTGATTAATACGAATCATAATAATAATGCATATATCGCGATATTATTCTATTAAAATCGGGTCAGAATCGGGATACTTTATTATCACGAACGCTGCTTAAGACTTCTACGTCGAATTCTAATCTAATAAAAATTGTTAACACACCCCCGCCCCCGCTAACTCTCTCCACCCCGCCTCCCCCGTTAACTCACCCCCGCCTTTCTCAGGTAGAATCCAACCTAATGGTGATCTCGGACAACTACATGCGGGATAACAGCTTTAAACAGCCTCGCTTCCATCGGGCTCGCACCACTCCCATCTCCGCCTGCCATCGCTGCATCACCTGCCAAGGTGTATTCACCAAGGCCAACTACCTACAGGTTCCACTAGTATACTGCTACTGTAATGTTAGCATAGTTTATATTCACAGTACAACTGCACCCTGCTGCTACTGATATTGCTACTGCTACTTCTTGTGCTACTGCTACTACTGCTACTGCTGCTACTGCTACTGCTACTGCAACTTCTACTGCTACTGATACTGCTACTGCTACTGATACTGATACTACTTCTGCTGCTGCTTACTTTTAAATTCTCACTTGTAAATATTAAATACCTCTATTCTGTGTTCTTAAAAATAGTTTACAATATTAAATATATATCTATTCCAATACAAAACTCTACTTGATTATCTATAAGATTATGTATTCCTCCTCCTCTTCCTCCTCCTCCTCCTCCTCCTCCTCCTCCTCCTCCTCCTCCTCCTCCTCCTCCTCCTCCTCCTCCTCCTCCTCCTCCTCCTCCTCCTCCTCCTCCTCCTCCTCCTCCTCCTCCTCCTCCTCCTCCTCCTCCTCCTCCTCCTCCTTCACCTCCTCCTCCTCCTCCTCCTATCCTATTCACTATATTAGTAGTATACTATGAACATCTAATTATTTCACTGATCATGCCTCCTTCCCTCCTAACATTCACCCTTTTCAACTTACTAGTCCCCCTTCTATTCCACTACTCCCTACCCCCTGCGTTTCACATGCATATCACCCTCACCCTCGCCCTACTAAAGATACACAATCGCGTATCACATGCATATCACCCTCACTCTCGCCCTCGCCCTACTAAAGATACACAATCGCGTTCACACTGGAGAGAAGCCCTTCAAGTGTGGCACCTGCGGACGTTCTTTCACGTTCTCCAACGCGTTGACGCGTCACATGATGATGCACACCGGTTAATACCCCTCATCACCCTCCCACCAAAGTAGGTTACCATAGTAACGAAGCGATTGTGATTTGCGCAAATTTAGAATTTGTTGAAAATATAAATCACATCTATCTCCTCATTTCTTATTCTCCCTGTATATATATATATATATATATTGATATCAGTAAAACTTTAATAGAATATAAACTATGAGAAGCTTTATACATTTTTTTGAATACATACGAAAAATAATTCTCAGGGTAAAATGAATTTGAAAATTACTATAATTTATCTCATATTTTATACGCATTTAGCTTCATATATGTATGTATACTAATTATAATTTAGATATATATATATATATATATATATATATATATATTTATATTTATATTGTTATATTGTTAATATAATAATTATAAGGACATTGACGTCTGTTCTCTATTTCCTGCATATGTGACTTTTATACTCCGAAATAGATAATTCTCAGTTGTATATTTATTTATATTTTAATTATTTCAATAACCCCAATATTTAGTTATTTGTAAGTTAAAAATGCATTCATTTTATTTAATGTGAATTTCTTTATTGAATTAATATATTATTAAAAATATGAATATATTTATAAATTCTGTTCAAATTATAGATGCTTTTCTCCATTATTTATGTCGGCATTTTAAATAATATTATATTTATTACATTATATTACAATTTAGAAATAATACTTAACAAGTTTTTATATTTCTTTGAATATTAAATTTAAATATAGTTATATAGATGATGATGAGACAATACCATTATTCAAGTTGATAGTAAAATTCTCCACAAATATGTAAACATCATGGTAATCCTTGGTAATAAAAATATAAATTTTCAGGTGGTCTAAACTTTTAATATTTGTATTAGGCATATGTTTATAAAATTTAATTTGTCTGTAATTCGTCAATATCATCATTTGATATTAGCTAAAACGTGTACCTGAATGTTATTTAATATTAATAATAACTATTGTTAACTTTATCCTGTTTGTCATTTGATGAGAAATTGGGTTCCGTTTATGTATTATAATTATAAATGTTGTATATTTTTATTAAATGTTTATGTTCTAATTATTAATTTCCTAATTTATTTTTCATTTAAAATTCTTAACTGTGATATTTTATTTATATCATATTAATTATACACAGTCATATGAGTCGTTTTAGAAAAATATATAATTTATACATTACTATTATGTACCAATGTTATATAAATCTACAATATTCAGATTAAATATATACAATATAGAGTTCCATATTAAGGGCACTAAGGGGTGACTATTCAAACTATGTAAACAACATTATTTTAACTTTTTTTTTTATATTATAATAAATTATATAAAATATTGTGATTAAAATGATGTTTCTATGTGAATTATTTGTTATAAAACGATCATTTTAAATATTCTTAATATCCATGTAAATAATTAATTATAAAAACTTTAAACTTGATTTACTCAGAATAATTATTTTTCATTTTGTATATCTCCAATTAGTGTAACTACTTATTCATTATTGAATATTTTTTCGCCAAATTTTCACAATATATATGGAATATATAAATGAACAGTATTAATGAATAATTTTTATATATATTTATATAATATATGTCAATTTATATATATATATATATATATATATATAGAAAATATGGTGATAATTTTTGATAAATATTTTAATTAATTATTTTTTTAATAATAAATCAATTTTATATTATTAATGTTAATGATTATAGTAAAAAAAAAGTTACATATGATAAAAATATATGTTTATAATAAGAATGTTCAAAAATTATAAAAAAAAACTTTTATTATAAGAGTAGATACATTTTGAAAATCAGCTATTTTGCCTATCTTTTACATGTGAATGATGAATAGTAGCAGGTGCCCTTAATCAACACAGTATTTACAATGTAATCTCTTAATTTGGTAAATTTCTTAATCATATATTTTCAAATTACTTTCCAATATACACAAGGTATTAATGAATACTTAATCACGATTAAACCATTTCATTGTAATTTATATATGATTACTATTATACTATTTAGAAAACTGATATGCTTACGATATAGCATTGTTTCATTATCACTAATCTATCGGATATTAACATGAAAATATTCTTATCCGGAATTTTCCATATATAGAATGTTCTATATATAGACCGTTTCATATCTGGAATGTTCCATATCTGTAACGTTCCGTATCTAATGTCTACACATTTTATCGTTTTGATAATTAACTTTTGTTTTTATGGTAAATGAAATATATTCTTAAATAAGTTCATAGTTAATTTATAATATTAAATACGAACAAGACATATATATGGATAATATAATTGACGATATAATATATTATCTTATGATATACATATGTAGATGTATCGTATAACATGTATTGTTACATGATATTCGTTCACTATCGAGCATAGTCGCTAAACCACACCAACCGATCCCATATGTCGTATGTTTACATGTAAATAGATAGATGAAACACCACCGATGTATGCTTATCTTACATTTACGCAAGAGTGCCAACATTATTTGACCTATATATATATTGTATATATATATATATATATATATATATATATATATATATATATATATATATATATATATATATATATAAAGATAATAAATAGGTAACACTGTATACATTATAAAATGTAATATTAGTATGAGAAATTATTATTCTGAGATAAATGTATTTTAAAGTAAAGGCCTTATTTCTAACAATTTATATTATTTTTATAATTTTATTATATATTTTCTATAATATATATTTACAAATTATAAATATATAGTTAAAAAAACCCTCTAAAACCCTCTCAACATTAAATAAACGGTAAAATTGAATATGTTATTATCGATTTCATGTCTATATACGAGTACTTATAAAACATACTTTGATTTGAAAATATCACACAATATCAAATATAATGGAATCTAATTACTTAATAGAATCAATTATTTTCCATATTTATTACCTCTTTAAAGCAATATAAATATTAATAAAATTTATATACATATATATAGATATATATATATTTATAAAAAGTATATATTACTATAATAAGGAAATATTAGTGATACAAAAGAGGAATATAATTATTTAAATAACTATAAATATGCGTATTTATGTAATTTTCACGTTCTATCTGTTCTATGTGATAATAATGAAAACCTCTGTTACGTTGATGATATCACAATGCCGATAGTTCTTTAGTGACACTTGTCACTTGTCAAGTTTATCATGCTTATCGATTATGTAATAAGTGTTCTCTTGTTTAAATTTGTATAATCGTGTTATCAATAATAGACGTAGATTTCACCGTACGTTTACTATTTCATATAATACACGTACGTAGATTTCGCCGTATATTTCAATACTATCTGTAGCCTTCTTACGATGTACCACGATTTCACTGTATATGCCTAAATGTCACCATCGAGACAATCGTTTTTTAATAAAATACGCCACAATTACGATTACGATATAGGATATAAATAAATAACGTAATATTAATCATAATTCGATGAAATGCGAAACGCAGCGCGGCCCAAAAATCCTTTATGGGTGGGAGGGGGGCGGGCGGGGTAGTCGTGTTTTTATATCGTTATACTAGCGGGGTGGGTTGGGTTTTGGGTTGGGTTTGGGTGTAGCTATACAGTTTGTAGGCCCCGACGTTGTTATGGTTATGTTCTCCTCGCCTATCGAATAGGTCAGCTCTCGTAATTTACATCATACAACTGTAGTCTGGGTCCGATGTCGTCGTCGTTGTATAGTAATCATCATTCCGTTATCGTTGTAGGCGAGAAGCCGTACCTCTGCTCTACCTGCAACAGACGCTTCGCTCGAGTCGATCATTTCAAAGGTTTCCGCGTAATTAATAAATATCGCTTAATTTGTATTATTATTACGCCTATTACGTTGGTATACAAATATTAAAATCACGCCTAGAGACATTAAATATATATTTATTAAAACATTAATCGCGCAAACATGACGATAACGAAGACGATATAAGTGTATATCTCATAAACATTAATAACTATGTTTAGCTTGAGTGTTACGTTTAAACAGGTTATCCATATCTATCGCATTACTTTATATCACTGAATCCTGCACCTATACTTACTCCCTATCTCCATCGATGGACGTTCTTAGTAACACGCAGGAGCTCGTAGTGTATCAATAATATGTAGTATCAACACCAGACATACAAACACACACATATATGTAGCGAATTGAATTACTAGGCATCTCTTATTGTGATGCTAAGTTGACACTTCTAAGATATTTATCATTCTAGGTCAACGAGCTTGTGATTCGTTGGCCTAGACTAGCTTGTTGATATATCACAAATCTTTAGCTAGTCCACATTAAGCAGGCTCTCCTAATTGGCCTGATCATACGTTCAACACCCACAAAGCGATAACCTCCTCTACACCTCAACTACTCACCACCTCACCACCACCACTGTTAATAGCGCAACACAGTAATCTTTAGTAAACCACGAGCTATCCTGTGGTCCCTGCTATAATTCATACGTTGTTCTAAATCATTAGCCGTAAACGCAATAACATAAATATATATAATACGAATGGATAATGATAATGTAACTATATGCAAATTTAATAATTACCAAGTTTCTAACCCACCCCTATATATTAAAAATCCCGGCCAATAAAATGTACTATATTATATAGCATTATATTATGTACTATATTATTTATCTATTTTAGTGGGTTCTTCACTGCTTAATAAACAGTGCTTATGTTGGAAGAGTTATAGTCAGCTGCTCTAGATAGTTCTTCGTAGATGTACCCCCGCTAGCCCACATACCCCTCCCCCTAACCCCTCTCCACCCCCCTCGTCACAGCCCACAAATGCAAGAGAGAAGACCCGTCCATGAAGGTCATCAGATCAAGATCAAACATCAGTTACGCAAACTTTGATAAGAGAGTCAAGGAAGACGAATATCCAGGTAAGCGTTTAGCTAGTGTCACTAATGGAGGGTACTTGTTGTTGATCTATTGTTGTTGTTATAGGGAAGAATAGTGTACCTCATGAGTGAAATGTAACTCGCAAGTATTAAATTAATTTAATGAAGTTATTTAGTAATTTAATTAATTTAAGAAACCTTGACAATTTAATTGAAATATTTTTTAAATACTAATATAATAATTAATTTTATAAATGGCAGATTTTAACATATTAAAAATTGCTCAAAATATGCATTATGTATTTTATAACATATGCATAGATTTTTTATTTTTTATTTTTAATTTTATTTTAGAAAAATATTTACAATTAAATTATTATATCAATGCTTTCTACATTATTATATACTATATTTTATTAGTTTGCAAAATGATATAAAAATAAATTCAACAAAAATAAACGATTATTTATTTATGATTGCTTAATTATGAAAAATGATTTAAAAGAAGCGTAACACGTATGTAGAAAGACACATTATAGTACCAATAACACAGCAACATTAACATGCTTCACATATTTATTTACTGTATATTTTAAGATTAATATTTTCACCCAACAATTAATGTTTTCACTATAACAATTGAATTAATATGAATAGCGATGTTTTATTATAAAAAAATATTAATTCCATATTTTTTTTATATTAAAATATTTTTATTGATTCATTATACATTTCTAAATATACAATTTTTTATATAAATCAATATATAAAAATGTAAACAAGTATGTTTTATAGACCCACCCTATATTTCAAAATATTATTAAAATATTTAAAATTATCATATTAATCATTACATAATATTAAATAATATTACAATATATCCATTAACAATAATTATTAAAAGTGTGAATAATTCATCAATCTAAACAAAACTTTTAAAAACTAGCATTACTTTTTCTATTCTCACTTCTAACTGATGCGTGTATAAGTGTAGAGCTCACAGAGCTCACAAAGATGCTACAAAGCAAATAAACAATCAATGAATATTAATGAATAAGAATGCAAACAATGAATAAGTATACAACAAATTGTATTTATATGATGTCTTCTATATAAGTGTCATATAAAATACAATATATTTTGATATTTTATATGATTTATTACTGATATATGTTATATATGTATGTATATATATATATATGTATATATATATATATATATATATATATATATATATGTGTATGTATGTGTATATATATATATGTGTATGTGTGTATATATATATATATATATATATGTGTATACACATATATGTGTGTGTATATAAATATTATTTTCGTTTTCATTTTATATATGATAATTTAATATATACATATACTTATTCGTGTATATATATTTTTTCTATAACTATATTATCATTTACATTCTAAATAGTATGAGAGAGCGTGTGATAGAAGTACTATTTACTTTCACTCGCTTTACTCTGCGTGTTTAGTGGTGGCATGCCTACCATTATAAGTAAATCTCATGAGGCTGTTCTTATATTGCATGCATGTTATTGATATCTTCAATTGGGTAATTAAATTATTAATCATAATTTAGATTTACATTTTTATTTTTGAATCGTCAACAAAATATAGGACATATAAAATATAAAATAAAATTTAAAAAAATTAGTTAAAAATAAAAAAACATGTACAGAATAGAATGCATACTATTCAATAAAAAAAACAATTAGATATCTATATTGAATAAAAAGACAGCGTTATTTAAACACATACATTTTCCCTGTATCTTAAATGTAAACAATTATTTAAAGAACGCCTTATAACTTGATATCTAGATTTAATATGCATACAATATGTTGAACATTTCTATCTATCTCCCGTTATCTATATGTAATATTGTTGTTTTATTTATCTACACAATGACATACTCACTTTATCATGTGTATCTCTCCCATGATTCTTTCATTTGCAAGTATGATAATATACGATAAATATTAATATAATCATATTCATATTATAATAATATTAATATGTTTTAAATTACAATTAAAATCTAAAATTGTGAATGTTAATTAATTAATGTTTATATATATATATTGTTAGGTCCATATATTTCATATATTATTTAAAATTAAAAATGATATTATTATACATAATAATAGGTTTATAATATACATATAGCGAGCTAAGTTATGTAAGGGCATGTATACATACGTACATTTGTTACATGTATATACAACAAACGACTAATATTCATAAATCATGTTTTAATGTCAAATATAACTGAAAATAAGCATTTTTAAAATATACATAAATACATAATAATAACTATAATAAACAACTAAAAATCCAAGCAAATATTCTAGGAATTTTTATGAACATGAATATTTCCTGGATAACGTAACATTATTATTCGTATTGAAATGTTTTTTATTATAATTAATATAGCTTATATATATATATACTAAATGCACTGAAGAAATTACAAATTACTAATATATTAAAACTTATATTAACAAATTTATATGTTGTTTACATAAACACATACACACAATCACACACACAATCACACATACACACACATACACACACACATACACACACATACACACACATACACACATACGTACATATATTATCATGCCTATTGACACATTATAACAGATTTTTAATTATTTAGTTTTTTTAATATTTAGTTTTTTAATTATTTAATATAGCTACAGGAAATAAAGACAAGAAGTAAACATACATGATAAAATTTACTTTTTAAAATCAGATGTTACAGATGTTACAATATAGCATTAGATAGCAGCATTAGATAGCAGCATTAGATATCAGCATTAGATAGCAGCATTAGATAGCAGCATTAGCATAACGTTATTCACGTTAAATGTAATTATTTAAAAGTTAACGTTTTAATTATTATTCAAAAGTATAAAAGTGTATAAATGTTTATTTAAAATATGTTAGTTTGTAATATTCATATATATATATATAATATATACTCGCGTTACGTTGATGGTTGAACAGCGAATGATGTGTTTGTATACACGCAGTAACACTTCCTTATACAATAACATAGTAGAACATTATGATTGAATTGTATACTTTATGGGCCATATAACAATAGAGAATAATTACATCTTAGTTTGG
Organism: Osedax fenrisi; assembly: GCA_964019155.1. NCBI lineage: Eukaryota > Metazoa > Annelida > Polychaeta > Sabellida > Siboglinidae > Osedax > Osedax fenrisi. The sequence goes on along the minus strand of OZ025239.1, from coordinate 117,462,516 downwards.
AGCCAAAACAAATATTCCAATATATGTTTATTATTATTATTATTATTATTATTATTATATATAAATAAAAAATATTAGAAATGTAATCATTGCAATTATAATAATATTTATTTATTGAAATCACAAATATTGGATACAAATGGACCCCTCAAGAAGTCATAGACTTATACATGTTATAAATAACTGAGGGGCCCCGGACAATACAATACAAATAATAACATTTTTTTTCTTGTTTTTTATTCATCATTTATTAAGTTCTCGATAAACACAACAGAACATAGAAAGAGTGGTAGTGAATCATGAAACATGTCTGTATTATATTAAGTCTGTAATTAGTTGTATAATTATCCGTTATCTTCGCAGGGCAAACATGCTTATCTCTGCATGCTTAGACCTAGTGAATGTAGTGCTTTCATCATTAGGCCACACTTTTAGCATTAACACAGCACAGCGCATTATTATAGAATAATCTATTAAGAAATAGAATTTATTTATTATTTTATGTTAAGCAAAAAGTTAACAATTTGGGCGAGTTTAAGCAGTAAATAAACTCTTCGCAGATAAGAATCAGTGACGAGAATCTACTACTACATTGGAAGGGGTTACGATCAAAAAGGACGAGTTGAGGGTTAAAAGTTACATTTTAAATGCGAAATAAATTTGTATAGGCTCACTTTGGGATGTAATGCAGCTAAAAAAAACCAAGCAGGACAAAACTAAACCAATTAAACCAAATAACCCACAAAAATATATACAAATATATATACAAAATATATATATATACAAAATATATATATATACTATTAACTCGTATTTCAAATGTGACCTTTAACCCTGAACTCGTCCTTTTTGATCCTTGTCTCCTTCCCATTGCAAGTATGAAGATTTATCGTCGTAGATATTTATCGTTTCACTGCCTTATCTACGGTTGAAGTTCGAACATATAGTGAATAGATGTATACATAGTTGTGTATTTAATGCGAACATATGTATATCCGCATCGTACGAACATCTCAATAACCCGCGGTACCAATACCACGATACATAAACCCTATACCCCCCCAACACATGCATAAACCCTATACCCCCCCAACGCATGTATAAACCCTATATCCCCCCAACACATGCATAAACCCTATACCCCCCCAACACATGCATAAACCCTATACCCCAACGCATGCATAAACCCTATACCCCCCAACACATGCATAAACCCTATACCCCCCCAACGCATGTATAAACCCTATACCCCCCCAACACATGCATAAACCCTATACCCCCCCAACACATGCATAAACCCTATACCCCAACGCATGCATAAACCCTATACCCCCCAACACATGCATAAACCCTATACCCCCCCAACGCATGTATAAACCCTATACCCCCCAACACATGCATAAACCCTATACCCCCCAACACATGCATAAACCCTATACCCCCCAACACATGCATAAACCCTATACCCCAACGCATGCATAAACCCTATACCCCCCAACGCATACATAAACCCTATACCCCCCAACGCATGTATAAACCCTATACCCCCCCAACACATGCATAAACCTTATACCCCAACACATGCAATATTAGACGTGCAGTCAACTCCCACTGACTTAAGGGAACTATGAAATATGCCAGCTCTAGTATATTCCTGCATGTATTATCTTACATGTATTATCTTAGATATAAAACCGAATAGCATTGTAAGTCTGAGTTAGCCGGAATCGTCTGTATCTCGTGTTATACCTAGCATAACATTCATTCCCTCATTGCCTGTTTATACCCACTGGTATTATAACTATATCACCTATCCACACATTAACACAATTGTAAAGTGACCCCCCCACATTCCCGGGTTATTAAATTTACTAGTATGACTATATATATTTATTATAATAATAATAATATTTATTAGAAGAATTATGTTTGTTTTCTGTATTATTTTTTAGTTTATAATATCAATATGCCGTTTCCACCTAAAGGACTTCACAATAATATAGCATATTTTCTGTTGTTGTCACCAGATTATTTATTATTATATTATATATATATATATATATATATATATATATATATATATATTATTATTTATATATTATATATATTTATTATTATATATATTATATTTATTATATAAATTATTATTTATATTATATCAACGGCTCGTATAATCCAATGTTTTAGTTTATATATGTTTATATATAATTATATCTTTCTTTATATATAACCAGTAATTCAATAAACTTTATCTTTTTCTTTATCAATTAACTTTGATCTATCTATCTATATATTTGTTAAATTGACCCCATGACCCCTATTCCGACAGTTTTGTATCCGAATGTATTGCCGGGTGGCGAATGATCAGTATTACCTCCACACTAACACCGCACTGCTGGACACACACTAACAGGAGAACCTATCAATAAGCCTCGTGTCATACTTCATATACATTATCTACATTATACATCATATACATATATAACTATATCATTAATAACGTTACTTTAAATAAACAATACAAAACTTTATTTTTTATATAATTTTATTCATCATGGTAAGAATGTTAATTAACATATATATCTCTATACATATATCTATATATTATATATATATATATACTTGTTAATACCTGCTTTGGGTCGAAGCACGTTTGAGCATTAGTAACTTACGATAAAATATATAGTCGTGTGAGTGTGTGCGTGTGTATATGTACAAGTGGAATGACTATTATACGCACAATAATAATGATAATTATAATAAAAAAATAGTAGAAGTGGTAGAAGTGGTAGTAAAGATAAAGGTGGTTAGTAAATAAAACTAGATGATGATGATAATAATAATCATAGCAGAAATAATAATAAAAGCCGACGACACGACGATCATCGCGAGATATCGTCGTCGTCGTCGACACAAGTCTGTCTGTCTCCGTTTCTTCCGACTCGCGGCCATGTCCTCCTCATGTTCTTATCGTCGCAGCGCCGTAGTCGGGTGTCGGTCAGTGGGTGTCAGTGTCAGTGTATATAGGTGTCAAAGTGTCAGTAGTGAATGTCGTCCGCCGTTTCAGGCGAGCGTTCGTATCGGAGACGAACGCTGTGTAGTTTTAAAACCAGCCGCTAGGTGGCAGCGGCGGTGGTGGTGGTGGTAGTAGTGGTCCGGTGGTGGGTGCTCTAGCCTATAGCCAGATGACCGGTGCTAGTGCTGCCGGTGGTAGCGGTGTTGCTGCGTTGACCGTTGCGCTGTTTGGCGTGAACTTTGGAGTGACGCTTCTTCTCGTCGGAGCGGGCGAATCTACGACCGCACTGATCGCAAGCGAATGGTTTCTCTCCTGGTGGTAGGGGGGGCGGGTGTTATTTTATGATCGTTGACGGGGTGATGATATGATTAGGACGTATAGTGGACGAGTTATTTTACGATGATGGAACTATTATGCTATGTTTTTTATTTAACTTAAACTTAGGTTTGCTTTCATAAACAACTTATAAAATAGAGTAGAAATACTATAGCTACGACTGAAATGAGGGGGGTACAAACCTGTGTGCGTACGTATGTGCGTAGTCAGATGGTCAGACCTAGAGAACGACCGCATGCAGATCTGGCAGCGGAACGGTTTCTGACCGGTGTGAATGCGAAGGTGCCGGGTCAACTCGTCCGACCTCGAGAACCGCCGGTCGCAATCGCTAGCGGGGCAACTGTACGGTCTCTCGCTGGGCGGCGTCTTACATTGGCGTCGGGTGACGTATTTACGCGGCTTCACCGGAAACAGGATACCGGTAGAGGTCACCGAAGCGGAGGAGGATGACGAGGAAGAGGCTGAGGAGCAGCAGATGGCAGGGTCCACTATACCCGGTTCGGTCTTGACGTACACACGAGGGCTGTAACCGGCGCCGACGCCCGTCGACCAATCGGAAACCGTGTCGGCGATGTCGGCGTAAGCGGGCGGGCTTAGACACGCCTCTCGGACGAGTGACAGCGGGCTAAGACACGCCTCTTGAACGAGCGACAGCGGCGAACATTGCTGGTACTGGGTCTGCAGCGGGGAACTGTCGCCGAACACCATTCGCTCGGGACTCGCCTGTCCGAAGTAGCGGTCAACCGAGTCCGAGATGGTCAGCTGTAGCGGTTGGCCGCAGTCGACCTTGAGCGGCGCCCCCTCTTGTTTGAACAGATTGATGAGCTCTTCTTCGCCGGTGAGTTCGGCGGAAGTGTTTCCTGCTGTTGAGGGGAGGAGGAGTGTTATTGCGATGGAATAGGGGAGGCGGGGATATATATATATATATATTACGATATGATAAGCATGGTAAAATTAATGTTACAATATATCGTAACATAACTATAGTTGACTCGCTTACTTAGAACATTATTAGCTATCTATAAACGCTGGCTGGAGAGTTGTTATGAGAGAGGGCGTTGTCAGCTAATATTGACCATTAACCCATTGATAATAGTTAACTTACGGAAATAGTTTTTCTAGGACAATTACTCAACTCGGAATAACCGCGATCGTCCTAATTATCGCTTGTGCCGAGTGCAGACGTGTTGCATAACACGATATGATGTAATATGATGTAATATGATGTATACGGTGGCGGCGTTAAGGAATTAGCCGATCCGCGAGCTGCGGTCTTTATTTAGATCGCAGCCTGCTATTCGAGTTCGCTTAGCGGAAAGCGGTCGTCTATTTATAGATTTACATTGTTGTCAACATTTCCCTATCGCGCCGCTCGTATTTTTACGTACGAGTTATATAATTATTATTATTATTATAACGATTATGTAATCTCGGCTAGCTATACCGTCTATATATATTCAGAAGTGGAGTTACATAACACTATTTATAACCTAATAATACGATTGAAGGAACAACGCAACCCTAGTACAACAGTTCTACCCCGATACACTACCCCACACCCCCCCTAAACAATCTAGCTATGGTATACAGATGTGAGTTTAGATCGTTATTGAATTAGTCACCACCTATAAGCGAATTACCCGCTGTGCGTATTATTAAAGTTGTTATTTATAAGCACGTCGCACACGGTGTGTGAATCGAGTGTGCGCGCACCTCTCTATCGTAACGCTCCGTCGCGCACCTCGCACCAGTGTTAGCTACAGTGTATGATAACACAATCGAATACGTTACAGGTATACGTTCAGCCCTAATGTGCTACCCGCAAGGACATGCCCTACATACGCACACGTGTGTGCGGCGCGCAGTACACCTCACACGCGAGTGTGTGTGTGTGCAGGCAGACTGGCGGTACGGCAAGTTATTACAGATTATCTTATTTTATAATGAATTTATATATTAAATGCATATAAATAAATACATAAATATATATAATTATTATATTATGTATATTAATATATATGTACAATCAATATATATATATATATATATATATATATATATATATAATTTAGAATCAATAATGTATAATATATATAATTATATATGTACTTATATATATGTATTGTATAAATAAGCATATATATATATATATAATTTCGAATCGATACTATATAATATTATACACACGTATATATGCTAATTTGCTACACGTGTATACACTATGCGTATGCTAATAACACTGCGATCATATACGCACACAGCGCCGAGGCGTGCGTTCTTGTGCCGCCGCCGCACGCCATAATATATATATAAACGTTTACGTCATTGATTCGCAAATTTACGACCGACGTCACAGCCAGCTAACTACGTCATATCGGCTGTCAATCAAAGCCGCCCGCCCGCTCGCTCTCTCGGCCGTCAATCAAACTCGCTGACGTCACGTCGTACATACGTACACATAGGAATCGCGTATATACACGTATATATACGTATATATATATACACACATCTCTCTCGTACAATACACTACGCTGTGGTATAGCGCAGAGTATTGGATACGATAGTAATTAACGTGCTATAATGTTACGTCGTGAATGAGGTAACACCGAAGTCGTATACGCTTTACTATAGGCTATAGCTGGCTGACGTTATAGTGCGTATATTGAGGATCAATAGTGTTTTATATTCACGTATACACAAACATACACACATATATATTACAATGTAATAATTACATATTATATATATATATATATATATATATGTGTATATATATATATATATATATATATATATATAAATGATATAATATATTACCAGATGTATTGCACAAGTCATACGATACGCTATATTTGAGTAGTATCTAAATTAGGTTTCACATACACACACACACGCACACACAATAAGAATACACCTAATACTATGTTATACGACAGTATACTACTATAGTAGTGGTATAACCATACAACGTAGGATATATATGTGTGGGACATATAACCAATATTGTATGTAGAGTTAGACTAATATGGTTAATATAGAAAACATATAAGGAGATAGCCTATACTATAATATATTATAGTATAGGCTAATTCTATATATATATAGAGAGAGATATCATATATTATAGCCTATACTGTAGTATACATATGTGTTAGAGACCAACCTGTGATGGGCAGTGCATCCTGGGTAATATCCGACGACAGGAAGTTGAAGTTTCCCTCTGCGCAAGTCTGCGACACCGGGGTGTTGAGACTATTCTCCCCCATCAGTTCCTGTACGATACGACTCTGAGGGTGACCGATGTAGCTGTCGAACCCTATGTCCTCGAAACAGTCAGCCAAACCTCCCTGTGCTAAGCTATCCAGTCCGTCCATGATCATTGTCATCGATCGTTGAAGACGTATATATCCGTGTGTGTGTGTGTGTATGTATATACAGAGATGTGTGTATGTATATACGTATGTGTATGTGTATATGTGTATGTGTGTGTGTGAGTGTGTTGGTATGAAGCGTGTTTACTACTAGACAGCGAATGTATGAATGAACTACAATCCTGAGGACGATATGTTTTTATCAATGAACGATGACGTAGTTTCACGATGATCCATATTAAGACGAGCGCGCCGACCAATCAGCGACGAGTAGTAACATGACGTCACCTTAAAACTAGATTCAATGAAACGCGCGGACGAGTCCATTATCGCTAGGGGTGTGGTATCGCGATTTTGACGTGTCGGCGTTTATGCCGTTTTACGTCGGTAATAGGCTTATATAAAGTTTGACGATCGACAATACTATTGTATAGTATGATATATAACTATCTATTATCATTTCATTCATAAAAATTCATAGCGCCTGTATATATTACGAAATATACGAAATCCGGAAGTAAAATGCCATATATGGAATGTATCTTCCGGCAGAATATGAAATGAGCCTAAAATGACCATATATGGGCATTCATTATGCATGCATATTCTCGGCACAGTTCGATTATTTTACGTTAACAACGCCCATCACAGAACGCGATGTAGGCATATGTGTGTGTACGTTACTTACCGGAAATTGCCGACTACTAACGACTTCGATCATTTAAAAGGAAAGCTTTCCCTGTTATATATCAATGATAAATATATATATATATATATATATATATATATATATATATATATATATATATATATATATGCAACAATACATATATATATAAATCATTGTTTTATTCAGTTATTATGAAGCTGAAATGTATCATTTGAACATTAATTGTTTTTATAATATCCTTTAAAAAATATCGTTTTATTTCTAATTATAAATACATAAATATGTATAATATGTATATATATATATATATATATATATATATATAAATATATATATATATATATATAAAATATATATATATATATATATAAATATTATTATATATTATATATATGTATGTATATAAATGAATATAATATTAATTTACGTAAAATATACATTGTACAATGTACACTGTAAAAGTGGTTTGCTAGTGGTGTATTCTAGACGATGTATTTGTATTCACTGAATACAGTATGTACTCTGTGTATTACAATACTTCTACTCGTGTTGTATTGGGGTACCTGTAGTCAGGTAAATCTACTTATAATGGTACCGTTACTTATAATAATAGTTGTACTTATAATTATAAAAGTATTTATAATGGTATCAGTACTTATAATGTCATCAGTACGTATAATGGTACAAGTACTTATAATAGTACCAGTACGTATAATGGTACCGTTACTTATAATGTTACCAGTACTTATAATGGTACCGTTATTTATAATTGTATCAGTACTTATAATGGTACCGTTACTTATAATGGTACCAGTACTTATAATGTTACCTTTATTTATAATGATACCGTTACTTATAATAATAGTTGTATTTATAATGGTACAAGTACTTATAATGGTACCGTTACTTATAATGTTACCGTTACTCATAAGTATATGTCGTTACTTACGTACGTTGGAGCACGTGACATATCACCTATAACTCGGATTACACACGCGCGAAGTCCGAGATATCGATAAGTACGCTTCCCGTATTAATTAATCCCCGCACACACACACACATATAATTAAGTATTAAATATCCCTAATTATACACCTGTGTGGCCCTTAGAAGCACCTAGTAGCCTATCGTGGTAGCCATCAACTTCCGGCCGTATCACGTGTACTTACGTAATGTCGACCATTATAGATTGTTCTAGAACATTCTACTGACCTCCCTATCACGTTTCATGATTAATTAACAATTTAAATAATGAATTACACTCCTTTATGCGTACGCTCGTGAGCGCGTGTGTGTATGATTATGTGTGCGTGTGTGTGCGTGTGTATGTGTGTGCGTATGTGATACACACACACAAGATGAGTTTCTTATTGATATGTTTAATTAATCACCGCTGTTTGTGTGAGCGGGGGATAAATAAATATGTAACTTTTTATAATTTAATTATTAGTTACCGTAAAAATTGTTGTTTATTCATATCATTTAAATATACACATATATGTGCGTATACGCACGCACACACACACACACACACATATATATATATATATATATATATATATATATAGACATAGAAATAGACATAGACAATGACATAGACAAATACATGCACACATATACACGCATGTTGAAACTACACTAAATGTTATGCTGATAGACTTTACTCTTGTTTACACGACTGCACATAGCATGAGTCACGCACACGATGAATCACACACACGATGAGTCATACACACGATGAGTCATACACACACACTGCTCTCTCGGGCGAAGTTAATCTACCACCGACTGCAGCATCGAATGAATGTATATTTACATCACGTGATACAGTAGATCCACGGCCCACATTCTATTATTCCTATTATACTATATTACGTCATATATGTATAATAATAATATTTATTTATTGAAATCATAAACATATATGTATTGAATACAATACAAATAGAGGATACAAATGGACCCCTCAAGAAGTCGTAGACTTGTACGTGTTATAAATAACTGTGAGGGGACACGGAAAATACAATAGAAATAGTAAGTTTATTTTCTTGTGTTATGATTTAACGTTTTTAAGTTGTTGATAAACACGAGAGAAAAACAAGAACCGCCCGGAGTCGAACCCGGGACCTCTGGCTTACTAGCTATAGCCATAACTATAGTTGGTTGTCCCACTGAGCCATAGACCCCAGTCAACATTTGTGTTTATGTGTTATCGCCATTAATTAATGACGAATATATTATGTTTGCACGAGTTTCCTCGGATATTGTTATAGGCGATATATATATATATATATATATTTATATATATATATATATATACTATAATTATAGATTTAGACTATATACTATACTTTTAGGTTTATACTATACACTGTTAAAAATAAGGGTTGTTATTCTACACAATTATAGGGTTGTTAATAAAGAAGGGTTGTTTACTTATAATTTCAATAACAACCCTTGTTAAAAAAGGGTTGTTAATATAAGGGTTTTTAATATCAAATATTAAAGGGTTGTTAATAAAAAGGGTTTTTAATATCAAATATTAAAGGGTTGTTAATAAAAAGGGTTGTTAATATCAGAAATAAATTGGTTGGTAATAAAAAGGGTTTTTAATATCAAATATTAAAGGGTTGTTAATAAAAAAGGTTTTTAATATCAAATATTAAAGGGTTGTTAATAAAATGGGTTGTTAATATCAAAAATTAAAGGGTTGTTTACTTTCATTTTTAATAACAACCCTATAGGGTAATAAGCTTATTCAATTAAAAACTTGTTAATTATTAACTTACTATTCAAAATTAAAGAGTTGTTTACTATTATTATTTTAATACAATCTATATATATATATACATAAATCTATATATATATAATATTTTAAATATTAATATAAATTTCTATCGGTATTCGTAAATCATCGTTCAATATTCATGCTTATTCAATTATTTTATTATAGAAAGAATAAAATATTATACTTTTTAATTATTTTGAAATATTGATTTAATTTTTATCTATGCAAATTAATTATAAATTATTATTTTTAATTAATATTTAAGTAATTATACTGTTTTTAATAAATAAAATATTATTTTAAAACCTATAATTATTTAAGTAATCCTATGTATTTTAATATATTATCAAAATCTAATTCAGGAGACTTGTGAACTACAATTTTAATCATAATTATATTGATAATACAAATAGAAATCATGTGAAATAATTGCCCAATATTTAATATATAGCAATTGCATTTTGATTAAATATAGTATTCAATATTAAAATGATTATATTATTGAATTTAAGTTTTAAATCTAACTTAAATGAAATTATATAATATATTATAATATATAAGTTAATATTTTGATATGGTAATACTTATACGCTAATATAAACTTACGTTCAACTTACATCAACAACTTAAGTTGAACTTAAGTTATGAACT
>OZ025239.1:117446684-117449184 GCA_964019155.1 Osedax fenrisi | reverse complement strand
TATATATATTATATTACATAAAATGGCATTGATTTATTTAATAATCAATAATATATATTATGGTACAAGTGTAACTATATAATGTACTGAATTTATATATATATATATATATATATATATAATCATTAATATCGCCACTATTATAATCATCATCATTATACACATACTATAGTACTATGTACTACGGTTTACTACACTTTACAAGTAAAACAATTAATTTTCTTAAAAGTGTTTATTAATCTTTATTTATTATTTCCGCCTATTAGCTATGCAATACACGTTCGACAATAGTTTATTAATAACTCTCGGTTGTAACAATACAATCAGCATCATCATCATCATAATCATCATTATCGTCGTCGTCGTATTACAATAACATCTCGTAAGGGGACCGACAATCAGGATGTAGGTAACTCTATCCTAGCGCTAATAATCACGTAAGCTGTAGTAAACACTCCACACAAGTATACGACCGTTCCCGATACAATCCTTTCTGCTTATGTCCACGAATAATATTCCGATACTCTGATACACAGTTACCTACCTACCTACCTACCTACCTACCTACCTACATCCCTGCTTACATACACACATACATACTTACATACATACCTGCAACTAAATTAAAATAAATATCTACAATTATAAAATTAAAGTTATTTTCTTTACCCATCGCATACGCGTCAAAATAAATGTTCGTCTATATTCTTTTGAAACTATAACAATAGAATAGGTTATTACATAATATCCTAATATAATCAAATACTTCACATATAACGACCCTATCCATGTATCCACTGCACAACTACTCATACTACAATGATATGCCCTCCTTAACGTTAGCTTTAACTCGAGTTATCCATGTCCTCGGTGTTTGATACACATTTAAATTGATAATTTTTAATTTATTTCTGCGATATTATCATTCATTTGATAGTGGTAACTGGTCTATAGAATGTTACATTATTCTAATTTACTCGATTCTCATCTATTTAAGGTTTAATTAAGATCATTAGATACTCTGTCCTTATTATTTATAATTAAAAACACGATGTTAATCTTGTCATTGGAATATTACGACACATAAGCTTGATTACCTGAAATCTAGCGATACGAATTTTCTTAAATATCATTAGTTCTCATCTTATTCATTCTAAAACTCCAAATATACTTTCCGATCACATGCGATACCCCTCACCACTATTTCAAATGCGATACCCCTCACCACTATTTCACTTTGATCTGCCAAGTCTATAATACTAATAGTAAGTCAACACTTATAAGTATATGTATAAGTACAGGTATACCTACACTACGTGTGTTGGTAGATCTATTACTACATCGGAAAACCATTAGGTACGCCTATAGGTACACTCTATAGAGTTTAATCATATTTACACTGGTATTGTGTTCTTCAGAGCAACGGTAGAATCTGTTTTTGTATATGGAGCAATTACATGGACTTTAACAACAAAATTGGAAAAAAAAATCGACGGAGCCTACACTCGCATGCTACGGGCCGCTCTGAACGTATCATGGAAAGAACATCTTACCAACAAAGAACTCTATGGCAAAACTCCAAAAGTAACTTCTTCGATCCGTGAACAAAGACTTAGATTCACAGGACATTGTTGGAGGAGCACAAAAGAGCTGATTTGTGACGTTCCTCTCTGGTTACCTAAACATGGTAAACGCTCCCGTGGACGTCCAGCAAAAACTTTTGTAGATCAACTCGTCGACGATACCGAATGTAATGTAGACGAACTGATGAATGCGATGAATGATAGAGATGAATGGAAGTTACGTGTTAATGAATGCCGAGCAAGCTCGACATGGTAAGTAAGGTAAGTAAATATGAAGAATTGCCTATAACCAAAGCCCTATTAAAGGGCTTTGCTATAACTTAACATCGCCGACAATTAATGTTGTGTTAATTTATTATTTTTTTATTTTATAATTATAGAAATAATTATATGTACACACACATACACACACACACACGTATATTATTATTTTTCGCTATATTTGCTATTATTTTATCACATTATTGAGTCATATAATTATTATTATATTCGTTAAATGTCCTTATAAAGAAAATATCATCTTCATCATACATCTATTTACACATTCACTATGTATAACTAGGTTTCCGTATGCTAATAAACACACACACACACACATATATATATATATATATATATATATATATATATATATATATATATATATATATATATATATATTTCAATGTAGTATATCTAATATACACCTAGCTCTCATCGATTACGACGTGAAATAAAGACGCGATGATGTAACATTCGATGATGTAACATTCGATGATGTAACGCGCTGTGTGTACACGCGTCGCGCGCTGTCCCGTATCTAGGTCACTCGGCAAGGTTACGCCGGTAACGAGGTCAAGGGCGTAATGGAAATAGAGCTAATGGGTAATGGCGCCGCATAGCGGTGAGTTAATGCGACGATATCGGATAGGCGGTAG
>OZ025239.1:117301684-117444184 GCA_964019155.1 Osedax fenrisi | reverse complement strand
ATATCTATATATAGAGCGCGAGATAGGAGTCTATTTCGCCTACACTGACCACAACGTCCAGTTAATCTATTTATAGACACGCGGGGGCAGGCTGTGTACGATGTCGCTCGATGGTACGGTATGGTGGTGGTGGTGGTGGTCACGATGTAATGGTCAAGTATTCAGGCCAAAGTTCGTACATAGAGATCGAGAGAGAGAGAGGGTAAACAACATACACTCGTACAATGGGTGACCGTTACTTTACAGACCGCAATGGTCTGAATCTAGCCGTAGTAGTAGTAGTAGTAGTAGTAGTAGTAATGGTGGTGGTGGTGGTGGTGGTGGTGGTGGTGGTAGTAGTAGTAGTAGTAGTAGTAGTAGTAGTAGTAGTAGTAGTAGTAGTAGTAGTAGTAGTAGTAGTAGTAGTAGTAGTAGTAGTAGTAGTAGTAGTAGTAGTAGTAGTAGTAGTAGTAGTAGTCAGGTAGTAGTAGTAGTAGTAGTAGTAGTAGTATTAGTAGTAATAGTAGTAGTAGTAGTAGTAGTAGTAGTAGTAGTAGTAGTCAGGTAGTAGTAGTAGTCAGGTAGTAGTAGTAGTAGTAGTAGTAGTAGTCAGGTAGTAGTAGTAGTAGTAGTAGTCAGGTAGTAGTAGTAGTAGTAGTAGTAGTAGTAGTCAGGTAGTAGTAGTAGTAGTAGTAGTAGTAGTAGTAGTAGTTGTAGTAGTAGTAGTAGTGGTGGTGGTGGTGGTGGTGGTGGTGGTAGTAGTAGTAGTAGTAGTAGTAGTAGTAGTAGTAGTAGTAGTAGTAGTAGTAGTAGTAGTAGTGGTGGTGGTGGTGGTGGTGGTGGTGGTGGGGGTGGTAGTAGTAGTAGTAGTAGTAGTAGTAGTAGGCAGGTAGTAGTAGTAGTCAGGTAGTAGTAGTAGTAGTAGTAGTCAGGTAGTAGTAGTAGTCAGGTAGTAGTAGTAGTAGTAGTAGTAGTAGTAGTAGTAGTAGTAGTAGTAGTAGTAGTCAGGTAGTAGTAGTAGTCAGGTAGTAGTAGTAGTAGTAGTCAGGTAGTAGTAGTAGTAGTAGTCAGGTAGTAGTAGTAGTAGTAGTAGTAGTAGTAGTCAGGTAGTAGTAGTAGTAGTAGTAGTAGTAGTAGTAGTAGTAGTAGTAGTCAGGTAGTAGTAGTAGTAGTAGTCAGGTAATAGTAGTAGTCAGGTAGTAGTAGTAGTAGTAGTAGTAGTAGTAGTAGTAGTAGTAGTAGTCAGTTAGTATTAGTAGTCAGGTAGTAGTAGTAGTAGTAGTAGTAGTAGTAGTAGTAGTAGTAGTGGTGGTGGTGGTGGTGGTGGTGGTGGTAGTAGTAGTAGTAGTAGTAGTAGTAGTAGTAGTAGTAGTAGTAGTGGTGGTGGTGGTGGTGGTGGTGGTGGTGGTGGGGGTGGTAGTAGTAGTAGTAGTAGTAGTAGTAGTAGTAGTAGTAGTAGTAGTAGTAGTAGTAGTAGGCAGGTAGTAGTAGTAGTCAGGTAGTAGTAGTAGTAGTAGTAGTAGTCAGGTAGTAGTAGTAGTCAGGTAGTAGTAGTAGTAGTAGTAGTAGTAGTCAGGTAGTAGTAGTAGTAGTAGTAGTAGTAGTAGTAGTAGTAGTAGTAGTAGTAGTAGTAGTAGTAGTAGTAGTAGTAGTAGTAGTAGTAGTAGTAGTCAGGTAGTAGTAGTAGTCAGGTAGTAGTAGTAGTAGTCAGGTAGTAGTAGTAGTAGTAGTCAGGTAGTAGTAGTAGTAGTAGTAGTAGTAGTCAGGTAGTAGTAGTAGTAGTAGTAGTAGTAGTAGTCAGGTAGTAGTAGTAGTAGTAGTAGTAGTAGTCAGGTAGTAGTAGTAGTAGTAGTAGTCAGGTAGTAGTAGTAGTCAGGTAGTAGTAGTAGTAGTAGTAGTAGTAGTAGTCAGGTAGTAGTAGTAGTCAGGTAGTAGTAGTAGTAGTAGTAGTAGTAGTAGTAGTAGTAGTAGTAGTAGTAGTAGTCAGGTAGTAGTAGTAGTCAGGTAGTAGTAGTAGTAGTAGTCAGGTAGTAGTAGTAGTAGTAGTCAGGTAGTAGTAGTAGTAGTAGTAGTAGTAGTAGTAGTAGTAGGCTATCGTGTACTGTAATTAGGTCATGCGGGCGGGATGGCGGGCGTTCGACAGCGGGCCTATTACGTAACGTAAAAAACTCGATTACTCAATCGATATCGACCTGATGGCGAGCGAGCGCGCGCTAAGGGCGATCATAGAAAATTTAAAATTAACAGATTAACATTGGACTATGTTTTTCTTAATAAATATACCATTAAAATGAAGCACACGAAATTTTTTTTATTTTTATTAATCTAAGCTCACACGACAGCCTCGTGAAGTTTAACATGTAGTTAGATACAAATTTTACATTGTAAAAAATAAATTATAAAAAAATAAGTATTTGAAACCTTTGTTATGAATAAGTTGTTATCAAATCTTAACACACTATTTATTTTATAATAATGGAATAGAAAATATAAAAAATAGAATTAAAAAAAAAAATTCCTGGACATTTCTTGGAATTTTAACAGGACACGTACATGTAAAAAATCGTAAAAAATGACTAAAAAAAAGATTGACAGTATGTCGTGTTGTCAAAAATGAATAAAAAAAAATTGAAGTATACATATATTCTTAAATTTCAATAGCTATAAGATGCAATGTGTCCAAAAAAACTTTTTTTTCTATGATCACCCTTAGCGCGCACGTGCGGGTGGGTGGGGGCGGGAAAGTGCGGGCGTTCGATGTCGTAACTAGTGAGCGATAATGGAAGCACAACAATGTATTACGCGATAGGCAATGTTACGTAATCAATGACCAGCAGCGTTACGATGAGGGCGATGATTCACAATGCAATGGTCAACCATTGTGTGATTCTTAACCAGAATTGTATATATACGTATATATATACATATTATTTATTTATTATATTTTGTAATCAGAGGTGGAATATTAATGAAATATTAATAATTTCACACCAATGAGCTATATATACACGCGCTATAGCCATGCACATTAGCACACATTAGCATACATTAGCACACACACACACACGTGTGTGTTCTTACAATACCCACACTATACGCACACACGCACACATGCACACACGCATATATCTACATATATATACGAAATATATACATAATAGATAGATTATTTATTTATACACAAATATATCAAAGATAGTTCTCATTTGTGGTTTAGCACAATAATAATACATGAATAAATAAACGATAATATAATATATAAGTAAACAATAGTATCGTTAGATTAATAAACGTGAACAAAAAATAATATAAAATAAAAATATACGAATATTAAAATGACCAATAATACAATTTTTGACTTTACTTTTGAAACGTTCTAAGGATGTCACAAGTCTTCAAGGATCTCGAGGTAGACCATTCCATAGTGCAGCTGCCGAATGCCGAAAAGATCTCTTTCCATATCTAGCTAGCTTGAACTTATGGTAACGAAGTATATTTCCGTTAGAGGTAACGACTAATACGTATGTACACACCTAAAGGTGTGATGTTTATTGGCTAAACGACATATTACGTAACCGTTGTGCACTAAGGACATACGCTGAGGACATACGCTGAATACTAATAGTAACTACTTAAGTGCGTGTACATGTTAGTCATCCTACAGGTTGTATCAGAGGTAGGTTAGTGTATTAATCTCGCACACACGCGCACACACACACGCACATACATATCCACATTTTAGCATATATATTTGTTATTTGTATAGTTATTGTTATTTTGGTTGAGTCCTTTCATCCCATCCAGGAACTTAGATGAAGTTTTCACTTATAACCATATATGGATCTAATGTCCCTTCGAAGCCGCTCTCGTGTTAAGGCATCCATGGTTTTAACGAGAGCCGATCATTTATTTATACACAATTATATAAGATCACTTCTAAATATTATTATAAGGAATATTGTATTCATGCTGACGGAGCTCGAACCCGCTTCCTATTCTATATACTGTACGATGTACATTGTACAATGTCCTTAATAACTACTAGTATTATGTTAGTGTAATACTGTACAATGTACAGTATTACACTAACATAATACTAGTAGTTATTAAGGACATACAAATAGGGCATACATTATATTTGTTCACTAAATAATGAATCACGATACTAGTGATGTGCACGTGTGTGTGTGCGTAGGTGTGTGTACTATATACATAGTATAGTATAGTATTATTGTATACTATATTATACTATAATACTAGTATTAGTAGTCTATTAACATATAATTGTGTTATAATATATTACGGTATCTATGGATATTATATTTATAATATATATATATATGTATATATATATATATATATATATTTATATATATACAAGCAGTAGGACTCGGGACCCGCGTCGTGTATTCGAGCCCCGTCCTGACCATTACAATATATTGTATTATATATTATATATATATCTTAAAATATTATTTAGAAGTGATCTTATATAATTGTGTATGCATAAATGATCGGCTCTCGTTAAAACACTGGATGCCTTAACATGATAGCGGCTTCGAAGGGATATTAGAACACAATGGTTATAAGTGAAAATGTCATCTAATTTCCTGGATGGGATGAAAGGACTCCGCCAAAATAACAATAACAATAACAATATATATAGGTTATTAATCATATATGTCCCCATTGAATCAGGGGAAAGTGAACAATGAACTATAGTTCACATTTAATACTACATTCTCCCGCTGCTAATGAAGGTGTAGGATTCATCTCTTCCAGTACAAGATTACATTAGGTATGGATAGGGTTTAGAAAAAATCCCTACTAATTATATCTATAACCATTGTTACAACGCGAAGTAACGCATACAGTATTGTTATGGAGATATTGACATATACTGGTATACACCGCGGTAACTATTCATTTAGTTATTCATATTTTGTTGTTGTGAAATTAGTTTTAGTTTGAACTCTAAAAGTTACCTACTAAATAAATAATGTTACTTACATGTATTGATCATCATCATCATCATCATCATCATAATCAAATCACCACTATCATCATCATCATCAACAACAACATCATCATCTTCAACATCATCACGTGTAATTGTAAACATTGCAACATCTCTATAGAGTTAAGATATATGTTTGATAGTACCCGATACTGCTGGCAAAACAACCGGCCCCACTTTTAGGATAATATTTAACATTACGGAGATTGCTAAGGATAGTCTTAGCTTAATCCTAGGACACCTTATGTTCGCGGGCACGTGACTCTGTCATACCTCACCTCAACGTTTTAAATAGTGACTTTTTAAGGGGTAGGTTATGGGCAAGTGCACCCCACTTTTGAATTATCACCAATACAAAAAAGCAGATTTTTTAAATAAATTCAATCATAATCCTATTTATTTATTGGAAATCATTAAATGTATTTTATCGAATTGTTTTTCATATACAATTGAAAATAAAATAGTTATTTTGGAATTTGCCCCCACTTTTATAACCTTAAAAAAGACGCCGAGATTCAAACCCTACCTAAACAACCGAACCCGTATATCATATTAGGTGTCAACTTAGATGTCACCGTCCGTCATTTTCATCCGTTGACGGATACAAATCAACGAATAGAAAAGTCGACGGACGAATTCTGACGTCAAATCAAAACGGTGTGATACCCCCTACTAATCTCTACAGCGACACCCTACCAACATCGATAGCACCTCATCCCGGGGTTAAGTTAACGAAACGTCACCTATCGGTGTCGGTGTCAGTGTAAGTGTCAGTGTCAGTGTCAGTGGCAGTGTATGTCATGAGCATTAGTATACGTTGTTGATAACCATTATCGTTCTCGCTCGACACTATTCAGTGTGTAAACAAACACAACTTAAAAAGATTATAAATGTTTTAATATTTAAAAGAAGTTATATAATCATGATGTATCTAAACATATAGCATTATAAGATAGGATATTAATAGGTAAGGTAAGGTTATGCTTAATCATTGATTATTACTTAGTATAGAATTTCGTAATGAAAGATGGCTATTTACGAAAACATAAATATAATCAATACGATGATCAACTCGGAATATATCTGATTTATTACACTAATGTTATGATCAAGTGTTAATATTGCCTACAATAATATAATAATATATAGTTTATTAGGTAAACAACAAAATAAATAAATAAACAAAAATAATGAAGAAAAAATAGATATGAATTGATACCCAAATCGACGTGGTACACAAATTAACATTCGGTTTACAATTAATAAAAAACGCCTTGGTTTATGCACGCCGAACACGCTACTATATATATATATAGTGATCGATATACACAGAGAGATGCACGAATCAATCACGTGTATTGACACATCTATTTAGTACGCCCGAGCACGACTAGCTGCGGTTACACCAGGTTACACCAGGTTACACCCGGTTACACCAGGCCTACCGCGAGTCCTTCACACACATCATTCACGTGACCCCTACCTATACATTCATGCGACCCCTAGGGGGCTATAGGGGGCTATAGCTATACCTATACGTCAAGTTCACGCGCCGTATTGTTCGCGTTGTATTGTTCACAACAATAGCACATCTCCGAGTGCACTAAGCGGGGTACATCTGTAGTCTTTGTACGGTTAACAATGTCTCGTAGTAACCATACATTATACACCATCTATTTTAGTTGTATATATATATATATATATATATATATATATATATTGTTTATTGTTTTTATCGTTTTATTTTGTTAGAGTGCTTTCATCCCATCCCGGGAACTTAGATGAAGTTTTCACTTATAACCATATATGGCTATAATGTCCCTTCGAAGCCGCTCTCGTGGTATGGCATCAGTGGTTTTAATGAGAGCCGATTATTTATTTGTACACAATTATATAAGATCACTTCTAAATAATATTTTATTGGTCTGGACAAGGAGTGAACCTGTTTCTTAGTCCCTAAGCTACACATGTAATTATATATATATATATATATATATATATATATATAAATGTGTGTGTGTGTGTGTGTGTGTGTGAGTGTGTGAGTGTGTGTGTGAGTGTGCGTGGGTACACAGGCATACACAAACACATACACATGCATACACCCGTATGTTAATAACACGTCAGATTACCGTTAATTCAGTATCACACATATATCAATATTGATACGAGATAAGAGATTATAGTTAAGTTAGAGATTATATATATATATATATACGTATAGATTATAGAGAATATGTGTAGATAATATATAGATATAATAGATATAGCTAGAGATTAAGTATAGAGATAATAGATACATAAACGAGATAGAGATAAGGTTATAGATACCTCTATAGAGTGAAATAAAAGTAAGTTTATTAAAAGTTGATTTCAACGCAGTATACTGTTATACTATAATATAACCACAGTCTCACCCCGATGAACATGACAATAAGAGTTAACATAGTATATAGACTAAAGTACAGAGTATACACAACAATACAACATTACAATTTATATGTAGCGTTGTCCAGTGTCCTATGTGTTTGAAGGAGGTAGTGGTATAGATGGTTGGGGTGAAGGGGGTTAGTTTCGCAAGAAGATAGATATACATATATAAATAGAGAGATATATATAGGATATTTATATATTAGCAAATTAATATATATATAATATACATATATATAATATACATATATATATATATACATATATATATATATATATATATATATATATATATATATATATATATTCATATATGGGTATTATTGGAATACATATATGTAGAATGATATTTCTGTAATAAATAACTGTCATTGTTCTAGTTACAAAGAAGATAAAAATTCACGTGGTGACTCATCGCCTCGGGTATTATTGACTCGCCTATTGGTATCTATTTCGTCACCGCGCCGGTGAATCACGAGCTTTTAGTGAATAGAGTATGCGTCACTCACTCGAGCATGAGTCACTCGCTGTTCTAATGGATTCGCCGCGTTCAACTATGACTCATTCTCGTGTATGCGTATGTGTTATTTACTAATTATACTTTATGTACCTAGGTATGAGTGTGTGCGCTGGGGTTTACTGGTTCTGCTTGATGAATGCTTCATATTTGAGTTATTGCATCGCAAAGTATGTAAGCCAATAATACTATTGTGTATTAATATATATATATATATATATATATATACATATAATTATTGTAGTTATAACATAGCATATAATCAACAGTACACTAAAATTACCTATAGGTATACATTTACTCATACACACACGACCACACACACACACGCGCGCGCGAATGTGACTCAACATTACATAATAGATAGGCGGCATTGCGTAACGATTGTGAACGCGAGAGATGTAAGGACATACTTCTGTACAATGAAGGACATGTTGCGAGTGTGTGAGTGTGCGAGTGTGCGAGTGTGCGAGTGCGAGTGTGCGCTATTGATCTACCTTTAGTACACTGTTCACAGGTAGAGAGGTCTATCTTGTTCACTAACAGACCTGTGGGTAGGTATCGCTTTCATCAGTGCTGATGTAGCCCATGTAACACGTATGCTACTGATGTTATACACAATCACACGCCGATATCTCAGAAACCCCCATATCTCAGATACGTCAACATTGTAAGTTTGCTTTTATATTTAATCACACACATACATATTACCTTACCTTACCTTAAGTACCTAAAGTAAATGATTTCAAGTATCTAGGGAGCTATATATCATCAACCGAGAAAGATCTAGATATAAGATTGGCAAAGAGTTGGTCAGCACTAAACGCGATGAATAAAATTTGGAAATCAAATTTGAAAGATAAATTAAAAAGAAATGTTTTCAGAGCCACTGTGGAATCAGTATTGGTGTACGGATCTACTACCTGGACTATGAATAAAGCCATGGAGAAACGTCTAGATGGAAACTATACGAGGATGCTGAGAGCTGCTCTAAATAAATCATGGGAATCACACCCGACAAATAAAGAACTCTACGGTGACACCCCTAAATTGTCAAAATCCATAAAGAGTCAACGTCTACGCTTCAGTGGACACTGTTGGAGAGCCCGTACGGAGCTAGCATCAGAATTGTTACTATGGACCCCGAAACATGGAAAAACGAAACATACATATATTGAGGTTATAATATATCGAAATATATATATATATATATATATATATATACATATAGCAAGGACATGTCCTTGCATATATCTTTGAACATCAATATCTCAGACACATTTCTTCGGTCCCTTGAATTCTGAAATATCGATAGTATATATATATTTAAATCCGTCATAATATAGTAGACCAAAGTGCTAACTGCTTCACGCGAGTTCTTCGTATCACACTACGCATAACAGCTAGCTACGAATACAGATCACGTGTGCGCGAGTTATGTAGGTCAGCGTTGTCACGTGATGCATGTGTGTGTCACGTGTTAGTACGAGTGTGTCACGTGACAGCTAACTCCGCGCCGCACACGGTTACTACTAGTCATAGAGCTAGAGAGAAATTTCTCTCTAGCTCTATGCTACTAGTGTACGACGTACTGAACACGTGGTCAGCCCGTCGTGGGGGGTTATCACGTGCCTACCCCTCCACTACAGAGTATGCCTAGGGGCGCTGTAACAGGGACGGGGACGGGAGATATGTCCCCCCCACTTAACATCTAGGGGCACCTCTTATGTATTGGTCCCGCCCCTACTTTTATTACAGAATTTATTTGTATTGGTTGTTCCCCCCTACATACACACCATCGTTCCAGCGCCCCTACCTAGTGCAGTGCAGACCTCATGAGGTATCGGTCTGCCCTATCTACTATAGTATCTACTATAGTATCTACTATAGTATCTACTATAGTATCTACTACAGTGTACTGTGCTATAGTTCAGTTACCTGTTACCTGTTTCCTAATTGGTTTAGGCACTTCCATCAACTTCTTTATTGAAGTTTTCGGACGTGCTGTTGACGTCACACGAGATATTACGTCACACCGTACACTTCGCGATAACCACGTGTCTTCGGCTAAAACCACGTGTCCTCGGATATAACCACGTGTACTCGGATAGAACCACGTGTACTCGGATATAACCACGTGGTCTCGGCTATAACCACGTGTTCGGCTGAGTTCGGCTGTAACAAAGGAGTAACGGAGCGTATAATGTGGGTCGCGCATGACAACGCTGCAACTCCTCCGTATTGATGGAGTCTAACAGTCACGTGTCTATAAGCGCGTGATGTAACCACGTGACGTAACCCGGTGAGTGTTACGTCACGTTATGCAATCACTATAGATGATGATGATAAAAAGTTATTTACATTTATAAGTGATTATATAATAAAGTTATAAATATGAAGTCGAGTTAAACATTACGTTGTTAAATGTACACTATATGTTGTATATATATATATATATATACACATACACACACGAACACATACACACATACACACACGCACGAATACACACACAATTTATGTCTACACCCGGGTATAGTAAACCCACATATATATATATATATATATATACATGATAGGTATGTTGCTAGTTATATAAATAAACATATTTTTCGTTTGAGATGGTAGTATAAACAATAGTATTAAAATGTTATATACTATTGTATATAATAGTATACTATTATATATATATATATATATATATATATATATATTGCATTATATTCTATGTATAGTAACGTAGTTGTTAAAAAAGAGCATACTTACAATAATATAAAACAATATGAAATATGAATTATCTTTAATTATCTTTAATTATCTTTAATTAGTTTGAAGTGCTCGTAATCGCTAATCGTGACGTCATCATTAATCGCCGTTAACGCGTGCATTAGTCATCACTCGTAATTAGGCCACAGTACAGGGTAAACAATGAGGATTTTTACGTTACCCCGTACACAGTGATGTCTAAGCAGGGCTATTACCGCGGTCTGTACATAGAGACGTTAGTTGTTTCCCTGTTCGGATTATTAATACAAATGCCTAACAAAAATTGTATACGACTTTTTATTTTCATTTATTAATATCATAGTTAATATTCCTTACTTTATTGTACTTAGTATATAGATGTAAATGTAAGTTTCAGTCCATTTGTGTCCGCTATTTATATTGTATTCAATATATATATATATATATATATATATATATATATATATATATATATATATATATATATTTGTGATGTTATTTAATAAATATTAATATATAAGTAAATACCGTATACGAGAATAAGTAAATAATATATTCGTATTGGGTTAACCCATTAGTTACTGTTTATGATTTATTATAAATATTGATAAAGTTTGATATTATTATTGATATTTTGTTTAGTTTATCCAGTTGTGCCGAGAAAATAAACTTGTCCTAGCATGATCTTAGAACAATCGTTAGCCATCTTCGTAATATAATGTATTGTACCAGGATAACCCTGAAACTATCAAATGGGCGTTTTAGCAACGGGTTGAAAGCTTTTACCTGCTATTGTCTCATACTTCGTTACCTTGATTAAATAATACAAGTAATGGAGTGCAACATGTATTCATGTCCGATGTACATCATACACTATAGGGTAGACCTATAGGGTAGACCTATAGGGTAGACCTGTATATCTGTAATGTAAACGTTGTCGTTATTTTGTAATGTTAGTTTCTAACTTTTTTAATATTGTTATTGTTTCTGTATTTATGTCGGTTTTAAATTGTGTTTTATATTTTAGGTCTATTATACGTATACGTCTGCCTTTATGTACAGTCGCGGGGATAATGTGTACGATGTACAGGTGTACACTGTACAGTGTACTATTACGTAATGTACCCTTACGTAATATGTAGAACTATAGTAGGGTATACCCAATATACCCCTATACTATAGTAAAGCACATGCGGCCAATAACAACTACATATATTATAATGAAAACAGAGCGATTATCTTCAGCATAACGATACTGTTATGTAATATTAGTGTGTACAATATGATGACGTACTCAATAATACGTATATATAATATGTTTATAATATATATATATATATATATATATATATTTCTGAGTGAACATGGTAGCGAGTCATTATGACGTAATCCATAACGATCGTTACGCAATTAGCACTCGAGAACATACGTCATCATGTTTGTACAGAATATACACACACACACACGTATATATATATATACGTAATTATATACGTTATATAATAAGTATTATTTTATTTAATAATGAATACCCTTAAAGCTGGTGCTTATATTGTAATCTACACTTGTACAGTGTACAATGTACAATGTAAATTGTACATGTACAGTGTACATTGTGTGGGACCCACACTGTGTATAACCCCACAGTGGGGGTCCTACCCTTGCACAGTGTAAATAATGCATACCTATTAGTTCAGTTCAATATTATATTTTGTCAATGATTAATTATTATGATATATGATAATATTATATAATATATATTTACATGTATATGTATATAAACATATATATGCTAATATTAATATTGAAATTAAAAAGTACAGTTAGAGGAACACAATGCGTACAACAATAGTTCTATAGAAACACACATACGCCACACACACAATCACACACATACGCACGAACACACACACACACACACACACACGCACACACACACGTTAACCTAGATGTGTATACATGTTGTCATTTTTTATTTCGAACTTCATCGAGTATTGATTGATTAGGTGTGTTATATAATATATATATATATATATATATATAATTATAGGTTATTCCAGAATTTAGTGAACTCCTTGTAATAAGTTAATACCTGATATACAGAATACCCTTCACACATCACACTGTGCGCATGTCAGCTATACCTGCACACACCACAATGTGCGCATGTCAGCTATACCTTCACACATCACACTGTGCGCATGTCAGCTATACCTGCACACATCACACTGTGCGCATGTCAGCTATACCTGCACACATCACACTGTGCGCATGTCAGCTATACCTTCACACACCACACTGTGCGCATGTCAGCTATACCTGCACACATCACACTGTGCGCATGTCAGCTATACCTGCACACATCACACTGTGCGCATGTCAGCTATACCTGCACACACCACAATGTGCGCATGTCAGCTATACCTGCACACATCACACTGTGCGCATGTCAGCTATACCTTCACACATCACACTGTGCGCATGTCAGCTATACCTGCACACACCACAATGTGCGCATGTCAGCTATACCTGCACACATCACACTGTGCGCATGTCAGCTATACCTGCACACATCACACTGTGCGCATGTCAGCTATACCTGCACACATCACACTGTGCGCATGTCAGCTATACCTGCACACATCACACTGTGCGCATGTCAGCTATACCTGCACACACCACACTGTGCGCATGTCAGCTATACCTGTACACATCACACTGTGCGCATGTCAGCTATACCTGCACACATTACACTGTGCGCATACATGCAATGTCCGTATACAATGCATTATAATGTTATTATGCATTATAAAGGTATGGTATATATACCATACCTGTATATATCACCCCAGCTAACATCAATAGCCTCATAATAGCAGCATAATAGCACAATGTAATAGACTAAAATGTTTACATTGTGCTATTATGCTGCTATTATGTTGGCATTAAATGTCAATTAGGCTGCTATTAATTTGCCATGCGTTTATCATGCGTGTTGTGTCCCAGCTAACAGTAATAGCCTCATAATAGCAGTCTAATAATAGCTAATAATAAACTTTAAATAGCAACACAACAGAAGAATAATAGCACGGAATGCTTGTACACACCGCACTACAAGCACGTGTAGCATACCTGTTCACAGCGCACTACACGCGTGCGCGAACTTTCTCTTACGTCCCGATATATCGTATACCGGGAAACCCGCTCTAAATACACACACACACACGCACCCGCACACGTTAAACTTTCGTAGTCGCGCCTATTTTTAAACAACGATCTCGCCTATTACATCTATTGTACAGAAGACAATAAGTCATAAATCATAGCCCAGAGTACTCGAGGTATGCGCCGCAGTGGATGCGTAGAAGCGATGACGTCATAGCTATGACATCACCACCATCGCCATCTCTAGTCTGCTGCGGTTATGGAAGCCACTCGTCTAACTCGGTGACGTAACGTTTTTTAATGATGTATCACGTGATTACATGCGCACACACACACATACGCACACGCGCACACATACGCGTACACACATACGCATGTACGCTACATACTGATCTCGTACGGTAAACAATAAACAACGCTCGTAAAATGGTAATGCGATATCGTATAATTAATAAGTGACGACATTCTATATTTAGACTTGTTACCGAACGGCGCTGTTCGCAGTCGATCTACTAACTATAGGCAGCGCGTAAATACCCTACCCTTTTGTTTACTATTGTAAAGGTGTACTTCTACGTCGGGTAAATACAATACACTTAATATATACACACGTATAAATGCTAATATAATATTATATATAAACATCTAAATATGATAATAACAATAATAAAATAATACATTATATATATATATATATATATATATATCTAAAAAGTTTACATTATTGATAATATTAGAAATAACTAATTAACTATATATATATATATATATATATATATATATATATATATATATAATGTATTATTTTATTATTGTTACTATCATATTTAGATGTTCATATATATACATATAATATAGTTAATTAGTTATTGCTAATATTATAAATAATATAAACTTTTTAAATGATTGATATGAGGGTTAGTTTCTATACCTAATCTTACGGATAAGTATACAGTAATAGATAATAGCTTAAACACCATAAGTATATAATGCTAATAAGTAGGGGCGCTGCAACAGGGGGGCGGGGGGGTATGTCCCCCCCATTTTAAAATATAGGGAACCTTCTATGTATTGGTCCCCCCTACTTTTACCACAATATTTATTTAGATTGGTTGGTCCCCCCTACATACACACCATCGTTCCAGCGTCCTTACTAATAAGCTATACTATATAGTGTTACCGTATACGGTGTTAACACTGCATTACCATATATGGTCGTAACTAATACGTAACTAGGCTGACCCCTGACCTCACCGATACGGGCTATATCGATATGCATAGCATTGTGTACTGTTATCATTATCGGGTGGGGGGGCGGGGGCGTTGTTTACATTACGTCATAGTGGTCACGCGGCGGGCGGGCGGCCGGCCGAGCTATGACGTCACTATCATTAGTAGGTCATTATTACGTCAGTGGTTGTCGGTAGTAGGTCATTATTAGGGTGGCTCGATAACGAAGCGCGCTCGCTATCTCTCTATCTCGGCCTATGATGTCATATCGATGATGTCATAGCGATGATGTCATAGCGATGATGTCATAGCGATGATGTCATAGCGACCTACATACCGGAGCGGTGACGTCACCTTGGTGATGAACGCAGAGATAACCGCACTGAGAATGTGACTTACATTCTATATGATATTCGTCACATACACATATACACTTATACGTATATATATATATATATATATACACTTATACATATATATATATATATATATATATATATATATATATATACACTTATACATATACATACATAGTGTGTATGTGTATGTGTATTACACACACACACATATATATATATATATATATATATATATATATATATAGTTAATTAGTTATTCTAATATTATAAATATTATAAACTTTTTAAATATATATATATATATATATATATATATATGTATTCCCAATTTATTCCTATATACCCACAAATAGAAACCCATATATACTATACATACATAACAACGTGTGCTAAATATGTAACCCCCTTACAGTATAGTTCATAAAGTATTTACTAAATACTATTTATGGTATATAGTATATATATATATATATATAGTCTATATCCTATAGGATATATACTATACAATGTATAGTACATTATATAATACTCACTGTACAGTGTACAGTGTACGATGTACATTGTACATACTTTATGTCCTACATACACACATATATGTATATGTAATGTAATAAGTATGTGATAAAGTATGTATACATCATAGTTTATTATTGACATCAACAATTTGTACAATAATTAAATAACGTTAAATTTACGATAATCTATTATTATCAACTGTAAGCATAAGGGTATATATGTATATATATATATATATATGCATATGTGGTTGTGTGTGTATAATTATGTATATCCATCAATTGTATATTTAAAGTTTAATATTTAAAGTCATCAATTGTTAGTGATATTAATGATATTGTTTAACCGGGAATATCATTTAGATTATACATGAAATATAATGATGTACTCTATATATAAACATATATATATATTAATATATATATATATATATATAGATTAATATTAATTTATATATCTATATATAGATGAGCGCGAATGCACACATCACGATGTGATCTTTACATCACACGTGTATTAACAGTGTTCCCGGAATAATGCCTATCATAGTACACTACTACTACTATAGTACACTACTACTACTACTACTACTACGAAACATTTCACGGATTGAGTACCCTCTTACAGGATGTATACATTACACGCAGCTATCACGTGACGCACGATTGTCTACACAGGATGTTGATGACGATGACGATGACGATGTTGTTGTTGTTGTTGTTGATGATGACGATGATGTTGACGATGATTACGATGATTTCGATTCGATAGTTTATGTATATACCGTAAACATATATGAAACGAATTATAATTCGTGTATACATTATAATGTAAAGCGTAATAGCGGGTGTGATAAAAATGAAACGAATGAATATAAATAAATGCAACGTGTTGATTTAAATAATTACGATAAATAAATATAAAACAATATTACTATATTAACGAGGTAAAAACGATTTTACTTTACGTCGGAAAATATTGTATTTCATTTCACAACGTAATTTTATGATGATGATGATGATGATGATGATGACACAGTAATTAAAGTAATCAAAGATCGTAATCAGATTACAATCCAACAAGTAATCAGATTACAATCATGTATTGATTACGATCACAGATTTTGATTCGATTACAATCGTATTACAATCAATGATTTAGAAGTGTAGTTCGTAATCAAAGCATAGTTGCTTATCAATGATTGTAATATGATTGTAATCGTATTGTGATCAGTTAATCACAAATCATGACGACGATCAAACTATAATCTAACCACTATCACTGATTACTTTACTTACTGGGTGATGATATTAGTGATGGTCTATTACCACTAACATACTAGGACCATGCTGACTCATTCGTTCGTGCGGATAGAATACAATAGGACCTACCATATAAAATAGGACATTACATAACATATGATAAAACATAGGAAATGACATAGGACATACCATAGGACATACCGAAGGACATAACCTATGGCATAACATAGGACATACCATAGGACATAACCTAGGACACTCGTTATCATATCGTTCCTATGTTCTCCTCATCTTCCGTACGTATAACATATACTATAGTGTATGTCGTCGTTAACTGTACGACTTATGCATAGCATTCGTGTACTATCCATAGGTATACTATAGACTATAGTATATATGTACACTAGTTGTACTAGCTATAGGTATACCTATAGTATACTATATAGTATAGTTCGACACCTATGTGTATAGTACGCATCGCTAGGACATAACCTCGAGGTTATAGGAGGTCACGGTATTACCGAAGCCCTGTGGTATTACCGAGGACTTTGGTATTACTTATAAGTACCTACTATAGTAGGTAATACCTATAGGTCTACTTAGTAGGTACTACCTATAGGTCTACTTAGTAGGTAATACCTATAGGTCTACTTATTAGGTAATACCTATAGGTCTACTTAGTAGGTAATACCTATAGGTCTACTTAGTAGGTACTACCTATAGGTCTACTTAGTAGGTAATACCTATAGGTCTACTTAGTAGGTAATACCTGTAGGTCTACTTAGTAGGTAATACCTGTAGGTCTACTTAGTAGGTAATACCTATAGGTCTACTTAGTAGGTAATACCTAATAGGTCTACTTAGTAGGTAATACCTGTAGGTCTACTTAGTAGGTAATACCTATAGGTCTACTTAGTAGGTACTACCTATAGGTCTACTTAGTAGGTAATACCTATAGGTCTACTTAGTAGGTAATACCTATAGGTCTACTTAGTAGGTAATACCTATAGGTCTACTTAGTAGGTAATACCTATAGGTCTACTTAGTAGGTAATACCTATAGGTCTACTTAGTAGGTAATACCTATAGGTCTACTTAGTAGGTAATACCTATAGGTCTACTTAGTAGGTAATACCTATAGGTCTACTTAGTAGGTAATACCTATAGGTCTACTTAGTAGGTAATACCTATAGGTCTACTTAGTAGGTAATACCTATAGGTCTACTTAGTAGGTACTACCTATGGGTCTACTTAGTAGGTAATACCTATAGGTCTACTTAGTAGGTAATACCTATAGGTCTACTTAGTAGGTCTACTTAGTAGGTAATACCTATAGGTCTACTTAGTAGGTAATACCTATAGGTCTACTTAGTAGGTAATACCTGTAGGTCTACTTAGTAGGTAATACCTATAGGTCTACTTAGTAGGTAATACCTATAGGTCTACTTAGTAGGTAATACCTATAGGTCTACTTAGTAGGTACTACCTATGGGTCTACTTAGTAGGTAATACCTATAGGTCTACTTAGTAGGTAATACCTGTAGGTCTACTTAGTAGGTAATACCTATAGGTCTACTTAGTAGGTAATACCTATAGGTCTACTTAGTAGGTAATACCTATAGGTCTACTTAGTAGGTCTACTTAGTAGGTAATACCTATAGGTCTACTAAGTAGGTAATACCTATAGGTCTACTTAGTAGGTCTACTTAGTAGGTAATACCTGTAGGTCTACTTAGTAGGTAATACCTATAGGTCTACTTAGTAGGTCTACTTAGTAGGTAATACCTGTAGGTCTACTTAGTAGGTAATACCTATAGGTCTACTTAGTAGGTAATACCTATAGGTCTACTCAGTAGGTACTACCTGTAGGTCTACTTAGTAGGTAATACCTGTAGGTCTACTTAGTAGGTACTACCTATAGGTCTACTTAGTAGGTACTACCTATAGGTCTACTTAGTAGGTAATACCTATAGGTCTACTTAGTAGGTAATACCTATAGGTCTACTTAGTAGGTAATACCTATAGGTCTACTTAGTAGGTAATACCTAATAGGTCTACTTAGTAGGTCTACTTAGTAGGTCTACTTAGTAGGTAATACCTATAGGTCTACTTAGTAGGTAATACCTGTAGGTCTACTTAGTAGGTAATACCTATAGGTCTACTTAGTAGGTACTACCTGTAGGTCTACTTAGTAGGTAATACCTATAGGTCTACTTAGTAGGTAATACCTATAGGTCTACTTAGTAGGTAATACCTATAGGTCTACTTAGTAGGTCTACTTAGTAGGTCTACTTAGTAGGTAATACCTATAGGTCTACTTAGTAGGTAATACCTGTAGGTCTACTTAGTAGGTAATACCTATAGGTCTACTTAGTAGGTACTACCTGTAGGTCTACTTAGTAGGTAATACCTATAGGTCTACTTAGTAGGTAATACCTGTAGGTCTACTTAGTAGGTAATACCTATAGGTCTACTTAGTAGGTAATACCTATAGGTCTACTCAGTAGGTACTACCTGTAGGTCTACTTAGTAGGTAATACCTATAGGTCTACTTAGTAGGTAATACCTATAGGTCTACTTAGTAGGTAATACCTATAGGTCTACTTAGTAGGTAATACCTATAGGTCTACTTAGTAGGTAATACCTATAGGTCTACTTAGTAGGTAATACCTATAGGTCTACTTAGTAGGTAATACCTATAGGTCTACTTAGTAGGTAATACCTAATAGGTCTACTTAGTAGGTCTACTTAGTAGGTCTACTTAGTAGGTAATACCTATAGGTCTACTTAGTAGGTAATACCTGTAGGTCTACTTAGTAGGTAATACCTATAGGTCTACTTAGTAGGTACTACCTGTAGGTCTACTTAGTAGGTAATACCTATAGGTCTACTTAGTAGGTAATACCTGTAGGTCTACTTAGTAGGTAATACCTATAGGTCTACTTAGTAGGTAATACCTATAGGTCTACTCAGTAGGTACTACCTGTAGGTCTACTTAGTAGGTACTACCTGTAGGTCTACTTAGTAGGTAATACCTGTAGGTCTACTTAGTAGGTAATACCTATAGGTCTACTTAGTAGGTAATACCTATAGGTCTACTTAGTAGGTAATACCTATAGGTCTACTTAGTAGGTAATACCTATAGGTCTACTTAGTAGGTAATACCTATAGGTCTACTTAGTAGGTAATACCTAATAGGTCTACTTAGTAGGTCTACTTAGTAGGTCTACTTAGTAGGTAATACCTATAGGTCTACTTAGTAGGTAATACCTGTAGGTCTACTTAGTAGGTAATACCTATAGGTCTACTTAGTAGGTACTACCTGTAGGTCTACTTAGTAGGTAATACCTATAGGTCTACTTAGTAGGTAATACCTATAGGTCTACTTAGTAGGTAATACCTATAGGTCTACTTAGTAGGTAATACCTAATAGGTCTACTTAGTAGGTCTACTTAGTAGGTCTACTTAGTAGGTAATACCTATAGGTCTACTTAGTAGGTAATACCTGTAGGTCTACTTAGTAGGTAATACCTATAGGTCTACTTAGTAGGTACTACCTGTAGGTCTACTTAGTAGGTAATACCTATAGGTCTACTTAGTAGGTAATACCTATAGGTCTACTTAGTAGGTAATACCTATAGGTCTACTTAGTAGGTAATACCTATGGGTCTACTTAGTAGGTAATACCTATAGGTCTACTTAGTAGGTAATACCTAATAGGTCTACTTAGTAGGTCTACTTAGTAGGTCTACTTAGTAGGTAATACCTATAGGTCTACTTAGTAGGTAATACCTGTAGGTCTACTTAGTAGGTAATACCTATAGGTCTACTTAGTAGGTAATACCTGTAGGTCTACTTAGTAGGTAATACCTGTAGGTCTACTTAGTAGGTAATACCTATAGGTCTACTTAGTAGGTAATACCTATAGGTCTACTTAGTAGGTAATACCTATAGGTCTACTTAGTAGGTCTACTTAGTAGGTAATACCTATAGGTCTACTTAGTAGGTAATACCTATAGGTCTACTTAGTAGGTAATACCTATAGGTCTACTTAGTAGGTAATACCTATAGGTCTACTTAGTAGGTAATACCTATAGGTCTACTTAGTAGGTAATACCTATGGGTCTACTTAGTAGGTAATACCTATAGGTCTACTTAGTAGGTACTACCTATAGGTCTACTTAGTAGGTAATACCTATAGGTCTACTTAGTAGGTAATACCTATAGGTCTACTTAGTAGGTAATACCTATAGGTCTACTTAGTAGGTAATACCTATAGGTCTACTTAGTAGGTAATACCTATAGGTCTACTTAGTAGGTAATACCTATAGGTCTACTTAGTAGGTAATACCTGTAGGTCTACTTAGTAGGTAATACCTGTAGGTCTACTTAGTAGGTACTACCTGTAGGTCTACTTAGTAGGTACTACCTGTAGGTCTACTTAGTAGGTAATACCTATAGGTCTACTTAGTAGGTAATACCTATAGGTCTACTTAGTAGGTCTACTTAGTAGGTAATACCTGTAGGTCTACTTAGTAGGTAATACCTGTAGGTCTACTTAGTAGGTAATACCTATAGGTCTACTTAGTAGGTAATACCTATAGGTCTACTTAGTAGGTAATACCTATAGGTCTACTTAGTAGGTAATACCTAATAGGTCTACTTAGTAGGTCTACTTAGTAGGTCTACTTAGTAGGTAATACCTATAGGTCTACTTAGTAGGTAATACCTGTAGGTCTACTTAGTAGGTAATACCTATAGGTCTACTTAGTAGGTAATACCTATAGGTCTACTTAGTAGGTAATACCTATAGGTCTACTTAGTAGGTCTACTTAGTAGGTAATACCTATAGGTCTACTTAGTAGGTAATACCTATAGGTCTACTTAGTAGGTAATACCTATAGGTCTACTTAGTAGGTAATACCTATAGGTCTACTTAGTAGGTAATACCTATAGGTCTACTTAGTAGGTAATACCTATGGGTCTACTTAGTAGGTAATACCTATAGGTCTACTTAGTAGGTAATACCTATAGGTCTACTTAGTAGGTACTACCTATAGGTCTACTTAGTAGGTACTACCTGTAGGTCTACTTAGTAGGTAATACCTATAGGTCTACTTAGTAGGTACTACCTATAGGTCTACTTAGTAGGTAATACCTATAGGTCTACTTAGTAGGTAATACCTGTAGGTCTACTTAGTAGGTAATACCTGTAGGTCTACTTAGTAGGTACTACCTGTAGGTCTACTTAGTAGGTACTACCTGTAGGTCTACTTAGTAGGTAATACCTATAGGTCTACTTAGTAGGTACTACCTGTAGGTCTACTTAGTAGGTAATACCTATAGGTCTACTTAGTAGGTAATACCTATAGGTCTACTTAGTAGGTCTACTTAGTAGGTAATACCTGTAGGTCTACTTAGTAGGTAATACCTGTAGGTCTACTTAGTAGGTAATACCTATAGGTCTACTTAGTAGGTAATACCTATAGGTCTACTTAGTAGGTAATACCTGTAGGTCTACTTAGTAGGTAATACCTGTAGGTCTACTTAGTAGGTAATACCTATAGGTCTACTTAGTAGGTACTACCTATAGGTCTACTTAGTAGGTCTACTTAGTAGGTAATACCTATAGGTCTACTTAGTAGGTAATACCTATAGGTCTACTTAGTAGGTACTACCTATAGGTCTACTTAGTAGGTAATACCTATAGGTCTACTTAGTAGGTAATACCTGTAGGTCTACTTAGTAGGTACTACCTGTAGGTCTACTTAGTAGGTACTACCTGTAGGTCTACTTAGTAGGTAATACCTATAGGTCTACTTAGTAGGTAATACCTATAGGTCTACTTAGTAGGTCTACTTAGTAGGTAATACCTATAGGTCTACTTAGTAGGTAATACCTATAGGTCTACTTAGTAGGTAATACCTATAGGTCTACTTAGTAGGTAATACCTATAGGTCTACTTAGTAGGTAATACCTATAGGTCTACTTAGTAGGTAATACCTATAGGTCTACTTAGTAGGTAATACCTATAGGTCTACTTAGTAGGTACTACCTATAGGTCTACTTAGTAGGTCTACTTAGTAGGTAATACCTGTAGGTCTACTTAGTAGGTAATACCTATAGGTCTACTCAGTAGGTAATACCTATAGGTCTACTTAGTAGGTAATACCTATAGGTCTACTTAGTAGGTAATACCTATAGGTCTACTTAGTAGGTAATACCTATAGGTCTACTTAGTAGGTAATACCTATAGGTCTACTTAGTAGGTCTACTTAGTAGGTAATACCTGTAGGTCTACTTAGTAGGTACTACCTATAGGTCTACTTAGTAGGTAATACCTATAGGTCTACTTAGTAGGTACTACCTATAGGTCTACTTAGTAGGTCTACTTAGTAGGTACTACCTATGGGTCTACTTAGTAGGTCTACTTAGTAGGTAATACCTATAGGTCTACTTAGTAGGTCTACTTAGTAGGTAATACCTGTAGGTCTACTTAGTAGGTAATACCTATAGGTCTACTCAGTAGGTACTACCTGTAGGTCTACTTAGTAGGTAATACCTGTAGGTCTACTTAGTAGGTAATACCTATAGGTCTACTTAGTAGGTAATACCTATAGGTCTACTTAGTAGGTAATACCTATAGGTCTACTTAGTAGGTAATACCTATAGGTCTACTTAGTAGGTAATACCTATAGGTCTACTTAGTAGGTACTACCTATAGGTCTACTTAGTAGGTCTACTTAGTAGGTAATACCTGTAGGTCTACTTAGTTGGTAATACCTATAGGTCTACTCAGTAGGTAATACCTATAGGTCTACTTAGTAGGTCTACTTAGTAGGTAATACCTATAGGTCTACTTAGTAGGTAATACCTATAGGTCTACTTAGTAGGTAATACCTATAGGTCTACTTATTAGGTAATACCTATAGGTCTACTTAGTAGGTAATACCTATAGGTCTACTTAGTAGGTAATACCTATAGGTCTACTTATTAGGTAATACCTATAGGTCTACTTAGTAGGTAATACCTATAGGTCTACTTAGTAGGTAATACCTATAGGTCTACTTAGTAGGTAATACCTATAGGTCTACTTATTAGGTAATACCTATAGGTCTACTTAGTAGGTAATACCTATAGGTCTACTTAGTAGGTAATACCTGTAGGTCTACTTAGTAGGTAATACCTATAGGTCTACTTAGTAGGTAATACCTGTAGGTCTACTTAGTAGGTAATACCTATAGGTCTACTCAGTAGGTAATACCTATAGGTCTACTTAGTAGGTACTACCTATAGGTCTACTTAGTAGGTCTACTTAGTAGGTACTACCTATAGGTCTACTTAGTAGGTCTACTTAGTAGGTACTACCTGTAGGTCTACTTAGTAGGTAATACCTATAGGTCTACTTAGTAGGTCTACTTAGTAGGTAATACCTATAGGTCTACTTAGTAGGTAATACCTATAGGTCTACTTAGTAGGTAATACCTATAGGTCTACTTAGTAGGTAATACCTATAGGTCTACTTAGTAGGTCTACTTAGTAGGTAATACCTTTAGGTCTACTCAGTAGGTAATACCTATAGGTCTACTTAGTAGGTAATACCTATAGGTCTACTTAGTAGGTAATACCTGTAGGTCTACTTAGTAGGTCTACTTAGTAGGTAATACCTATAGGTCTACTTAGTAGGTCTACTTAGTAGGTAATACCTATAGGTCTACTTAGTAGGTAATACCTGTAGGTCTACTTAGTAGGTAATACCTATAGGTCTACTTAGTAGGTACTACCTATAGGTCTACTTAGTAGGTAATACCTATAGGTCTACTTAGTAGGTCTACTTAGTAGGTAATACCTGTAGGTCTACTTAGTAGGTACTACCTGTAGGTCTACTTAGTAGGTACTACCTATAGGTCTACTTAGTAGGTAATACCTATAGGTCTACTTAGTAGGTAATACCTGTAGGTCTACTTAGTAGGTCTACTTAGTAGGTAATACCTATAGGTCTAATTAGTAGGTCTACTTAGTAGGTAATACCTATAGGTCTACTTAGTAGGTAATACCTGTAGGTCTACTTAGTAGGTAATACCTATGGGTCTACTTAGTAGGTAATACCTATAGGTCTACTTAGTAGGTAATACCTATAGGTCTACTTAGTAGGTCTACTTAGTAGGTAATACCTGTAGGTCTACTTAGTAGGTACTACCTATAGGTCTACTTAGTAGGTACTACCTATAGGTCTACTTAGTAGGTAATACCTATAGGTCTACTTAGTAGGTACTACCTGTAGGTCTACTTAGTAGGTACTACCTATAGGTCTACTTAGTAGGTAATACCTATAGGTCTACTTAGTAGGTAATACCTGTAGGTCTACTTAGTAGGTCTACTTAGTAGGTAATACCTATAGGTCTAATTAGTAGGTCTACTTAGTAGGTAATACCTATAGGTCTACTTAGTAGGTAATACCTGTAGGTCTACTTAGTAGGTAATACCTATGGGTCTACTTAGTAGGTAATACCTATAGGTCTACTTAGTAGGTAATACCTATAGGTCTACTTAGTAGGTAATACCTATAGGTCTACTTAGTAGGTAATACCTATAGGTCTACTTAGTAGGTAATACCTGTAGGTCTACTTAGTAGGTCTACTTAGTAGGTAATACCTATAGGTCTACTTAGTAGGTCTACTTAGTAGGTAATACCTATAGGTCTACTTAGTAGGTAATACCTGTAGGTCTACTTAGTAGGTACTACCTATAGGTCTACTTAGTAGGTACTACCTATAGGTCTACTTAGTAGGTAATACCTATAGGTCTACTTAGTAGGTAATACCTATAGGTCTACTTAGTAGGTAATACCTGTAGGTCTACTTAGTAGGTAATACCTATAGGTCTACTTAGTAGGTAATACCTATAGGTCTACTTAGTAGGTAATACCTATAGGTCTACTTAGTAGGTAATACCTGTAGGTCTACTTAGTAGGTAATACCTATAGGTCTACTTAGTAGGTAATACCTATAGGTCTACTTAGTAGGTAATACCTATAGGTCTACTTAGTAGGTAATACCTATAGGTCTACTTAGTAGGTAATACCTATAGGTCTACTTAGTAGGTAATACCTGTAGGTCTACTTAGTAGGTACTACCTATAGGTCTACTTAGTAGGTAATACCTGTAGGTCTACTTAGTAGGTCTACTTAGTAGGTAATACCTATAGGTCTACTTAGTAGGTCTACTTAGTAGGTAATACCTATAGGTCTACTTAGTAGGTAATACCTGTAGGTCTACTTAGTAGGTACTACCTATAGGTCTACTTAGTAGGTACTACCTATAGGTCTACTTAGTAGGTAATACCTATAGGTCTACTTAGTAGGTAATACCTATAGGTCTACTTAGTAGGTAATACCTGTAGGTCTACTTAGTAGGTAATACCTATAGGTCTACTTAGTAGGTAATACCTATAGGTCTACTTAGTAGGTAATACCTATAGGTCTACTTAGTAGGTAATACCTATAGGTCTACTTAGTAGGTAATACCTATAGGTCTACTTAGTAGGTAATACCTATAGGTCTACTTAGTAGGTCTACTTAGTAGGTAATACCTGTAGGTCTACTTAGTAGGTAATACCTATAGGTCTACTTAGTAGGTATTACCTGTAGGTCTACTTAGTAGGTCTACTTAGTAGGTAATACCTATAGGTCTACTTAGTAGGTAATACCTATAGGTCTACTTAGTAGGTACTACCTATAGGTCTACTTAGTAGGTAATACCTATAGGTCTACTTAGTAGGTCTACTTAGTAGGTAATACCTATAGGTCTACTTAGTAGGTAATACCTATAGGTCTACTTAGTAGGTACTACCTGTAGGTCTACTTAGTAGGTAATACCTATAGGTCTACTTAGTAGGTAATACCTATAGGTCTACTTAGTAGGTAATACCTATAGGTCTACTTAGTAGGTCTACTTAGTAGGTAATACCTATAGGTCTACTTAGTAGGTAATACCTATAGGTCTACTTAGTAGGTAATACCTATAGGTCTACTTAGTAGGTAATACCTATAGGTCTACTTAGTAGGTAATACCTATGGGTCTACTTAGTAGGTAATACCTATAGGTCTACTTAGTAGGTCTACTTAGTAGGTAATACCTATAGGTCTACTTAGTAGGTAATACCTATAGGTCTACTTAGTAGGTAATACCTGTAGGTCTACTTAGTAGGTAATACCTATAGGTCTACTTAGTAGGTACTACCTGTAGGTCTACTTAGTAGGTAATACCTATAGGTCTACTTAGTAGGTAATACCTATAGGTCTACTTAGTAGGTAATGCCTATAGGTCTACTTAGTAGGTACTACCTATAGGTCTATTTAGTAGGTAATACCTATAGGTCTACTTAGTAGGTAATACCTATAGGTCTACTTAGTAGGTAATACCTATAGGTCTACTTAGTAGGTAATACCTATAGGTCTACTTAGTAGGTACTACCTATAGGTCTACTTAGTAGGTACTACCTGTAGGTCTACTTAGTAGGTCTACTTAGTAGGTAATACCTATAGGTCTACTTAGTAGGTAATACCTAATAGGTCTACTTAGTAGGTAATACCTATAGGTCTACTTAGTAGGTAATACCTAATAGGTCTACTTAGTAGGTCTACTTAGTAGGTAATACCTATAGGTCTACTTAGTAGGTAATACCTATAGGTCTACTTATTAGGTAATACCTGTAGGTCTACTTAGTAGGTAATACCTATAGATCTACTTAGTAGGTAATACCTGTAGGTCTACTTAGTAGGTAATACCTATAGGTCTACTTAGTAGGTACTATCTGTAGGTCTACTTAGTAGGTAATACCTATAGGTCTACTTAGTAGGTCTACTTAGTAGGTAATACCTATAGGTCTACTTAGTAGGTAATACCTAATAGGTCTACTTAGTAGGTAATACCTATAGGTCTACTTAGTAGGTAATATCTGTAGGTCTACTTAGTAGGTAATACCTATAGGTCTACTTAGTAGGTAATACCTATAGGTCTACTTAGTAGGTAATACCTATAGGTCTACTTAGTAGGTAATACCTATAGGTCTACTTAGTAGGTCTACTTAGTAGGTAATACCTATAGGTCTACTTAGTAGGTAATACCTAATAGGTCTACTTAGTAGGTAATACCTATAGGTCTACTTAGTAGGTAATATCTGTAGGTCTACTTATTAGGTAATACCTATAGGTCTACTTAGTAGGTCTACTTAGTAGGTAATACCTGTAGGTCTACTTAGTAGGTAATACCTTTAGGTCTACTCAGTAGGTAATACCTATAGGTCTACTTAGTAGGTAATACCTATAGGTCTACTTAGTAGGTAATACCTAATAGGTCTACTTAGTAGGTAATACCTATAGGTCTACTTAGTAGGTAATACCTGTAGGTCTACTTAGTAGGTAATACCTATGGGTCTACTTAGTAGGTCTACTTAGTAGGTAATACCTATAGGTCTACTTAGTAGGTAATACCTATAGGTCTACTTAGTAGGTAATACCTATAGGTCTACTTAATAGGTCTACTTAGTAGGTAATACCTATAGGTCTACTTAGTAGGTAATACCTGTAGGTCTACTTATTAGGTAATACCTATAGGTCTACTTAATAGGTCTACTTAGTAGGTAATACCTATAGGTCTACTTAGTAGGTAATACCTAATAGGTCTACTTAGTAGGTACTACCTATAGGTCTACTTAGTAGGTAATACCTATGGGTCTACTTAGTAGGTCTACTTAGTAGGTAATACCTATAGGTCTACTTAGTAGGTAATACCTATAGGTCTACTTAGTAGGTAATACCTATAGGTCTACTTAGTAGGTCTACTTAGTAGGTAATACCTATAGGTCTACTTAGTAGGTACTACCTATAGGTCTACTTAGTAGGTAATACCTATGGGTCTACTTAGTAGGTCTACTTAGTAGGTAATACCTATAGGTCTACTTAGTAGGTAATACCTATAGGTCTACTTAGTAGGTAATACCTATAGGTCTACTTAATAGGTCTACTTAGTAGGTAATACCTATAGGTCTACTTAGTAGGTAATACCTGTAGGTCTACTTATTAGGTAATACCTATAGGTCTACTTAGTAGGTCTACTTAGTAGGTAATATCTATAGGTCTACTTAGTAGGTACTACCTATAGGTCTACTTATTAGGTAATACCTATAGGTCTACTTAGTAGGTAATACCTATAGGTCTACTTAGTAGGTAATACCTATAGGTCTACTTAGTAGGTAATACCTATAGGTCTACTTAGTAGGTATTACCTATAGGTCTACTTAGTAGGTAATACCTATAGGTCTACTTAGTAGGTAATACCTATAGGTCTACTTAGTAGGTAATACCTATAGGTCTACTTAGTAGGTAATACCTATAGGTCTACTTAGTAGGTCTACTTAGTAGGTAATACCTGTAGGTCTACTTAGTAGGTAATACCTATAGGTCTACTTAGTAGGTAATACCTATAGGTCTACTTAGTAGGTAATACCTATAGGTCTACTTAATAGGTCTACTTAGTAGGTAATACCTATAGGTCTACTTAGTAGGTAATACCTGTAGGTCTACTTATTAGGTAATACCTATAGGTCTACTTAATAGGTCTACTTAGTAGGTAATACCTATAGGTCTACTTAGTAGGTAATACCTAATAGGTCTACTTAGTAGGTACTACCTATAGGTCTACTTAGTAGGTAATACCTATGGGTCTACTTAGTAGGTCTACTTAGTAGGTAATACCTATAGGTCTACTTAGTAGGTAATACCTATAGGTCTACTTAGTAGGTAATACCTATAGGTCTACTTAATAGGTCTACTTAGTAGGTAATACCTATAGGTCTACTTAGTAGGTAATACCTGTAGGTCTACTTATTAGGTAATACCTATAGGTCTACTTAGTAGGTCTACTTAGTAGGTAATATCTATAGGTCTACTTAGTAGGTACTACCTATAGGTCTACTTATTAGGTAATACCTATAGGTCTACTTAGTAGGTAATACCTATAGGTCTACTTAGTAGGTACTACCTATAGGTCTACTTAGTAGGTAATACCTATAGGTCTACTTAGTAGGTCTACTTAGTAGGTAATACCTGTAGGTCTACTTAGTAGGTAATACCTATAGGTCTACTTAGTAGGTACTACCTATAGGTCTACTTATTAGGTAATACCTATAGGTCTACTTAGTAGGTAATACCTATAGGTCTACTTAGTAGGTAATACCTATAGGTCTACTTAGTAGGTACTACCTATGGGTCTACTTAGTAGGTAATACCTATAGGTCTACTTAGTAGGTAATACCTATAGGTCTACTTAGTAGGTAATACCTATAGGTCTACTTAGTAGGTCTACTTAGTAGGTAATACCTATAGGTCTACTTAGTAGGTAATACCTATAGGTCTACTCAGTAGGTAATACCTATAGGTCTACTTAGTAGGTAATACCTGTAGGTCTACTTAGTAGGTAATACCTATAGGTCTACTTAGTAGGTAATACCTGTAGGTCTACTTAGTAGGTAATACCTGTAGGTCTACTTAGTAGGTAATACCTATAGGTCTACTTAGTAGGTAATACCTATAGGTCTACTTAGTAGGTAATACCTGTAGGTCTACTTAGTAGGTAATACCTATAGGTCTACTTAGTAGGTCTACTTAGTAGGTAATACCTATAGGTCTACTTAGTAGGTAATACCTATAGGTCTACTTAGTAGGTAATACCTGTAGGTCTACTTAGTAGGTAATACCTATAGGTCTACTTAGTAGGTAATACCTATAGGTCTACTTAGTAGGTAATACCTATAGGTCTACTTAGTAGGTCTACTTAGTAGGTAATACCTATAGGTCTACTTAGTAGGTAATACCTAATAGGTCTACTTAGTAGGTAATACCTATAGGTCTACTTAGTAGGTACTACCTATGGGTCTACTTAGTAGGTAATACCTATAGGTCTATTTAGTAGGTAATACCTATAGGTCTACTTAGTAGGTAATACCTATAGGTCTACTTAGTAGGTAATACCTGTAGGTCTACTTAGTAGGTAATACCTATAGGTCTACTTAGTAGGTAATACCTATAGGTCTACTTAGTAGGTAATACCTATAGGTCTACTTAGTAGGTAATACCTATAGGTCTACTTAGTAGGTAATACCTGTAGGTCTACTTAGTAGGTAATACCTATAGGTCTACTTAGTAGGT
This sequence comes from Osedax fenrisi, assembly GCA_964019155.1. Taxonomy (NCBI): domain Eukaryota; kingdom Metazoa; phylum Annelida; class Polychaeta; order Sabellida; family Siboglinidae; genus Osedax; species Osedax fenrisi. Next base: position 117,412,756 of record OZ025239.1, on the reverse strand, counting down.
AATACCTATAGGTCTACTTAGTAGGTAATACCTATAGGTCTACTTAGTAGGTCTACTTAGTAGGTAATACCTATAGGTCTACTTAGTAGGTAATACCTATAGGTCTACTCAGTAGGTAATACCTATAGGTCTACTTAGTAGGTAATACCTATAGGTCTACTTAGTAGGTAATACCTATAGGTCTACTTAGTAGGTAATACCTATAGGTCTACTTAGTAGGTAATACCTATAGGTCTACTTAGTAGGTAATACCTATAGGTCTACTTAGTAGGTAATACCTATAGGTCTACTTAGTAGGTAATACCTATAGGTCTACTTAGTAGGTAATACCTGTAGGTCTACTTAGTAGGTAATACCTATAGGTCTACTTAGTAGGTCTACTTAGTAGGTAATACCTATAGGTCTACTTAGTAGGTAATACCTATAGGTCTACTCAGTAGGTAATACCTATAGGTCTACTTAGTAGGTAATACCTATAGGTCTACTTAGTAGGTAATACCTGTAGGTCTACTTAGTAGGTAATACCTGTAGGTCTACTTAGTAGGTAATACCTATAGGTCTACTTAGTAGGTAATACCTATAGGTCTACTTAGTAGGTAATACCTGTAGGTCTACTTAGTAGGTAATACCTGTAGGTCTACTTAGTAGGTAATACCTATAGGTCTACTTAGTAGGTAATACCTATAGGTCTACTTAGTAGGTAATACCTAATAGGTCTACTTAGTAGGTAATACCTGTAGGTCTACTTATTAGGTAATACCTATAGGTCTACTTAGTAGGTCTACTTAGTAGGTAATACCTGTAGGTCTACTTAGTAGGTAATACCTGTAGGTCTACTTATTAGGTAATACCTATAGGTCTACTTAGTAGGTCTACTTAGTAGGTAATACCTGTAGGTCTACTTAGTAGGTAATACCTATAGGTCTACTTAGTAGGTAATACCTATAGGTCTACTTAGTAGGTAATACCTGTAGGTCTACTTAGTAGGTAATACCTGTAGGTCTACTTAGTAGGTAATACCTGTAGGTCTACTTAGTAGGTAATACCTATAGGTCTACTTAGTAGGTAATACCTATAGGTCTACTTTACAGAGTTGTTGACAACACGATATCGAATGTTAATACGCCGTCTATAAATACTACTGGTAGGTTCTGGTAGTGTACTGAGCGCACCTTTGATGTTTGTGTGTGCGTACTAGTGTGTGCGTGTGTGCGTGCGAGTGAGTGAGTGTTAACTACTACGTCACTAATAATGTACTTAACGTAGCGTACTATAGCCGACTTAACCTGCGGGTAAACACTTCTGGTAAACACAGACTAACACACACGCACACACGCACACGCACTCTCGCACTCGTGTGTGTGTGTTGACGCGCTGCAGTCATCGCCGCGGTGTAGATTCTCACTGTACTACGAGATATTGTGAGATAAGGTGAGATAAGGTGAGATATGGTGAGATAAGGTGAGATATACCAACATTCATGCGATTATACCTGTTCATATCTACTATTTTATTATATGCATATATATATATATATATACTATATATAAAGGTATATGAATTATATATTATTTAACAAATAAAGAATACGTTCTATAGACACGTGACAACGACTCAAACTTTCTGTCCGTAGATGCGATGATTGTTTACGGAAAACAAGACATCGTTTATGAAAGTGAAGTACCGAGCTTGGCTGCGCGCAGTAGTAGGTTCGTGTGGTCATCTATGTTTAACATACACACACACACACACACACACACATACACATTATATCATTAGTTTATGTATTTATTTATCATTATAATTTCATATGTGTTTCTCATATGTTATGCTAATAAATATATATATATATATATATATATATATATATATATATTAATTGATTATTAGTTTACTGGTATCCGTATTACGCCGAAGATAAACACGTTGTTTGTTTATTTAATATCCTATTATTAATAATACTCTAGATACTAATACTAGTGATACTAATTTATAACATGGCATTATTTGAATACTAATGCATGCTAATTTACCTCACTGCATAATGCTACATCGTATGTCCTCAATAACGTGTCCTTATTAGGTTTCACATGGTAGGATATGGTAGGACATGTTAGGACATTGTATGACATGGTAGGACATGATATGACATGGAAGGACATGGTAGGACATGGTGGGACTTTGTGTGATATATAGAGTTACGTGTTCTAGGAAATTCTCGAATAATGAATGATTAATATTCTTAATTTTAATTATAAAATAGTATATAAGGGGTAATTGTCTCGATAAGCAACACTGATTCTATAATTACCCTGGCTTTGCCTAAATCTGATAATAATAATAATAATAATAATATAAATACAAATATATTTGTCGTAAATGTATTAACCATATAAAATTATAAATTAATATAAATATTATAACCAACGATCCTTATAACACGGCTGCATCTATGACGTAATACGATTACGTCACGATTACATCACTCTAGTGAAAAGTAATAGCTATTATTAGACTAATCTATAATATAGAATAAATATATATATATATATATATATATATATATATATATATATATATATATAGACTATTGTGGATCTTTCGTCAAGAAGAAAACATGTCACGAAAACGACTGCCGAATTGAGAGAAACACTGAATTGAGTCTAGATAAAGTCGGCCAATGACGATCGTCAATTAATCATCGAAGAAGTTAACGGAGTATTCGATTACGTGCGTCACGAGAGGCGTGGCGTGCGTCGACGTCTATTTATAAACGCCGAATTAATTAGTCTCGCAAATAGAACAGCGCGACTAGATATTTCCCAGAGAAAAAAGGCTAATCCTAAATAAAGATGATACGCAAGTTCCTTATTATTAATAGAATAAAGTGTGTCACACAACGTCGCTTGTTTATGAATTCCACCAATATAGAATGGTTATAAATAGATAATTCGTCGATAATTATGAATATATTTATTATAATATTATAATATTAACTATAAACATTATTATTTTGTAAATAAATATTTAAATTACTTTTTAGGAATATATAGATGAAATAAATATAAAAAATACAGTCATGTCCCGATCTCAGAAACCCCGCTAACTCAGAAATTTTACAAGTGCTATTTTGGTTGTATAAATATATAAATACATATACAAATTATTATATATCTCAGACATACGATATATCAGAAACCATCTATCTCGGACATATTTTAGAGTCCAAGTTATCCAGAATTGACAGCTGTATTTAAGTGTTGTTAATACATTGTTATCATTGTCGCTACATAACCAGTTATTTTAAATATTATAATAGTCATTATTGTTTAAATACATGTACATTTACTTATTATTAAATAACTTAAATATTAAAGAATATTTAGTATTCTCTACATGTAGTTACAACTATATTACATGTAGTATATCCTATAGTATATATACTTATACATATACATATATGTATCAGATAAGCGATTTGATTAGTTCTTAATAGTTTGAATAAATCAATATATAGTAATAGTTATTAAATATAAATATTAAATAACAAATTTATGTATTAGGTGTATTAACTAATAATATCATACACATATTTACATACTTGACTTGACTTACTTGACTTAAATGCGTAGGATTATCGTCCCTTTGCTTTCCACATGAATACATAGTTTCCGAAGGCATCTCGTCGTTTGGCTCGTCTCTTTATATTTAATAGTGGCTCACCGCACTATTCCCTTATGCCATCAAACCATCTTTTTGGCGGGCGTCCTCTTGGTCTCTTTTTGTTGAAATCTAGCTTGTAGCTGGAATTTAGTGTTGACGTATTCCTGACAACATGACCAAACCAGCGAAGTCTTCTTTTAAGAACGATGTCTTCTATCGTCTCGCTTATGTTTAGTTTCTTTCGTATCATGGTGTTTCTGAGTCTGTCAGACCTAGTAATACGGAGTATAGCTCTAAGGCATTTCATTTCAAACACTAGTAGCGCATCTATTTCTTTTCGTCTTGTAGTCCATGATTCTGAACCGTATGTGGCAATCGGCAGAATGAGTGATCCATAGAGTCTAGTCTTAAGCTTTATTGATACGTTTTTTGATGAGCATAACGTTCTCAGTCGACCGAAAGCTTGTGAGGCCATTGATATTCGGTGTTGAACATCTGAGGAGACTACCCAGAAATTTGAACTTGGAAACTTTGGGAACCACGTTGTTGTCGATTTCAATGTCAGTATTGCTATCAGGTGTTATTATTGCACATTTAAGAGGATTTACATACATTTATATATATATATATATAAAGTGAAAGCCGTTTATAACAATATTTACGTATAGTACATTCCTGTTATAATACAATTTGTCAATGTGATTTGTTAGTTTTTAATATATTTATGAGAATTACCTATAGGTGACCTACTTGATAGTTTTACCGGTTATCTGTAAAAGTCTTTTAATGATAACATTACAAATAATAATAATAATAATAATATTTATATAGTTATATATTAATATTTTTATAATATATATTTAAGTATATTTAAGTATATATATATATATATATATATATATTGATTGATTGGTTGAATTATTGACTGAAAGTGTATTTAAACACTTAAATAAATTATAAATGATTTCTCAAAAGTGTATATATATAAATACAAATAATAAAATAGTTAAAACCATAAATACCATTAATAATACAATACAATAAAATAGAATAAACCGTAAGGAAATTAATAAATAAAATAATAATGAAAAACAATATTAGTATTACAGGTTGCCACCTGATATACATTTTTGGTTATATTTCATAAATGTTTTATGTGATTTATGGATATAATATAGGGCAGGAGTGAATTCCGTAGCTTAGGACCAATATAACTCAGTGCCCGAGTATTCATTTTTGAGGGACGGAGAATAGGGGTAGATAGAAGATAATATGCATGGTTTTTAAGAGATGGATGGGACGATATATGTACTAGAGAAGTAGGGAGATATAGGAGGGACAATTTGAAGAATATATTGATGAATGAACAATATATAGTATGCGATAAGCATAACCATGGAGGGAACAATGGAGGCAATGTTGGTATGATAAATTAGAGTAATTCTCTCGAATACGTAGGTTATATGTTGTAATGATTGATGAACGAATCATAGGTGATGGGCAGGATCGCGATCATTGATCGGCGATCCGATCCTGATCCATAACAAAAGGATCGGTTCCCATCGTTGCATATATATATATATATATATCGTATACGATGCTCTAATATTAATATATTAATTTATACGAATATTAACAACATTTTAGTATTGTATTATTACATTGATATGATATTGTATTGATCATTATATTGTAATGTATTTCAAGGTATTGCAAGACTAGGTTAAACCTACGTAGTATTTAAATAATAATTGTTATTTTTACCATAATAGAATTTAATCAATTGATATTATATAAGTAAACCACCGACTTTGACTCAACTTACATTGTACGTCTAACAATGTACGTCGTACAATGAGTAACTATTTGAATCCAATTCAATGCATCTATATAAATAAATTATATTTAATTCACTATATCAAATAGTCACTATATTATAGTCTATATGATATACATTCATCCTATGCATTTAATTCAATTGAATTATTATTGAAATATATATTAATAATACATATTATTTACAATTATTAATAATTTATATCAGGTATTACATCTAGGTACATAGATATTATAACTACATATATATTGTTTGAATTTTGAAATAAAATCGTATCCATTAAATATATAAATAATATCATAATCGAGATCGGGATTCGGATCGGGATCGGGTAAGAAACTTAGGATCGGGATCGGGAAATGGATCGGGTAACGAATTGAAGATCGGGATCGGGAAAAGGATCGCATAAGAGAATAAATAGAGGATCGGGATCGGGATCGGCGATCCAGGAAAAAAGGATCGGTGCCCATCACTGCGAATAACTCGGAAAGAGGTAGAAGATAATGGAAGATTGGTGAGGAGTGAGGAATAGTAATCTATACGTGAGAGAATAAGGGAATTAATTAGAGTTTTAGTAAGAGATGTAGTAATTGATTTTCGTATTTTTCCAATTCTAAAGAGATGATAATTTGCGGATTTAGTAATGACAGTAATATGTGGATTGAAGGAAATATTATAATCAAAAAGTAGGGGATGTACACCTAAGTTGGATGCAGTAGGAGATGGAAATATTAAAATGTTATCAATAAGAAAAGTAGGGAAGTAAGTAGGAGATGGAGAAAGATTCAACAATGTAGTTTTGGAGAACATTATTAGAAATAAGCATTTCTTTAATGTCATTAGCACAATTGGAGAGTTGATTATTGAGACCTAGCGATGAATTCGTGGGAAGAAACATATATAGTTGTATTTCATCTGCATATAAATGGTAATATATATTTGGATATTTAGATATAATTGATGGTAGTGGAAATAAATAAATACAGAAAAGTGAAAGACCGAGTACTAATCCATGGGGAACACCATATTACATAGGAGAAGGGGAAAACGAATAATTATATATGTTTACACTGCTACTACGGTCAGATAGATAAGAAGTAGACCATGAGAGGACAGGTCTCTAACTCAAAGCAGATGTAGATAGGACAGTAGAAGTTAGTGGTCAAGCATATCGAAAGTACTGGAAATGTCCAGCATGACTAGTTAACAGCAATTAGTAGTATTAAGGGTAGAAGTGATGACTAGAAATTACGTTTAGTAGTGCTGTTTCTGTGGAGTGTCCTCGGTGAAAACCACTTTGCTGGGGATGATGGAGATTATTGGCGGTTAAATAGGAGATTAGTTGACGAGAGATAACTCTTTCCAAAATTGTACTAACCAAATTTAACTGAGAAATTGGGCAATAATTAAGAGGTGATATATATATATATATTTATATATATATAGGTAATATTGTAATCTATGTTATAATATTATGTGTAATATATTACAGTATATTGTATTAATCATATAATTATAATTAAAAATGTTCAAACATCGAAGTGTGTAGGTACTACGTATAGTAAATATCGCTTATAGTAAATATCGCTTATAGTGAAGATCACTCATAGTAAACAATTATGGAATCCCTACATATTTAGTAAATAGTATTTACAATAAGCTGCTTTCACAATATATATATATATATATATATATATATATATATATATATATATATATTGATGCCGTATGATATAAGGTCAACATTGTAATAAATAAACATGTTTTGAATCATATTGTAAGCGAATATAATCGGATTAGTAAGTTATTAATAAATATACCACTATACCCATATATCTATATACATATACCTACACCTATACCTACATATAAACCTATACATACACCTACACCTATACCTACACCTACACCTACACACCTACACCTACACCTACACATACCCCTATACCTACCCCTTTACCCACACCTACCCATAAGGTAATCAGTTATATAACTACACTATACGCTACATATCATTCAATGTAGATAATATAATCTTTCAAGCATCACCATTATTACTAATAGTTTGTATATAACATATACGAATTAATATATTGTTATATTATGTAATAGTATAGGAGATTGAATAGGCTCAATATCTCAACCGGGTATTCACTTAATCTGAACATATTTATTTTATTTTATTTATATATAGTTTATTGACTACAAAAACACTGTGTGGTTATAGGCGTCGTTAGATAATAAAAAACAAAAACAAAAATAAATAGAGAAAGAATAATAAAATAAAATAGAAACGAATTACAATGACTTAAAATGAACATACAGTTTACGTTTAAACAAGTAAATTGATGTGACACAATGAATATCATAAGGAAGAGAATTCCAGCTTTTCGGAGCAATAACCGAGAAAGCAGATTCAGAGAATGCCAATGATGTAGATTGTTGCACCAACTTCATGATGTGGCACTTCCGACTGGATCTGTTCGAACTCTGAATAGTAATGGATTGAGCTAAATATTCAGGAAATCCACGGTGGCCTTAACGGTGGCCTTATATAGCCTTATGTGTAATACACAATAGCCTATGTATACAAATATATCTAAACTTAAGCCAGCCTAATGATCTCATTAAATCAGATATAGAAACAACTGAAGCAAAGTTTAGTTTATATAATACACGTATAACACGACGTTGAATACGCTCAAGTTTATACATAACTAGTATCATATATATTCATGATATTCAAGTATAGTACGATAGGAATACACACATACACACACATACACACACATACATATATATATACATATATATATATATATATATATATATATATATATATATATATATATATTATTATTATTATTATTATTATTATTATCAGATTTAGGCTTTACACCGGTGTTATTGTAGAAAATAAATCTTATCGAGACATTTATCTATAATTTAAAGCAAACCCAAATGAACTGTGTAAATAAAAGATATTAAATCTTATTTGACTTCCTGTTTACATAGATAACATACAATACATAATAATATATATATATATATATATATATATATATAATATACCACCAATGATTATATTCGTGGTTACATCTACATACTATATACTGCATACTATACACTGAATACTATACAGAGTAACCCGGATATAGCGGCGCCTCCTATTTAATAAACTCCCTCCGCCTCGAAACCATTAACACAACTACCACCACATTCGAACACAAACTAAACAATTTCCTCCATGTTCACGATATCTTAACCTCGACTGTATTCTTGTTAGCTACGTTGTAAAAGTTGTCCATACTACGTATTCCTTGTATTACTTTGTATCTATTACTGTCACACTAATACTTTTATAATTAAATTAGTGTTAAAATAAAATCTTCAATATCATCAGATGGAATAGCACTAGATAGTACTATAGTAATATACTATAGTATGCTATAATATGATATATATATCATTTCTATACTATAGTATAATATATATATATATTATAGTATACTATAGGGGAAAGTACCCAATTACCGACCTTCTCTTAATGCCGCCCCTCGTATCTCAGTAACTATAAGAGATATCAAAAATGTATATGTACATTATGTACAGTACATAACATATTATTAATGTAATGGTGAATATGAATAAGTATTTTGATTATCAAAATATTCAATCATACAATTGTTATTTGATAAAATGTAATATTATGGTTTTACTTTTTAAATATTTGAATAATAACTTTGTTTAAATCATTGTAAATACATTATTAATTAAAAGAAAACGCAATGCTATGCATAATATTGTAAATTAATAAAAATTATAAAAAAATAATTTAATTTAATTAACTATTAATGAATATATCTTAATTATAGCAACCCATATGCTATTCATACTTCCGACTCCCTAAATTACCCTAATACCGACCCCATATGATTTATAATATACAATCAAAATAGATTCGTATTTTACTTTAAAATATGTCTTAAGATATTTGTGTATCATTGAAATAGATTTAGGATTCATGATTCAAGTTGATTATATACATAATTGGTAATAAATAAATATTAAATAATAATATACACTATTATAATATAATTACTATAACGTTTAAATTTAAATTTAATTAATATTAAAATGTAAATTCAATAATATATAAATTTCGTGCATGTTATAATTAATTATATTTATGTATACCTACTATTTTGATTGGATATTATAATGCTACAATTATTTATACCTCGATTATTTTAGGGGGTCAGTAATAGGAGAAGGGGTCGGTATCAGGTACATGTATCCGATATACCGACCCCCCTGTTTATTCTTGATAATATAATTATATAAAATATTTAAAATAGGCACATTATTCATTAGCCTAATTACAAATTTCAAATAAATATATTGAATATTTTATAAGTTTTTATAAATAAATAAGCAGGGGTCGGTAATAGGAGACTTTCTCCTATAGTATACTATAATATATTATACTATATATAGTATAGTATAGTATTGTATAGCGCTATTATAGTATAGTATAGTATAGTATAGTATAGTATAGTATAACATATTATTGTATAGTATATTGTGATAGACCGGATATGAAAGTATTCTCGTATCTAGAATGTTTTCGTGTTATTTCTCGCGAATACACAACTCGTAATCCATTGAACCCGATATTAAATACCTATTAACCACCTATTAATATACCTATAAAATACCTTCGATATACATATAGTAGATAGGGTTACAGATAGATTAATAATATAAAGTTACATCGTATTCCGCCGCTAGCGTTTTAATTAAACACGCGCACGCGCAACATTCGACAGGACACGTGATCACGGCTGACGTTTTAGGCAGACGATTTCTCGGAATGATTAGAACTTGATTTCTAGTGCGTCTCTGTTCGCATTCGTTATAGTTCTACGGTCGTTGCTGCGTTCTCCGCGCGGGCAGTATACTGTACCGTTAGACACGTGTTGAACGCAGGCCCTGCGTAGGGAACTATAGGGGTATACACTATAGTTCGGCTGGGTATACTAGCTATGCGCGCGCACAAACATACGCACGTGCACGCGTATGGCATAGGATCCACTGCGTAGCGTTCATTTCGTAGGTTAACACTCGCGTAAAAGTCTCCAATTATCGACCCCTCCAATTATCGACCCCTCCAATTATCGACCCCTCTCGTATCTTAGTATCCATACGATATATGAAATAATGACGCGCACATAACGTATTATTACTTTAATACGGAGGATTTTGTTTTACGAAATATTAATTTCTACTATATAGTACGATATATTATTATACGATCAAATGTAATATTCTGAGCTAACTTTTTAAATATTTGAATATACTTTGTGAATTATTATTTATCTTTGTAAATACTTTATTAATTTAAATAAAATATAATGATATGCATAATATTGTAGATAAATTAAATACATGTGTATAGATATATTATAAAAATAATTAAATTTGAATAAGTATTTATCATTAATAACCCTAATATATTAAGTATGGCAACACACGAGTTTTCATACCGTCTAGCTTACCTAAATTCCGACCCCATGGTGATTGGGTTGGGTTGGGTTGGGTGTGAGATTTATAATATCCAATCAAAATCCGTATTTTACTTCGTAATTATGTATATGTTATGCGTGTAGGTCATATCATTGATATATATATATATATAATATAAAATAGTGTACACTATTTTATTATACAAAAATAAAGTTTAAATATAAATGTAACATGAATATCATTATTATATTCAATACATAAATTGCGTCAATTTTGTAATTCATTATATCTTTTATATCTGATATTTTGATTTGATATTATAACATTACGATTACTTCTACCACGCGATTATAGGGGGTTCCCAGCAAACAGTAAGAGCAGCATAATAGCAGCATAACAGCAGCATAATATCATTACAAATTAATAGCAGCATAATAGCAGCATAATAGACATTTAATAGCAGCATAATAGCACAATGTAAACATTTGAGGCTCTAGCATTTGCTGTTATGCTGCTATTATGCTGCTATTACTGTTTGCTGGGTTGTTTTTGTAATTAGTTACCTAATTACCGACCACCTATTTATTATCGTCGTGGCAGTTAAATCAACAATTTAAAATACCAAAAGGTAACCGTGGATTCTAACTTCTATGCAATGTTCATATTTATATCAATATGATAGAATTATCATGCATATATGTATATGTATACATATATATATATATATATATATATATATATATATATATATATATATATATACATATATATATATATGTATTCATATAGTATATCATATAGGTGCGTGTATTATCACATAGAATATGTATTATATTATCAAAACTATATATATATATATATATATATATATATATATATATATATATATATATATATATATATAGTTTTAGAATATATATATAATATATATATTCTGACACATTAAAACTTATTAAAACTTAAAACTTATTTAATTTCTATACATGCAATATGCCACTGTCGGAATGACTGCCGAGTAAGAGAAAAAAATTAAATTAAAAAGTGCATTTTATATATAAATTCTAATTATAAAATAATTTAAAATGTATAAATAATATATATATATATGTTATGTATATAAATAACATAAGTGACTTCCCTATCGTTAGTGATATTCAGCGTTCTGTAACCGATGACATCTGACATCTGACATATGACATGATTATAGTAAATATAGCGTTCTAACGAAGCCCTTTGGTTCTACCACGGAATGACATTAATATATTATATATTATATATTATATTATATATCATATATGGACCGACGCCACCATTAGTAATGCCTAGTTCACCCTATATGGTATACTATACCTGTATACTAGAGTATACCGAAGTATACTCGATAACTATACTACGTATATAATAGAATAAGCAACATGTATTCAGGTTGTGTAAGTTGATGTTATTGTATTTACCGTTATCCTCTGTCTGTCTTTCTCCCTTGATTTGTGAGAATTCAAAATATACATCAACTAAGATTTGAGTGTCTGTTATTTGTTGATGACAATGTATGATTATATACACATATATATATATATATATATATATATATATATATATACAACTATAGTTTTATACGTATATGTATATGTATATGTATACTAACTATACACTGTTAAAAATTAGGGTACAGCGAGTGCCATGTGGGTGTAAGTAGTGTCCCCATAGCCGTACCCTAATTAGGGTACAATTTTAATAAATACGATCAGTACCCTCAACATTAACAAACTGTACCCTAACGAATTTTAGCTGGTTGTACCCTAATTATATGATACCGTGTACCCTAATGCAATGGTATGATATGTACCATAATTGAATTGCATGATATGTAAAACATATACCACGTGATATAGATATATAATAATCACGTACCCTAATATTTAACATAGATGTACCCTAATAAATATATAGAGTGTACCCTAGTGCATTTAACAGTCATGTACCCTCATATTTAACATATATGTACCCTACAAATATATATATATATATATATATATATATATATATATTATACCCTAGTGAGTTTAAAAGTAGTGTACCCTATTTTGGGTATACCCGGTAAACATGGTAATGTATACACGGTAAATTGTTGTGATATTTTAACGATCTGTACCCTATAAATTGAATTAGCTGTGACCTAATTGTTAACAGTGTAGTTAGTAACATGCTCTATTAATAGTTAGTGTTACTTCATACGTATAAGAATATATGTATACACACACACACGAAATTTCGATTCAATAATTACGTAATGTAAGTAATGATACTAAATATAATTCAATTATACATATAACTGATTATATATATATATATATTTCCATTGTCATCTCGACGGACGCGCCTATAACATAATAACCTATTGTATCGATAATTAAATTTAAAGCCGCGATCGAATTACTATTGTAGTATTCACGCTAGAGGTATCGCTATTAGAGTTACGTCACAACAATAACGACGTCGTTACGTCATGTTAATCCAATAAACGAACCGTGATGTAACCGTGATGTAACCGTGATGTAACCGTGATGTAACCAAGACGACGACGGCGGCGGCGAGTAGGTATTCGCTCTGACGTCATCGTGTGACGAGTGCTATCTGACGTCATAATTACGACATATCAGTATTATTATTATTATTATTATCAGATTTAGGCGATGCTGGGGTAATTATAGAAGAAGTGTTGCTTATCGAGACAATTACCCTAGTTAATATATATAGTTCGCATAGAATGTTTGCTATTATAATAGCGATCATTTTTCTAAGGAAATATATAACGCTTACCCGTAGTTCTCTTTTGTATAACATACGTGAACAGCGCCGCCTACAGATTAGGTCATAGACTGTTAGAAGTAAGGGTTCTTCGGACGAGTATTTTAGTCCTAAGAAGCCCGTGATATTGGTTCTTTGGAATCATAACATCAAGAGAACCTTAAATATGAAATAAATATATGATAATAGGGTTCTGTTCAATGATTGGAATGTAGAGAACCATATTATTTTTATATAAGGTTCTTTGGACTCATACATTTAAAAGAACCCTTTGCTATTAGCTATCCTTTTTATTATTTTGCTATCCTACTAATGATAATGTTAATACTATAGTAATAACATATATGTTAATATGTAATGGGTAATATATGTACACTTATTTACACGGCCCGTTTAAATCAATTTTGTTATAAATTTTATAATATATTTATTATTATTTCTTGTTTCGTGTCGGTTTGTTTCGCTTTATTTTAAATTCACAACTATTATTATAATTTATTCATGTTGCTAAACAATAAACTATTTATCTATCTATCTATATTATTACAATTAATATTTTATATTAATATATTTATGTACATTTTTGTAAACTAGTTATATAAATAATATTTTATAAAATCAAGTAATATATAATACAACCTATTATTGCTATTTAAAGTAGGCCTACTATACTAATTTTAAATAATTTATGATGAATGCAAATATATCCATTTTTAAATAACTCTGGTTTATCTTCAGCCACGCATAACTCTTTCGCCCGTTACTAAAGATTTCCGTGGAGAGGAATAATTTAATGAGTATTATTAAATTTGTCTATCCCTACTTTGTAGGGGAAAATTATCAATGAATCATATTTGAAGTAGTATACTATATAAAATATACTATATACAAATTATTTTATTATATATTTTATAATATATATATATACTAAACTTTATTTATATTATAATAAGAAACCAAAAATCGAACATATATTCTTATATATTAATAATTCCAAATAATAAAAGAGTTCCTATATATTTATAATTACAATGAACCCTATTTAAATATTATTCAGAAAGGGTTCTTTAGGTTATTTGTATCCAAAGAACCCTTTTGAAATAATATTCAGAAAGGGTTCTTTAGATTAATTTTGTCCAAAGAACCCCACAAATGTTTCGAGTATAGAGTCATCCAATGAACCCTTTATTTGAGTCTAAATAAATTTGAGGAAATATGTATTATTTATAATGAAATTTCGTGTAAAACAATACACTTTTAAAATATAAACAAAATATGTTTTAAATTATTATTGATATGATGAAAACTAAGTGCACATTACACTAATATATAACAACGCATTATGATGTGTTGGTTTTAAATTAATACATATATGCACATACATATACAAATATATATATATATATATATATATATATATATATATCTATGAGGTGAGTTAAATTGTACAATGTACATAATATTACGTCATACTATTACGTCATGAGATTACGTCATAATATATATATATATATATTATGACGTAATATCATGACGTAATAGTATGACGTAATATTATGACGTAACAGTAGCACGTGATCATTGAAAAAAACTAACACGTGATTATGCAGAACTAAACTCTGTTGTTATTAGTGAAAGTAGCCGTCATCGATACCTATGACGCAATAGGATACGATACTCGAATAACAGGTAATATCTGGAGGTCATAGGTTAACAATAGTTCGTAATGAATCACGTGCTGTTTTAGTAAACATACTAATCACAATATTAATAATATCGATCTTAAAAACATATATTTTATGTTTGTCAAATATGTCGAAATACAAAATTCATAATATATAAATTCAATATCTAAGGTAATAGATATACTGATATCATTTTGTAAACTCTCTTGTGTGTCCACTTACATATTTTACTTGTTTACTTTATGTCCCCCCTTCCGTCGCACTGAATATACTATAGTCTACTTAAAGTCTACTTACATAGGTATACTTATATATATACCTTACGTCTTTACTTCTATCTAATCTAAATTGATTACTTTTAAAATAGACCTATATTTAAATGTATAAAACTCATAACATAGAATAGAATAGAATAACGTTCGCTATTATATTTGTGTATAATAACTCATCATCATCATCATCATCATCATCATCATCATCATCATCATCATAAAATCATACACTGTAAACAATATTATATCTTAATAATCTTATATATCTCGTTTATCATCATCGAGTTCAGAGAATGCGATTAAACTACACCAGATAACATGTCTAACAAAGCAAGTTATACTATTCTCCTATTTAACCGCTAATAATCTCTATCTTCCCCAGCAAAGTGGTTTTCACCTAGGACACTCCACAGAAACAGCACTACTAAACGTAATTTCTCGTCACCACTTCTCCCTTAATACTACTAATTGCTGTTAACTAGTCACGATGGACATATCCAGTACTTTCGATATGCTTGACCACTAACTTCTACTGTCCCGTCTACACCTGCTTGGAGTTAGATATATTGCCCTCTCATGGTTTACTTCATATCTATCTGACCATAGTAGCAGTGTAAAAATATATAACTATTTGTCTTACCCTTCTCCTGTGAAATATGATGTTTCCCAGGTATAAGTACTCGGTCCTTCACTTTACTCTATTAATTTATATCCACTAGCATCCATAATATCTAAATATATAAATATCTATTACCATTTATATGCAGATGACATACAACTATATATGTTTCTTCCCACTAATTCATCGCTAGGTCTCAATAAGCAACTCTATAATTGTTCTAAGGACTTAATGGCTTATTTTTAATAATCTTCTCCAAAACTACATTGTTGAATCTTTCTCCGTCTCCTAGTAACTTCCCTCCTTTTCTTATTGATAACATTTTAATATTTCCATCTCCTACTGCATCCAACTTAGGTGTACTTTTTGATTCTAATATTTCATTTATTCCTCATATTACTGCCATCACTAAATCTGAAAATTATCATCTTTTTAATATTAGAAAATATGAAAATTAATTACTCATCTCTTACTAAATCTCTGGTTAATCAACTTGTCCTCTCACGTATAGATTAATGTTCATCACTCCTCATCAATCTTCCTAAATATACTCTTTGAATTGTCCCTCAGTGATGAACATTAATCTATTCGTGAGAGGACAAGTTGATTAACCAGATATTTAGTAAGAGATGAGTAATTCATTTTCATACTATAGTACAAAGATCTTCCCTTCCATCTCTTAGAAAACATTCATCTAATCTTCTATCTACCCCTATTCTACCTCACTCCAATATGAATACTCCGGCACTAAGTTATATTGGTCCTAAGCTATGGAATTCACTCCCACCCAGTATTAGATCCATAAAATCGCATACAACATTTAAGAAATATATAAACCAATTGATCTCAGGTGGAAACCTGTAATATTACCACTAATATTGTTTGATGTTATTATTATATAATTAATTCCTTTCCGGTGTATTCTATTTTAGGTTATTTTATTATCATTACTGGTATTTATTATTTTACCTACTTTTATTATTTTTATTTCTATATATACACGTTTGAGAAATCATTTATGATTTATTTAAGTGTTTAATTAAACACTTAAATAAATCATAAATATTTAAATAAAATTTTAATTCAATTCAATATATATATATATAAATATCCCGGAAGTCGCTAGTCGCTGAGCTACATACACGGAGCCTCGTAAATAATGTCGACATTGACCACGTGACATTATTAATGGGGAACATTAAGGGGGAAATAACATTAAGGGGGAAATAACATTAAGGGGGACATAACCACACGCGTAGACATTTTTATTCATATGCTAATTTATTTATTTTTTTGTTTCGTTTATTATGATGTTAATTTTATTTATATTTTATTATTATAATTGTATATATCTGTTCAAATTGTTATTATAACCAAAGATTTTCCGAAGGAAAGATATAACACTTACGCGAAATCGTGTAATTCGAATTTGTATACAAAATACCCTGGTGCCACCTATAGCGGGTTACTTTTAGGAACTATGCGTTGTTTATAATGTAAATTCGTATTTAACTATACACTTTTAAAATGTTAAATAATATGCTTTAAATTAATATTTATATGATGAAAACTAAGTGTTCATTACTAATATATAACAAACAAATATGATATGTATGTTTTAAATGCTATAAGTATATATTTAGTGAGTAAAAGCTAATTTATATTGCATGTAATTTAATAGAGCAGTGAAAACATTGTTGTATGCAAACAGAGCCGAACCTAAATCTATTTCAGTGATTTCGATAATACTGCTAGCAGCGGTTGGGCTATTACTTAATTACGTTGCATGCATAGGGAGTGTTATATCTTTGCTTCACAAAATCTTTGTTATAACTCTATACGTTATAACACTTTTGAAAATTATATATATATATATATATATATATATATATATACCGCCTATATATAAATATCTAAATAAACAAACAATAATTATTATTATAATAATAATCAATTCACTAAGGTAAATTGAACACTTCACATAATTAAAATTACTCACATTATTTTAAATACATATATTTATTATTTAATCTCCAGTCTTACAATATTTTAACCGTTTAAATAGCTTTCTATTCAGATCGAAATATTAATAAATCTAGCTTTAAAAACTATTTTACTTTAAAATAATTGTTGATAAAAGTAAAAACGAATGCTTACCCTTCCTTACATTAATATTAAACTAAATATACTATACGATAACTTAAATATTAATTAGATTGCAAAAAACTCTGTAAATATAATGAAATTAGTTAATTATCTAGTTAATTATATTCGATATTCGATAACAACTAAGATTATTGGGTGTAGTATGGAGTCTTGGACAATAATGATGGAGACTGTGCCATACGAATACAATAGAATTTCTACTTTACCAATAATGATAACAATCATGACTATAGTCATGATTGTTATCACTATATATTTATTACTATAGTAACTCAACAACGTGAATAATTTATGCTATGACAAAACAATTTGAAAATAATTTCTAGAATTTCATATATTTAAAAAAATAATAAAGGTTTGAGAATAAAAAGAATAAAAAAGTAAATAAAATAATATTTGCTTACAAATTTATATTTCATATAAAGAAATTATGTTTATATAATATAATAACTATACTATACTATACTATAATATTCTATACAATACTATACTATATAATAACTATAATATTCGTAAATACAACATTAACATTCTATAGCATAGAACATGTCTCCCTTCGTTTTAGTGGAGGTGTATCACGTGATATATCACGTCCACTTTTCATTACAAATGTTGATTCTATAATTATTATATCCCGGTTTATATCTATAATTAAGCAGTCACGTATACATATTATTTACTTTACCACCTGGTTATGATAATTATATAACTCAACTTTCAATTTATAATCGTATTAATGATTTAATATTTCGATGTTCTTGTAACATTCTTTCTTTACATATTATTAGGAACCTAAAACTGATTGGATTATACTTTCTAGATCACATTTTGCAATCACTCACATTCATAATTTCTTCTCTCACTGCTATATCGCATAATATCGATGGTGGTCATAATAATATCCCAGCAAACAATAATAGAAGACTTAACTACTTTTTAAATCAGTAATATATTTTGAGACATATTTAAATACTTATCGAGACAGATTGAAATATATCTTATATGTGGATATTATTAAATCAGAATTAAATCAGGCTTTAATACTTAATTATTAAAGCAGTAGACTGATGTTTTAAGTTTAATACTGATATTTTTAACTTATTTACAAAGTACGAGGATTTTCTATTACGCTCATTTATATTAGCATTTATTATATCTTAAAATTTAACATTTATATTATAATTTATTATATTTATTATATTATAACATGTATATTAGAATTTATATTATATCATTATTTATTTAATAAATTAGTAGTTATTAAATGTATTATATTATTTAATAATATAATAATATCTATCTATAGATCTTCAGTAAGTTCGTACGAAATAAAAGTCGATTTATACTACCACATATTTTGCGAATCTTAACAAAATCTAGGGTAGGGTAATCCTAGGTAGGATGGTACTAATCCTATGGTAATCCTACCACATCTTAAGGGTTTTCACGTTATCCGTAAACTATTTGTTGCTTTTATACTAAAAAAACAATAGCTTTTGCTGTATCATACGAACAATATATATCATAAGAACATTTATATTTTTGCCCTACGTACATAAAAATAGAAAATCTAAGCTTTGTCATATCAAATACTTTGCACGACATATTGAAAATGTATTTTTGCAGCAAAAACTACACAATTATTATACGGATCGTGTGAACCTCTGACTGCATATATTGATTATTTAATACTTATTTGCATATAAACATGGATATTTGTGAAAAATGTATTAGTTATTTTTATAGAAAATATAAGTAAATATAATTAGTGGGCACCATCAATAAATGTATATATTAATTAATAGATACTTGTGTTAGAAAGTTAGTAATAATAATAGATATTTGTATGCAATTATATAATATCTTCATGTAGTTATCGTATCTAAAACTAAATCTAAATATAGATATAATTAAATATTCTATACTTAATAGTCTACTTTATTTTGTAAACTATCTATTATAATTAAAATATTTATATAAATTAATATATAATATCATATACAAAATAATATAATATTTAACAATTTAATTTATGTGGCATTGACTACACAATTACTTCAATGTGGTATAATTGACTTAAATATGATATACATATTGAATTTTATATTTACTTAATTTAATATATAATTATATATATATTATATTATAATTATATTATATATTGATTGATAATTTATATTATTATATTATATATTCATTTCACTTTGTTTACATAGCAACCAAATTACAATCGCGTTATTCACAGATTCGATTTTAAATATCGTTTAATTGAATTATAATTATAAAGATAGGTGCATAATACGCACTGCGTATTTATTTATTTGTGTGTTATTTATATTATCACTATTGTTCAAATATTAATATCCACCAAGATTGTAATATATTACATTGGTTTTGAAATTATATTAATTTTGTATTTGGATATGTTTACATTAAGTATTTGTTTACATTTTATGATTAATAAAATTAAAATTAACAAAAAATAAATATTAAAAAAGAAAAAAAAATTAAGCACAAAGATAATGTTCACTTACTATTTACATATTTAATAACAACAACTACTTTATATACTCTTTTTAATCGATTATTATTATTGAGTTATTATAAGTTATCTTCTATTTAGTTTTCTCCTATATTTAAATAATATATATTGTATTAATATCATATTAATATTATTTACCTAATGTTTATTATTATTATATTGTATAAATACTTTCACTCGACAACACCTCACTCCCCTACTCTCAACACGTCTGAAACCTTGGCTTCCATATTGATACCACCTTTTCCGTTGATTCCCATCTTATACATATGCACACATCTATTCACTACCACCTACACGGCAGTGGCATGCCTCCGCTGAACCCGACGCTCCATTCCCCTCCCCATCGCTATTACCATTATCTCATCGTACATCATCCCCTTATTCGACTATTGCAACTCCCTACTCTTTAACCTCCCTGAATACAAACTCATCAAACTCCAAAACGCTGTAGTTCGCTGCGTCTATTTACTTCCTATTAACATATATAGGATATTAGTGATATTTAGAATTGAATTGATATAAAGCTTCAAATAGCTAGTAAAAAAAACGGTACCTGTAACAGATGAGTATAAAGATGAAATAATTGATCTAAAATGTTTAATTGAAAAACTAACTAGGCTATAAATAATGATAGATTATCTATAAATAATGAAAAATTGACTATAGTTATAGAAATTCAAGAAAAAATAATAAAAAAACTAAATGAAGCAGCTGGTAAATCAGCTGATCTTAAAACATTTGCTGAGATCACTAACATTAAAATCAATAATATACTTCACAAAAATCTATCAACGAATATAAATAAAACCCTAAATGAAAAAAACATAAATGAAATAATAAATAAAACTAGTATACTCTATAATGTTAAACAAGCAATAGATTCGTATTAAGAAACAAGAAATTTAGAAGAAAAAAAAATATAACAGAAATTGTAGATCTATAGATTGATGACTATAGTCAACATAAATTATAATATAAAAATATATTTTAGATTAGGAAAATACCAAGAAAATGATAATGTCATCAGGCCCTTAACAATTATTTTAAACTCTGATATAGAAATTAATAATATAATACAAAATGCAAACAAATTAAAAAACTCAAAATTCAAAAATATAAGCATATTAAAGAATACAATAAGGTTGAGTTGGAGACTATTAAAAAACTATCTATCGAGGCTAAAAATAAATCAACAACAAATAATAAATATGTAGTACGTCATAGAAATGATACTTTTAAAATAATTGAACTAAAAAAACGAGATGATTAAATATAATATGATACCAAACCAATACAAAACAACACAACAATTTAATAGTATAACAACATTTCCGAGAGAAAAAGTGCCTATAGGTCCCTACACACGTCATTCAAGGATTTAGGCATAACATTTAATGATAATATGAGTTTTAATACTCATATTAATACTATATGTACGTTATTATTATCATACGTTCGCCCTATTGTGGAATCGGGTTCATCTGTTTGGAATCCAGACAATTTCATATGTTATTCTAACAATATAGAAAATATTCAAATATACTTCACTAAAATACTTTTTTATAGATGTAACCTTACTAAACGGTCTTATGAAGATTATATTATTTTTCTAAATATTAAAACTTTATTTCATCGCAGGTTATTAGCTGATCTTACCCTGACTTATAAGATATTGAAAGGACTTGTCGATATGGATGCAACTGATATCTTTGATCTATATAACAATAATTGCAGAGGGCCTAAAGTGAAAATACGAAAGAAAAAGTGTAGAACAATTGTTCTCGTTTAAACGTCTATCTGAATTATTTTGGAAATATAGTTTACTCTTCCTGGAACGCGTTACCTTTTACAATTACATCTTGTAAAACCGTAACACTTTTCCGTGAAAAATTAATTCACATAAAATGTATCAATCATGTTATTGTTATTAATAGTACCAATATATAGTATTTGATATTATGCTTGCTGTCATCAGTTTACAGTAGCTTAACGCCAGGAGACGTCAACTAAATTACATACTAGGGACTCATCTACCCTTGGGAATTGATCCATCCTATATGGGCCTTGCCAACCCGAGACCTTCGGTTTTGTTACCTCTCCTGTTTGACAACTTGCACTGTAGAATACTATATATTGCTTCAACGGCTCGTATAATCCACTGTTTTATTTTTATTTTACTTTTCCGTTTATTTCTTGTTTTTTTATATCGTGTCTTTTTGTCTTACTGTTATCACATTTATATATTTTGTTTATATATGTTATATAATTATATGTTTATATATAATTATAACTTTCTTTATATATACCTAACCAATAATTCAATACACATTTGATCTACCTATCTATCTATCTATCTATCTAAAAGAATTAATAATAAATAAAAATAATCTGATAATTATACACATAAATATTAGAAGCCTTACTCAAAACCTGGATAAATTAAGAGAATTTATAGATACTTAAATAATCAAACTTCATATTATATGTTTATCTGAAACCTGGTTAAATAGTAATAATGACTTCAATAATAATATAACAAACTACACATATCAAACAAACTATATACAGAAACAAAATAAATGTAGAGGTGGTGGTGTTTCAATATATGTTTTAAAAGATATTCAATATGAACTTATAAAAGAACTTACTTTTAATAGAAAAGATTATTTAGAAACACTTACAATAGAGATTAAACTTTAAAAAAATATTTTTTTTAAATATCATGCCTTTATAATAGCCCTTTCAATAAAACTGCAGATCTTATAAATATGTTATATAGTAAATTTCATAAATATATTTCACACGATTTAATAATTATGGGTGATTTTAATATTATAACAAATGATCCCAAACACTATATCTTCAAAACAACAGATCACAATTCAATAAAAGTAACACTTCATCTATAGATCAAATTTACACAAATATAAACACAACACATATTTATAATAGTGGAATACTCTTAGAAGACTTGACAGACCACCTCCCAATATATACAATAATTAAAATAAAAACCAAAATACGAAATAACTTAAATGAAATTAAAACAAGGAAAATAACTATTGATAATACTAAAAGACTTGTTAATTCACTGAAAAATACTAATTGGGATTCGGTCCTTGAAGAAAATGATGCTGAAAACTTCTACAACAAATGTCATACCATATATAGGTATATATATAGGCCTACATACATCACTAATTAACCAATTTATCCCACTACTTACAAATAAAATATCTTCAAATATTCTATCAAAAAATTGGATACAAAATAAAATAAAAAGAGACATTAATAAAAAATATAAACTATATAAAATGTACTTAGATAATAAAAATGAAATCAACTCATATAACTATTAAACAATTGAGAAATCAAGTCACCTTAAATATTAAAAAGGCAAAGCAATAATATATAGATAGTAAAATAAAAAATAGTATATCTACTAAAGAAAATTGGAATCTAATAAATAACCTCATAAAGAAACAGCAAATTAAACAATCTCCAAATTATATAATAGATGAATTCGAAAATAAATTCAATAATGATAAACAGATAGCAAATGCATTTAACTCTTATTTTATAAATAAAGTCAATCTATAAATAAACAATTCACATCTCCCATCAATAACATCAACCCAGTGAACATTACACCATTATCTAAATCAATATATCTCCATCCCACATCAACATATGAGATCAATTCTATTATAGAAAATAATAAATCAAACACTTCTCTAGACACTGATTATCTAAATATGAAATTGTTAAAAATTTCAAAAGATTACATTGACTTTCCATTAAGCCATATTTTTAATCTATGTTTATCGTCAGGAACTTTTCCTCTAAAATTGAAACTATCTTCCATTAAACCCATGCATAAAAAAATAACATCAATATTATTTCTAATTATAGACTACTATCAATTTTAAATTAACTATCTAAAATACTAGAACAAATAATATATAATATACTAATACAATTCATACAAAATAATAATATAATAAATACTACCCAATATGGTTTCCTTAAAAAACATAATACCACTCAAGCTACACTGATATTTACAACCATATAATGGAAAATAAAAAAATAAAGCAATAAATACATTATTTTTAGATTTAAGTTGGTAGTATTTAAAGCCTTTGCTACTATTGACCATTCTATTATGATTAGCAAATTAGATAACTAGGGAATTAGAGGCATTCCTATTAAACTGATAAAAAAACTATTTACATAATATAACTCAACATGTTAAAGTAACAGAATCTGATATCATAATTAATTATTGGTGTACTATAGGCTCCTTACTAGGCCCTTTACTATTCATCATTTATGCCAATGATCTACCATTATATTTAAAAGATAAAAATTTAAAATTTACAGTATATGCTGTATATAGATGATACTGCTATAACTTTTACAGCTGATAATAATATAGAATTAAAAAATGTAATTAAAAAAACCTTAATAAAAATAGAAAAATGGTATAGGTTAAATATAATAAGTTAAAACTCAATACTAGTAAAACAGAAATGATAAATGTAATCTCAAATAAACATCCAAACAATATAATTTCATTAAATGATACATTAATAAATAACGTATATAATTATAAATATCTTGGTATTAATCTTGATAGCAAACTTGATTTTTAAAATCATATTATTAAATTAAATAACAAACTCTTCCAAATTCAATTTTAATCTCAAAATTGAGCAAATTCATTAAAACAAATTCATTGATAATTATATATATAATAGTTTTATATATAATATTTTCCTACCTACTTAAACAATGGAAATATACTTTGGGGAAATACATTCTCAAATAATACTATAAATACAACAATTATTCAAATAAAAACCTTAAGAATAATAAATAAAAAACAATTTCGAGATCATACAAAAGAATTATTCACATCAAATAAAATACTTAGATTAGATAAGCTAACATGTTATAACACACTAATATATATGCATAAACAATATTACAATCAATTAATTATAATCAAACAATCAATCAATTTTAAGTATTTTTTTGTATCAACAAATTTAACTAAAATACACAACAACAAAATAATAAATATACTCTATGAACAAATAAAACGTATACTATACCAATTTCAAAATCAACAAGAACAATAAATAGTTTACTGATAAAAACCTGAAAAGACCAAAGTATTATTTTAAATCCATTTGGATAACGAAGAAAGAAAACGAAAAAGAATACTAAATGAAAAAAAAGAACGACATTAAATTACTCCATTAAACTATAACTATCTATCTATATATCTATATTAATTATAATTAATGGTATATAACATATATTTATAAAGTATATTTTATAGTAACTATCTTAAATTATTATTTATTTTGTAATTTTGTATATATTAATGTTATCTATTAATATATTATGTTAATCTATGTTCAATATACATGTATAGATGTTTAAAGCCAAATGACAATATTGCTGCGCAGTAGGATGCAGTAATAACCGAGTAAGTTGTCCGTCACTTTCTTTTCATATATTTCTGATTAAGGATAAAGAAAGGTTTTATATTGAAATTTATCATTATTTAATATTACTTAATGAACTATATGTTCAAAATATGTATACATATTAAATGATAATAACATACTAAACTATATGGCTTATAAACTGTATTATATAATATACAGATGGCTTATCAATTGTGGAAATTGATCGAAGAAGTCATAAACAAGAAATCAATGTCACTGCAAAAACTAAAATCATCTTATAGGTAAATATTGAAATTTAAATTTAAACTGTATTAATAACTAATTATATACCTATATTGATAATTATTAATATTACTTTTTTTGTAAATATAGATTATGCGATATACATTTCAATGATCAACAATTTGCTTTTAATACAGTTTAAATTTAAATTTCAATATAGGGACTTTACCCTAATGAGAAATGTAATTCCAGATATATTTAAACATATAAAATTACAGAAGGTATGTTTTGTATAAAATCAATCATAATTTAAATATATATATATATATATATATATATATATAGGACTAATGATAAACACATATTCAATACAAATGTATATTATTTTATTACAATAGACCCTTAAGGCCTACCACTCAAATCACTCAAAGAAATATAATTCAAAGTACTTATTTAGAAAGTTCACCAGTAGAAAGTTCACCTACATGTAGATATTCTTGTTATAGAAATTGATAGTGATACACGATTAAATTATATATTACTTCAAATATGGTTTAAATAAGCATGAATGTAAATGGTAGTGGGATATTGTTAGAATATTGGTTTTTAATTTACTTTCCGTATTATTTTATTTATTCCAATATATATTTATATATAAGAGTATAATTTTATTTATTTGTTCATAAATAATATTTATAATATAAAACATTTGCATGCTTAAAATATTCAAAAATATATTAGGTTACTTTCCCCAATAATAAGCTTACTTATTAAATTAATATGAATCATAAATCTTAACAGATAGGATTAATTCCTAAAGTAATTGCATGCGACATGGGCATAAATAATAGGATTGGATTTAATAGGATTGGATTTAATAGGATTGGATTTAAAGAAATTATTAAATGAGAGACTTCACATTTTAATAATATTGGAAATATCATTCATATTGTATATGACCCACTACATCTTACCTACTCAAAAATATACGAAACAATTAAAAAATCTGGTTTTAATTAAATAAAATGTATTATAAATTATTCTCATAGAATAATATATATATATATATATATATTATTTATTTAAAGCTTTATTATTGTTGGTAATAATATTGAATGGAGATATATAAAAGAAATGTTTGAGGTGGATAAGAAACCTAGTAGGATGGCACCAAACTTAACTTTAAGGCATATAGATCTTCTTATATTTACAAGTAGAATGGATGTTATGTTATGCCTATGGATGTTAAATGAAAAAAACTTTACAACTATACTTGTTCATATATGAATGTAAAATTATCAGCACAAGTATGTACATATAAACAGCATTAACACAATCATTTATAATAAAATATTATATTATCATAGGTATTAAGTCATTCATTAGCTGCTGCTATATCTTTTATGGTAGCCAATAATTGTATTAATAAAGAAGCCATATACACCACAACATTTATTGATAGATTCGATAATATGTTTAATGCGGTAAATAGTATATCACCCACAGGAACAAGAAATATGCAATATGCGATTAGTGAAAGGATTTTGAAATTAGTAACTTTAAGAATAGATGTAATTGTAGTTAGTAAGAATTATTTAAATAATAATAAATAATTCATTTATATATAATTTCTAGTTCCGATGTCCTATATCATTTTTGAGAGATATGAATGGCTAGATTTATTGAAATCTAAAAAGAAAGTCTATGCATTATTGGATAGAAAATCACTTTAAATTAAATAAGTTTCATTTTTACTCGATTGTCTAATATAGCTGCTTCTGTATTGTAATTACAACAATGTTATATTCGTATACTACAACCTTTAATAGTGTTAATTAAACTTCATTTTATATATTATAATTCAGAATTTGGTATAAGAACCCGGATAAATATTGAAGCAAAGCTTATAATCATCCGCTGAAAAAAAAATATGAGTATAGTAATAAAAACAAATTAAACATAGAGATTGTACTTAAATTGTAATGGTAAAATATAAGTATTATAAAACTTTAAAACAAAAAATTAAAAAAATAATTTGTATTAATGAATTTAAAATGTGTATCAAATTCACTAACCAAATTGAATATTAAGAAAAATCTCAGAGTTGTGGAAAGTAAAAATGTCGATATCATAACCGAGGTCTCGAAATAGTCAATAGATGGACATAATATTGCAAATAACTCTACAATTATCCAATAAATCCGGATAAAAATATACTTGATGATGATCGAGGTGAATGATAGAAGAGAACTTGCCGATTTTAAAATCAGAAATGGATCATGCAAAACGAAGTCTGAAAAAAGGAAAATAAACAGGTATATCTAACATCACAGGTGAAATAATTCTAAACGGCGGTTAACAAGTGGTGACAATAATGACTTTACATTTCCAGAAAATATGTGATAAGAAAGAATTGCCCGATGCATGGGCACAATCGTTAATTATTCCGATACCAAAGTAAATTGACCCAAATAGGTGTGACAACTAAAAAATATTAGCCTGATTTCACATCGAAGCAAGATAACGCTGAGAAATATTTTAAATTGACTCAATCCAATAGACGAAAATATCATAATAGCTGAAGAGCAAGCAGGTTTTAAAAAGAAAAAAACCACAATCGAACAGATATTAAACTGCAGAAATATGAATGAGAAAACTATTGAACACGCAAGAAAATTATAACATAACTTTGTTGAATTTAAAAAGGCATTTAATCGAGTCTGGCACGAAGGATTATAGAAAGATCTTTCCTCGAAGTGTCGACACTTCAATATAGATGAATATATTATTGCAATAATAAAAAATCTTTTTAATAAATAATCAAAAAAAACAAACAGTGCCGTTTTGCATGGTTAGCAACAAAACAGGGACCTTCTTCAATACATCGATAGGAGTACGATAAAGATGCCTTTTATCACCAACACTATTTAACATCTTCCTAGAAAATATCATGTAAGATACGCTAGAAGACCATTGAAGTACCATAACCGTTGGAGGATATGAACTATTGAACCTAAGATGTACAGACGACATCGACTTGATGGAAGGATCAAACACAGAGCTGCAAGAACTCACAAACAAACTCTACAAGTGCATATGGTAGGGAGGTCAGCTTCAAGAAAAGTTAAATATTGTTCAACGAATTCGAGAATAGTGAGACATCTGAAGTGATAACGATAACCATGAACTATGAACCTCTTGAAATATATTTCATATATATACTATCTACTATAGTAGATACATTCAAATACTTGTGTGCGACTCTAACGAAAGATTGAAAAAGTGAAATAGAGATTAATATAACAATGGCGACAGCAATCTCTGCCTTAGTTCGCTTAAGAAATGCTTAACCACTATATGGAAGAGTCGAAACATAACCCTATATACTAGAATACTACTGTGAAAATCACTAATATTGTCTATACTACTTTATTAATAGGCAATTGCCTCTAAACTTGGACACTAACAGAAAAACTGAAAAGTAGAATCACTTCATTTGAGCATATATAGCATTTACAAATTAGTAAAAACTATGAAGTTATGACATTTTTAGTAAAATAATTTTTAAAATGTGAATATCTCAGAATAAAAAAAAACTGTTACCATCTATGTTTGAACCAATTTCGATTATAGAAATATTTATTCAAATGACAATTTGTTCACAGTATATTAGTATTATGTTACTCTTCAGATATAACTATATAAAACTAATCAATTATTAATTAAATATAATATTTTTTATATTTTATTGAAATTTCTTAAATATATTTTTTTCTAAAAATAGGTATTACGTTAGTCCATTTTTAATATAATTTTAATAATCTAATTCTTATATTACTCGATAGTTATATTTGTAGATAAATATTAGGGATGATCACAAGAATCCAACAGCAACACTTCAATGCAAGGACATGAACTTTAAATATACTGCGCGCGCGCGCAACATAGTTTGCTATAGGCTCGTTACATTCAGTGATGAGCTATGCATTTAAATGATTTTCAATATAATTTATATTCATACGCGATTATTCAGATATAATACGCATACATGTATAATATATATATATATATATATATATATATATATATATATATAAATATAATATATATATATTATACATAAATAATTTTGTTTAAACTAAATTTAAATTATTACTATCAGAAATTACTCGATTATAATTCGAATATGTTACGTACGAATGAGATCGATATAGTTTTAGAATGTCCATTTAATTTCAAGTAGAATCAATATATTATATATGTATAATACTATACGTCATAAATATGGTATCCGTTATAGTAACTGTACAATGAAGTATTTGTTAATAAATTTGATTTTTAATTAAATTTAAATTATTACTATCAGAAATTACTCGATTATAATTCGAATATATTACGTACGAATGAGATCGATATAGTTTTAGAATGTCCATTTAATTTCAAGTAGAATCAATATATTATATATGTATAATACTATACGTCATAAATATGTTATCCGTTATAGTAACTGTACAATGAAGTATTTGTTAATAAATTTGATTTTTAATTAAATTTAAATTATTACTATCAGAAATTACTCGATTATAATTCGAATATATTACGTACGAATGAGATCGATATAGTTTTAGAATGTCCATTTAATTTCAAGTAGAATCAATATATTATATATGTATAATACTATACGTCATAAATATGTTATCCGTTATAGTAACTGTACAATGAAGTATTTGTTAATAAATTTGATTTTTAATTAAATTTAAATTATTACTATCAGAAATTACTCGATTATAATTCGAATATATTACGTACGAATGAGATCGATATAGTTTTAGAATGTCCATTTAATAATTTAAATTTAATTAAATATCAAATTTATTAACAAATACTTCATTGTACAGTTACTATAACGGATAGCATATTTATGACGTATTATACGTCGTATAGTATTATATATATATAATATATTGATTCTACTTGAAATTAAATGGACATTCTAAAACTATATCGATCTCATGCGTACATAATATATTCGAATTATAATCGAGTAATTTCTGATAGTAATAATTGTAATTGTAATTTTTTTTTTAATTATTTATTTATAATATATATATATATATAAATGTTTTTTAAATAGGAAAATTAATAGCATAATATATAACATGGGTTGTGGCTCAGTGCTATAAATGATGCATTCTTATAAGCAGAAAGTCCCGAGTTCGAATCTATCTGGAGCTAGATTTATTTTTATCACACACATACATATATATATATATAATTACTATATGCTAGGATCTACTTTCACGCGTATGTATATTTATTTGAATATTTCAACTCCCGCAATATAAATATAACTCCCGCAAGTATGTGTTCATGTCCTTGCTGTCGAATTCTTGTTATGATCCTAAATATTATCTAAAACTAAAATAATTTGAAAATATCAAACTTATTTTAAATATATGAGAAATATCATATAATTACCGTAACATAGAATTATTATATTTTAGTGAAATATTATGTAATATTAATCATATCATTTTGGTAATTTAATATTTAAATACGTCTATAATATAACATTTTAAATAATTATCAAGTAAATATGTCCGTATTATTATTAAATTAGGGATGTCACTATTCAAATTTTCATCACCTAGCTACAGATTGAAAACACTAGAATTTTACGATTTAATTTCATAATTTTCTTTCCCAAATTACCTTAATAATATGCAAAACTATATACTTATACACTTAATATTCATAAATATAGTTTACATTATTAATATAAGCTTTTATATTCATTTTATATACTATATTTAAAATATTATTTTAATTGATGGGCGATAATTGGGTATGAACCAAAATATCAGGATGGCCCAAAATATTATACGACACCGGCCCTTAAACCAATTTTATATACAAATAATAATAACAAATTATAGAACTATTTCTTTACTATATGTAACTGTTTTTTATCGTTAGTTTTTATATTTAGTCTTTATTTTTATATGTCCAGGTACTAGTAATGCTATTATTAGATTTTAATTGTCTAGTTTGATAAAATAAAGTATCGATTTCTTTAGATAATTCTGTCTGTATAAACATATTAGTGTCAATTAGTTTCTTTTTCCTAACTAATATTCTAGATTTTGTATCAATATTATCTAATTTAATAATATACTTTGTATTATTTGTATTTAATGTAGTCTTATTATTTGATTTATCCGAGTTATTATCCAAATTATCTACTTTTATTTAATCTAAAATATTAGTATTATCTATTGAAAGCTTTAATTTATTATTAAATAATTCTATATAAATATCTTTATTAGTATAATCAATTTTAGTATCGTTATTATCGGTATTGATTGTAAGAATGATGTTATTATTATCTGTATTTTGTTTAACAGATACTGAATCAATTGTACCTATTAATGTATATGTATATGTATATATATTATTATTGTAGTATTATAAAAACTCTATTTAAAATGGATTATAAAGGAAAATATATATCAACAAAAGAAGATATATTAAAAGAATTAAAG
This sequence comes from Osedax fenrisi, assembly GCA_964019155.1. NCBI lineage: Eukaryota > Metazoa > Annelida > Polychaeta > Sabellida > Siboglinidae > Osedax > Osedax fenrisi. The sequence goes on along the minus strand of OZ025239.1, from coordinate 117,379,391 downwards.
TATTAAAGAAAACTAAAACTATAAAGACAAGAAACACAATAAAGAAAATAAAAAGTCTAGATAAAAGAAAGAAAATAAAAACGTAAATAAGATGAGAAAGCATTTCCAGTGATGATCTGATTATGTGCAACAACAACAGAAAATATTTATATTATGTTGAAGCCCTTTAGAAGAAGATATTATAAAAATATCCTTGTAATTTAACAGAAAAAAAATTAAATTCTTCTAATAAATATTATTATCATAATATTCCTTATTTAACCATAATATATATATACTATAGTCGATTTAGTTATAGTTTTATATCTATATGCTTTACATTATCTTCTATATACAGATTAATATATAATAATGTAATGTTGTATGTATCATATTTAAATAACCAATAATGTATCTTTATATATGCATATATGCAATATTAGTATTACATTGACGACTTCTTCATCGAATTTCGCCAACTAAATAAAATATAATAAACAAAACAAATAACACTCTGGCATCTCTCTGATTTAATAATATTGAAATTTAGTTGAAGAATTTGTATTGATAAATGTAGTCTATCTAGGTCTATTTATACATTTTACATGTTGAATGGTCATTCGTTTAGATTATAGGAATATATAATGTTAGCTAATACATGTATATATATATAATCAATGTGATTTATAGTATTTGTACAAGACTTATTCATGTATCAATAGGATACAAACAAATAGCCTACATACAAATACCTAAGTAATCAAAGGTAATAAACACGCGTGTGTGTGTATATCATAGCATAAGTACACGTGCACTTAGATAATAATCACACGATATATCTTCAATATTATTGTAGAATTAGTATTGACCGTATGTTGTGTATATAAACGTATTATATTTATTATTTTACTATAGTTCAAGTCGAAAGCCGTGTTCAATTTGAATATGTTAAATATATATATATATATAATATATATATATATATAAGAGCTAAACTGAATAAAATAATCTGGATAACTAGTAAAGTCGCAAGATTATTAAATTTCAAAGCTCTAACAATGATATATAAATCTTTATTCCTTCCTCACATTAATTATGCTAATATAATATGGGGCAATACATATGTATCTAATACAAATTGTATCCTGTTACAACAAAAAAAAATGTTGAGAATAATTTGTAATAAAAAAATTCATGACCATACTAATATTTTATTTAAAAATATAAATACTCTTAAATGTTGTGACCTTGTTGAAAAAAACACTAGTATATTCATGTACAATAAATTCTACTCGTCTTCATCATTATTTTTTAAAAAGAAAAATATAATATATAATATTCGTGATTCCTTAATTTTTGAAATAGAATTATGCAGAAAAAATTTCTTATTATTTTCTTTAGTTTTTAATGGACCAAAAACATGGAATAATATAAACTCTGACATAAAAAAATCAAAATCAAAATCAATTTTCGCAAAAAAAATTCATGACAAATTCATCGATAATTACAATTAATCCAATAATTCAAACATTTACATTTATAAAAAAATATTTTATCTTTTCTTTTATGTTATAATTTTCAACCTGACATTTATATAAAAATTGTTTTTATTACTCTTCTAGTAAAATAACTATGTTTACCCTTTAGACCTATATATAAAAATAACAAACTTTAAAAAAATAATCATTTTATTCTTATTGACTTTTTATAATAAAATATATATTTTTTTTAATCCTTTATCCAAATTATCCTCATTGTTTTGCTCTTTTGTTCTCAGTTATAATTTTAAACTTGACCTTTATATAAAAATTTAAAAAATCCTTACAAAATATTTTTTAATGACTTTAATAAAATAATTTGTTTTTAACTTGACTTTTATATAAAAAAAAAAAAAAAAAAAAAAAATAATAATAATGTTAATCTTCTTACTGCCTTTTATAATACAATATTTTGTTGTTAATAATTTTAGACTTCTATATAAAAATTATACTCATATAAAAATTAATAAATAGTTATTTCATTTATATTCTAATGACATTTATTGAAAATTACTTTTTATCACTTTTGACTTCTATATAATTTTTATTTATATTTTTTTTTATATAAATCTTAGTTTGTTGTTGTTCAGTATAGTTTCCTCATCTGTTTATTTATTATATTCGTATTATTATTTAGTACCGAAATTTAAATTATTTTAATGATGTTTTTGTATTTTTATTTTTTTATACCTACACTAATTTTATTTATTTTTATCTTTTATTTTATAGTTTATTTAATTATTAAATGATGAATTAATCAATAACGAGTTGACAGATATCACAATTTTATCATATTATATTTATCTTAGTGTAAACAGGAAGTCAACCTTATTATTATTATATATATTTTATATTCCACAATATTCACATTCCACTATATTTATATAATGGAATTAAATTATTTGATATCTGTCAACAAGTTAAATTAAGGTTAATTGTCTCGACAAGCAGCAATGCTTCTACAATTACCCAGGTACTTGTACCTAAATCTGATAATAATAATAATAATAATATATATATATATATTATATGATATTTCTGATGAGTGTTGTTGAATCTTAGGTGCATTTAGTCACAGTGAAATTCAATAAAATACTTTATATATATATCACATTATTTTACCTATATGACCTATGCATACAATAACAACAGACTATTAAATACATATTATTAGATATTCCATAATGAAGTTGGGTGAAATACTACTCCCAAAAGAAAATTCCCTATTTATGTATGTAATTGCATACCGTGTGAAGTAGTAGTAGTAGTATGATAGAATGTACGAGGTGAGCGGTGGAACACCAGATGTGTCATCAGCATAGTCTGATTCTGTGATTTGTATATATTTGTCTATAGACGGGGACTTTCTAATCTTTAAAATGCCATTGATAGAATTATTAATATTATGAATAATACAACTGTTTCTATGCAGATGATTATTAATAAGCTGAGGTTTATCTTCTTCGGTGATTCTATGTTATTGCAAAGTGGGTGTTATTTCCATAATCAAATTTCTGCTTGTAGTTTTTATTATATAGAGTTTTCCTACCACTAAATGTAATGTACAACTTATATAACTATACATAATATGTATATTATATTAATAGATATGCTTATCCATGTAATATTCACTCACTTAAAAATTACCTCCTTGTTCACGATATCTGAACTTGAAATATATTTATTTTCGCCACGTTGAATACATATCTGTACTAATTATTACTTTTATTTATTGTTTTTTATATATTATTATCATACTATAAGAATTGTATAATTGAATTAGTGTTTAAATACAATCATCACCATCATCATCACTACAAAGTTGTTATTTACTTAAATATTAATATATATATATATATATATATATATATATATATATATTAATGTGTCATATAATGTAATATATATATAATAATACTCAGAGTTGGCTTAAAAGCCTAGATGAATGAAAAAGCAAAAGCTTGTCTGGTCATTCACCTATTTACGAAATTACGAGAAGTATATTAGTAAACGATAATATATAAATAAAATATATATATAAAAATATATAAAAATAAGATTTTATTAAAAATGTATTACATAAAGTGTATATAATATAAAATATTACAAACAATCAATCTATAATACTATTAAATTAAATATAAATGAAATAAACATAATTTTTTTTTAAATAAACACAAATTTAAAAAAATTTAAAACAATACTAGATATAAGGCTGCTATTAAGTACAACAAAGGATAATACCATTGCCACCGAGTATACCCAGGATGCGTAGAACATCAACTTTCAGGTAAGGGTGCTCCAAATCCTATATCATTAGGGATTACACCATTGCCAGAGGTGTAAACGCTGATATCCTTATTCCCCGATGCATACTATACATCCCTAATACACCCAATGACTCAAGCATATCCAATCATGTACCCAAACACACCCACATACACTAATATATACTAATATATGATAAAACAAAAAAACAAAAATTATACATTATAATGATAAATATAAAAATTATATAAATTAAATTAGAAATTAAAAAAAAGAAAATAATTAATAGTACACTATAATAATTTTAAAATAATATTAAATAATATTTCTCGTAATCTCTCTCATCATGTATAAAACATAAATATAAATTGTAAAATACTAGATAACTTATAATAAAAAATAGTAAGTAACATAATGCATAACTGTAATATATCCTACATATATATAATATTATATAAATTAATACATAATATACATGGAATAAAAATAAATCATAGATATATAGAAAACATATAATATATAGAATAAATCAAGAAAAATATTACCATAATAAAAAAATAATAAAAGAAACATTTTTTTAAATCAAAAAAAAAAAAAAAAGATTATATATTTATCAGTAGAAATATTATAATGCATGCCACCTAAAAAAAGCGAATATTATTTAATTATAAAAAATGTAATTAAAAGAAATATTAAAATGTTATAAATAAAATGATATCTTTAGTTATAGTTGTATAAAAGTAAAAGTAAAAGTAAAAGTTCATAATATGTAATGTTAAAATGTATGTGTAATTATATAAAATATATATCATTAGTCAATTAGACGAAAATGATGTAAAAATGTATGTGTAATTATATAAAATATATATCATTAGTCAATTAGATGAAAATGATAATAAAGTAGAATAAAAGTAAGTGTATATACAAAATATAATATAATAATTTTTTAATTTGTAAAATTTAACATTAGTCAATAAAATAAAATTGTTAATAAAAGTATATCATTAGTCTTTATATAAACTTATTAAATATTTTTTATAATTTTTATTAAATTTATTTGGATTATTATTGTATTTCAGATTTATGTTTAGGTTATTCCATAATTGTGGTCCAACATTAGTCAAACAAAAAGCTTTTCGATCTGTTCTGACTTTTATTCTATAAAATAGATTTTTATTATAAGTTTTTATTTTATATAATTTCTGTAAATTTATAGGCAACATTTTATTAATTGCCCTGTTCATAAATTTAGCTGTATTATATTTCACAATATCACTAAATTTTAAAATGTTGAATGTTGAATGCAATTTATTATAATTAGAACTATTATACTGTGTACCTAATATGCATTTTAACGCTCGTTTTTGTATAATAGTTATTTTTAATAAACTAGACACAAAAGTATTTCCCCATATATGAACACAATAATTTAGGTGTGAATAAAAAAAAGAATTATATAGTAAAATTAATGTTTTTATATCGAATTTATGTTTTACTTTATTTAAAATAGCAATTGCTCTACAAAGTTTTGTTGCTACATAATTTATTTGTTTTTTCCAATTAAGCTTGTCGTCAATATATACACCTAAAATTTGTATATCAGTTACTTGTTTTAATTTAATATTATTAATATATTAATTTAAGTTTATATTTTCATTTTTATTTCTGATATTAAAAAGTATGACATTAGTTTTATTGATATTTATAGATAATTTATTTATATTAAGCCATTTAAATAATTTATTTATATCTGTTTGCATTTTATCTTTAAGATTTAAAATTGTTTTATCATAAAATATTAAGTTAGTATCATCTGCGAATAAAATAGGTTTAAAATTATTTGAAATTTTCGGTAAGTCATTAATATATAAAATAAATAAAAGTGGTCCAAGAACAGATCCTTGTGGAACTCCACATGTAATATTATTATAATTTGAATTTTGACCATTTTGGGATACATATTGTTCCCTTTCAGATAAATAACTTTTTATTAAATTAAAAGCTGTACCTCTAATTCCATATATAAAAAGTTTATTTAACAATATGGTATGATCTAGTGTATCGAATGCTTTTCGTATATCGATTGAAATAATTGCACATTTTTGTAATGATTCCAATTTATCACTTATGATCTCAACTGTTACAGAAATAGCATCTGCTGTTGAAATATTATTTCTGAAACCATATTGGCAATCATTAATTATGTTGTGTTTATTTATGAAATTCAAAATTCGATTTTTTATCAATCTTTCTAATATCTTAGATAATTGTGGGAGTAACGATATAGGTCTATAGTTCTCTGGTTTTTTTCTATCTCCTGATTTATATAGTGGTATTACTTTAGATTTTTTTAATATATTCGGAAAATATCCATCTGATAAAGATCGGTTAAATAAATGAGTAATAATAGGACAAATTTCTGTACTTATATTTTTTATAATATACATATTAATATCATTGAAATCAGTACTATATTTTATTTTTGTATTTGATATTTATTTTTGTATTTCAGTTAAAGTCGTAGGTAATAAAAACAATGATTCTTTAGTATTTTCATTCATTGTTGAATATATAGATTCATTACTAGGTTCATTAATTATTTGTTTAGCCAATGTCGGTCCAATACTACTAAAATAGTCGTTAAATTCTATGGAAGTTGGATTATGTAATGAATTAATTTCTTTTTTGTTTGTATTTATAACTTTATTTATAATAGCCCATGTATTTTTTATGTTATTATGATTGTTTGTTAATTTTGAAGAATAATACAAATATTCAGATTTTCGTAATAAAGTTGTCAATATATTTTTATATTTTTTATATTAAATAAATTTTTCTGTAGTTTTGTTTTTTAAAATATTTCTATAAAATTTATTTTTTTTATTTATGCATTTTATTAGACTAGAATAAATCCATGGTTTTTTAATTTTGTTATTATCTTTTATTTGTATAATAGGACATTTATCATTATACAATCTTATTAAATCAACATTAAATTTATTGAATATATAATCTATAGTATTATCTGTATAAATATAATCCCAGTTATGTTTGATTATACTATCTTTTAAATTATTTATTGTTGTATCATTAATTTGTCTAATATATTTATATTTAAATTTGTTTTTTTTTTATAATTTGTTGTTTCACATTCATATACAACATATATAGGAAGGTGATCACTTACATCACTGATTATAATATCGTTGACTATAGGTTTGTAATTACAATTACAATATATATTATCAATTGATGAGTTAATATGTATTCCATATCTTGTTGATTTTGTAATTAATGGATAACAACCTAAACTATAAATGTTATCTAAAAAATATTTAATTTTATTGTTATTTATTAAAATATTAATATTAAAATCTCCCACCAAAAAAAGGTCCCTCTTAGCCGAAAAGTAATTAAAATGTGTATAACTAAAATCACTAAAATCTATTATATCAGCTTTAGGCGATTTATATATACCACTAATTAAAATGTTTTTATTATTAATATTTAAAGAAATCGTAAGAATATCCACAAATTCATGTTTTGATATGCATAAATTATCCATAATATTATAGTTTAAATGGTTTTGTATACAGATAGAAACGCCACCACCTGCATTGTTATTATATGTGTTATTTATAAAGTTATTACGTGTTATATGGCATGCATTATAATTTTCAATTTGATATAAATCTCTATTGTATTCTTGTAACCAAGTTTCGCTTATCACAATTATGTTGAATTTAATTTCTATTGAATCTAATAACATTATTATGTCATCAAAATTGTGTACGAAACTTCGTGCATTTAAATGAAATATTGATAGGCCTTGATTAGATACATATTTTATTGATTTACATTCAACATAATTACATTCTATTTGTATATTTTTATTTAAATATTCATCGGAAATATATTCATAATTAGTATGCGTTTCATTATTATTATATAATTCATTATTACTGTCATAATAGTTATTATTATTGTAAACCATAATATAAAATATAAATTAATGTAAATAAAAAAGATTAAGTATATATATATATAAATAAATAAGTAACGTAAATAATAAGAACAATAAAAACAAGAATATAAATATAATACAAAATTTAATAAAACTACAATATAGAATTAAAATCACTTAAATTTAAAAATTTTTCCTTTTCAGAAGATTCTGTTTTTTTAATAAACGTTATGCCATTAACTATCCAACAATACTTTATTTTTGAATCTTTTAGTAGATTCCTTGCTTTGTAAAATATTTCAGAGTTATATTTGGTTAAATGATCGTTTATATATATATTAGTATCTTTTAATTTTTTTATATTTTTAAAAATTTTACTTTTTGTTTCATGAAAATGAAATTGTACAATTGTTTTATAAATGTCCTTATTTTTATTAGGTAACTCGTGAATTGCTACAACATCATATGGGTCAATATCAATATTCAATTGATTTTTTACAAAATTTATAAATTCTGATTTTTTATTATCAGATTTATTTAAAAAATCTGTTGAAGATGAAATAATAATGTTTGTTTTTTTTTGAGTATTGCTCAATCTCATTTAACTTATTTTCTAAATAAAAATTTTTTTGATCTCTAATTTCAACTGACGATGTTAGATTATCGATTTTATCAACTAGAATATTAACTGTCGCAGTTAATTCATTAATTGATTTTTTTAAATCGATTATATCTTGTTTTTGTGTCATGATATAGGAAATAATATTTTATATAGCAATGTAATTTAACATAAAATATTGCCAATTTATATAGGATATACTATTTTATATATAACGATACTAAGTTAATGAAGATCAAAATCAGTCAAGCAAATCAACAGAAAATTCAATGTCAATAGAATTAAAATTATTACATTTATAAATGTTTAAATACACGTCCGTTCAGTTCGAATGCAAAAGTAAAAGTGAATATATATATATATATATATAAGTATTAATTAATTAATGAATAAAGTTAGTTTTACAATTTATTATTTAATTAACATTTTACGACTTACGGTTACGATGTTGACATCACGTGATCACGTTAGGGGGAGGAGTTACAACGGATAGTTGGGCCCGGCGATCTGCATCTCGTGCTGTCGTACAGTATACCGCTCATATCGTGTTCCAGTCACGTGTCCACTCGTACCGGGTTGACCGATGGCGTCCGTAGTAGCCGGTGTGGTCTTGCGGACATCCGTGGTCCTCCTCTTCCTCTTGATCTCGGTCTCCGGTTCCACATCACCGCGTTCTAGTTCTCTCTTCTTGGACGTCAGCGTATCGGACCCATTCGTCGTGTCCCCAATCCTACCGACCACCGCGGGAAGTACGATACCGTACACTGTAGACGCTACGTAACGTAGATTAGTTGTACAGTACGACAACGCCCTACTACTGCTACGTCTGAGTATATTATCTGACTGTGTATTGTTACCGCTAGGGGGTGGTCGTGGTAGGGTGTCGGTCATGTCGTCGAATACGGGCCTTATGGTCACGCTTTTCGTAAACGGTCGGTGGTCAGCTTCAATGGCCGGTGCTGTCCTGGCATTGTCCGGTGGGCAGGTGATTTTGATGAGTGTCGATTTATCTAATACCATCTTTATGCGGATTAATATGTACTTTAGTTGTAGAATAGGTACACGTATACGACTTAGGTGTCGGCTGTATAATTTAGAATGCGAAGTGAAAACGAAATTTATTTGATTTCGAAAATTAATATTTATTTATTTTTCCGTGAAATGTTTATCTGTTGTTAAGCTTAAATTTAAAACTGAAATATATTTTATATCCGCTTATTTATTTTTCCGGTAAATGTTTAATTGTTGTTAATCTTCAATTTAAAACTGAAATATATAATTACGTATACGTAATTAACGAGGTCACCTAGGTAGGAGAAGGAAGGGGGTTATGAATAATCGTCAATAGTTGTGAATATATAAAGTTTAATAAGTTTAATATAAAGATAAAGTTTATAACTTTATCTTTTTAAATAATTTTAAAAAGTATGGTGTGTGATTTGAATGTAGGAGTGTAATCCTATTTTACTCTTATATTTGTATATTTAATATATGTGTTATTTGTTATGTCTTATAACGTTAATTCACGTATGATTATTATCTAGGCTATAGCTTTATATATATAGTTTACCAGTATAACATACACGTATACATGGTATTATATAGGATAACTCGTTATTGAATGATGTAGATGTTATTAATGATAATGATGATACGTATTACTATTAATAATTCTATAGAGCCTTCCTTTTCGCTTGTTATGGCTATATGGTGGATGTAGCTATATGTTACATGTTGCTACATAAGCTACATGTTGCGAATAATTCTCTGAAGTTAATCTGATATTAAATATCTATTCACTTGTTCTTCTTCCTTTGCAAAAACCAGCCTGAAAAAAATTCTTCTATGAAGTGCTGTAGTCTGTTTAGTATTATTTTCAACATAATTTTACTTAAGTATGAAATAAGACTTATTATTCTATAATTTTCGCATTTCTGGAAAATTCCTTTCTTATGCAAATTTATTATCAAATATTTTGTCCAGCATGAAGGCCATATTCCTGTTTCCCATATGTTATTGCATATATTTGTAAATATGTGTGTTAGTATATGTTCTCCAGCTTTCAGTAGTTCAGCTGGGATGTTATCAATGCCCGGTGATTTGCCAATTATTAAGGATTGTATAGCAGTTTAAACTTCAGATTCCAGAATTGACAAGTTTTCTTGATCAAGTTGGCTCCTTTTCAGTCAGTAGTGACTTGTCTCCATTCGTTTGATGTTTATATAGTTCCAGGCAATACTCTGTCCATCTTTCCAAAGCGTCTTCATTATCAGTGATACGTTTTCCGTCTTTGTATGTTCACAGCGATTTTAGTATTCTTTTTTTGTTAGGTATTTAACGATTTGGTATGATTTCTATGAGTTGTTCCTATTTAGACAGTTTCCTATGTCTGCGTATTTTTCAGGGCACCTAATTTAGCAATTATATATTGTGAATATATTCATATATATATATATGAATAGTCTATAGGCTATTGATAAAGTGATCTGAAATCTGTTAATAAATACATTGCAATACATATTTTAATAATAATTGGCACCTAATTTAGCAATTATATATTGTGAATATATTCATATATATATATGAATAGCCTATAGGCTATTGATAAAGTAATCTGAAATCTGTTAATAAATACATTGCAATACATATTTTAATAATAATTTCAAATATAAAGTTTATCTCTCCTCAATAGATGAGCATACACATCTACCTTCAAATTACTTTTAACATATTTGCAAAATAAATCGTCATCGTGAATTTATCTACTTTTTGTAGTCAATTGACTGTTTAAACAAAACACTAAAACCCCTATAGTATACTATGTAAGATACCTCAAATAAATATCATATAAATTGAATGTAATATACTTATTGATATATGTGAATCCAATTGGCTCAATTGGTATCATTAATGATACCTATATATTCTCTATTAATTCTGCTAATTTCTGGGTAATTGTTTCTCCTGAATTTTATTTATCAGTTAAGTCTGTTTTCAAATTCTCTATTAAACAGTAAATAACAAAGTAGTATAATCAACGAATATAGTTAATTTATAATTGGTAACTCAATTTAAAGATCATTAGTGTAAAATATTGAACAATTAGGTATACTGGAACATTGAGGAGCTCTACAATTAATTTGAAGAATATCACATTTAATTTTATTAAAATAAACATAAGTTAGATGCATATTATTTTAATATATTGCTATTTCATTATAGAATGTATCACGTATACCATATAATATAATTTATTTTAAGAAGGGAAAAGTGTTCGTTTCATTGTTTTCAAAAATTATGTTACTTTAGAATATTAATGTGCTTTACGTAGGTGTACCTACATCTATCAACGCAGAGCAACAATACTTATCATTATTACTATTTAAGTGTTGATCAAATTGTGCATCAACAGCTGAAAAAGATTATCTGAAATTGATAATCATATAAAATATTATTTAAATTTTTTAAATTACCAGGAGCCTGTCTAATTTTCAAAATATACTTAAATATTTTTGAAGTGTGAAAAATCAGTAAAAATGAACTATAATTAGAACATATATACATTTATTTCCCTTTATACTTGGAATAATATATTTAGAAATTTCAATAATATTAGTATAATACTTATAGACAGTATAGTATTAAGTAAATTAAATAAAATATGACTATTCATTAAAATAATATGTTTAAATAAAAATAAATTAAACTCATGAATATCTCTGCTGTATTTTGAATTTAACAGTAGTATTATATTTCAATATAATTTCCATTCATAGGTAAAAGTAATATGTTAGATGATATTTTATTAATTTTTGAATAATCACTTTTATTAAATGATTAGATTTGTTTATAGATTCATTATGAATGTGACTCACATTATGTGACTCACATTATGTGACTCACATTATGTGAGTATGTGAATACCTAATGTGAATACCAAATGTGTGTCAGGAACACATGATATACTTACATGTGTTATACCTACATGGATTTAACAGTATATATATATATATAACGATTGGCATGTTATAAATATGATTCAATATTATCAATATTTAAATAAGATGGGCCCAATTTATATTTATTAAATATAGGAAAGTTAAAGTAGGGTTAATAGAAGATTTATCTGTGAAAATTAATCTTTTTCCACTTGTTACAAAAACTGTAATTATAACCTTTTTGTATATGTTAGATTGTTTATGTAGAGCAGACTCATGAAAAGATTATTTTAACGTATATGTTAATTATATATTTAATCTCGATTTTACCAATAGTTTATTAGCTATTATACCTATTAATCTTATTTGATTTTAAACGATAATAAATATTGTGTATATCAGGATATATAGGTATATCTATAGGTATACCTATTAATTTATTAATAAATAATTCGTAATAATTAGATTTAAAAATGAAATAATATTAGAACAATCACATTTAACTAGTAGTTCGTTAAACTTAATGAGATTGTTGATCGAATAATCCCTGAACACTATAAATATGATTACTATATGAAATAATAATTATTTTAAAATTATAAAAATAGGTAAATGATTACCTTCGTAAATATATTTTCGTAATATATTACTTTAAAATATTATCTAGAAGTGAATTTACAGATTTAATAAAATGAGACTAAATATGAATAACATTTGGTTATATGTTGTCAACAATCACTATTATTATAATATGACATAAATAATACTGTAATATGGGTATGAAGATTGAATCTTCAAGATGCATGTCAAAATCACCAGGAATTGTTAAATGTGTTTATAAATATTTCATAAAATAATCAGTAGGTTTTAATATTAGGATATGAAAATTGTACTAACTATATTGCAAAGTGGTGATTGAAAAATCCTCGATGATTTTCAAAGGTAAAGAATTATAAAATAACACTGAAACACCACGTTGTAAACTAATAGCAGTGAAGTTATGAATATTATAATTATATGTATTACAATTATTAAGAAAAGATTAACTTATGGAATACTAAAATAACCTAATTACAACTTGAACATTATGTTTTAAAATTAACAAATAACCCATTACTCTGTCACTTAGTTAAGGGGGTATTATATTCCACTTATTCCTATATTCCTATATTCATATATCCCTATCCCTCTACAAGTATTTCCTGCAAGTTGCCGGAAATATTGTAACTCTATAACGATTTTCTATCAAGTTAACTACAATATTAGTGGGATACCCCCTCATTTTCCGTTAACTTACCTGAAATATAGTAACTTTATAGGAGGTATCCCATTACAATTTGATGGAAAATGGTTATAAAGTTTCAATATTTCCGGCAAGTTGCCGGAAATAATTGTAGTGGGATATCCCAGTTATTCTATCAAGAGTTGTCGGTTCTACCTACTATGAGAAATACAATATATAATGCATTATATTTAAATATTAAAATATAATTCATTATATTTAAATTTTTAAATATAATTCATTATCTTTAAATATTAAAATATAGTGTGTCGTTCAAAACAAACTACAAGTTCATCACGTATGAAATATGAACATCCTACATCATAACACATTTGTTTTGAAATATTTAATAAATGTCAATTAACACGATCGTAACAATACGGCTTTATATAATTACTTTATTTTATATATTATAATGTGTATATTGTATATAGTTTAGTATTAATAGAGACAATATTATTATTTCATTGTATAAATGCATATTATATACATTATATACACCTAATACATGTTAGTATTTCATATTTATTACACACACAATTTTAGAAGATTATATCTCGGCATTTTTATTTACATAATGTTTAGAAGATTTAGCCTACACACCGTTTGAATCGTTTGATAAATATTTATGATATTTTCAGAGTTTATATATATTATATATTGATGATGTAATATAGGGGAGATGCTCTAATATCGACATGCACGTAATATCTACACACTAGAGATCTCCTAAAATATAATTCCAATCAAAAAATAATTAATGTATGCAATGTTAATCAATATAATTCTAATTCATATAAGTATAATTTTAATATTTATATGTTTTTAATTATAAACAAAAAACTGATTTTTTCGTTACAACTCTAAATTTATGAAATTTTTGAAGTACAATATCGATTCTCAATCATTTGAAAATTTATATATTTTAAATATTTTAAATACATCGTATAGATCTAATTATATTTTACAATGTAACGAAAAGATTTTATATTTTTCATAATTTGTTACAAATTTATTGACGTTACCTAAGCAACATACATTTTCATATTAACGACACCCTAATTGCATGTAATATCGTACATAATATCGACACCCTTTAACCAATCAGCGTTATTTGTTTATGATGTGTGTGCGTTATGATAATATTCATAAATTAATAGACATACCTAATAATACACACATATAATTGGAATTGATTCTAGGAATTAATGTATTAATCCCTACTTGGAATTAAATATTCTTTCAGAAAATATATAAAACTTCCATGTAGTACTTCCTACGTACAATATTTGTATTATAATTAAGTAATTTCAAACTTAATATATATAATATAATATAAAATATTAAATATTTTCGAAAATTAATGTTAGGAAAACAACGTATGAATTTAACTAAAAGTAACGAGCATTTAATTCTGACTGGATAGCGGATATTAAATAATACATGGTATATCTAAATATCGATATATGTAGGGTGTCGATATTATGTGTCAAGGTATCGGTATTCGAGGCAGTGCCTGTAATATCGACACACATGTTATCGCAAAGTTAAATAATCTAAATTAAATTTTTAAATAGCTATTAGGGGAAAGTCCTCGATTACCGACCCCTAAATGATTATTTGTAATAACTTATTCAATATTAAATATATTTATTTGAAATTTTGTAATTAGGGTAATATTATGGCAATGGATAATGTGGCTATTTTAAATTGTTGATATAATTATATTTACAAGAATAAACAGCGGGGTCGGTAATCGGATACATGTGCATAATACCGACCCCCTTCTCCTATTACCGACCCCCTAAAATAATCGTGATATAAATAATTATAGTATTATAATTTCCAATAAAAATAGTAGATATACATAAATATAATTAGTTATAACATTCACGCAATTTATTTTGTTAATTAAAATAGTTTGTATTATTATTTAATATTTATTTATTAATCACCTATGTATATAATCAACTTGAATCATGTATCCTAAATCTATATTAATGATACACAAACAACTTACGACATATTTTAAAGTAAAATACGGATCTATTTTGATTGGATATTATAAATCACATGGGGTCGGTATTAGGGTAATTTAGGGGTCGGTAATAGGAAAATTATAAGGGTTGCTATAATTAAGATATATTGGTTAATAGTTATTCAAATTAAATTATTTTTATAATAGTTATAAACATTTTATTGATCTACAATATTTTGCTAAGTATTAAGTTTTATTTTAAATAATAAAGTATTTACAATGATTTAAAAAAAAGTTATTATTCAAATATTTAAAAATTAAAAAATAATATTACATTTTATCAAATAACAATAGTAGGATTTTAATATTTTTTAAAACAAAATACTTATTCATATTTATCATTAAATTACTAACAGTTTGTGTATATATTATTTTTTGATATCTCTTATAGTTACTGAGATACGAGATGGGTCGGTATTAGGAGGGGGTCGGTAATCGGGGACTTTCCCCTATATGTATATACCTAGTTAATACTTATAAATAATATTTGGAAATATTAAATAAGAAATAATAAATTTATGGTGATTTATTGTTAGGGTGTCGGTATTCGAGTACTCTCCCCTAGGTTAAAAAATATAATTACGCTGCTTTGATACACTTAGAATAAAAACCACACCTATTTTCAATAACAAAATGCGTTAAAGTTAATTGATCATCTTATCTTTTCGTACCTTTCGTACGATCGTACAAAGTAGGTAATGTTATAACATTAGATATATCTATAGATTATATATATAATTAGATTATAGATATATAATACAAAAGTAGTAATGTTAACTTTATCTCGGTTGTTGGGATCATTTTAATATATGGACAATTACCCTATTCTTTTACATTTAAATGCAACAGGATTTCCCCATTAAACTACTTTTCAATTGTTGGGTACATACAATACCCAGGTAATACCTATTGGTATCTAACACAGCTTGTATTCCGATACCGAACAAAGAATGATGAGATATTATTTGTAAACAATAATGTTTATTTCATACAAATGGTTTATTTACAGACAATAATTAATATTAACTTATTTATATTTAATTATTTAGTCAATTTTGAAACATGTTATTTTATGTTTAACATTTGTCCTTTAGAAATAATTATTTCTAAATAATACATTACATATATTTATACTAAGTAATAAACCTATAGGTATATACGTATATATACGAGAAAACAAAAATTAATTTTGAATGGTAATAACAATATTTGTAGACCATCATTTATATATATATATATATATATATATATATATATATATATATATATATATATATATATATATATATTGTACTACTATGGAACGTTCCATTAATCTGGATTATTTATATTGATATTTCACTACAAATACTAAATTATATTTCTATTTTTAAGTAAACAGTTTAAATAAATATGTTATCATTCTATTATAAATATTCTTATCGATCAATATATAAATGATATAAGTTATACGAACAATAATTCTTGTATGCATCCTAAATATTACTTTATATTATTAAAGATAGTTTTCTGTTTTTTACTTTTTACTTCTTTTATTTTCGTGCATTCTTTCAAGTTTAAATATTTATTATTATTTATATTATTTATATTATTTATTTTATCCAGTAAATATGGTACTAATTTTTAATGTATGCATCTAATATTTTATATTTTATCCAATTTTATAAAGTGGTTTTGGTATAAATAGGAAGGCAGGTATATTGTATATTAGGGGAAAGTCTCCGATTACCGACCCCCTCCTAATACCGACCCCTCTCGTATCTCAGTAACTATAAGAGATATCAAAAAATTATATATAAATGAACTGTTAGTAATTTAATGATAAATATGAATACATATTTTGTTTTAAAAAATATATAATCCCACAATTGTTATTTGATAAAATTTAAATATTCTGTTTTTACTTTTTAAATATTTGAATAATAACTTTTTTCAATTCATTGTAAATTCTTTATTAATTAAAAGAAAACTTAATACTGAGCATACTATTGTAGATCAATAACATGTGTATAACAATTATAAAAATAATTTAATTTGAATAACTATTAAACAATATATCTTAATTATAGCAACCCATATGGTTTTCCTATTACCGACCCCCAATGCCTATATTAATGTATATCATATAGACTATATGATATATTGAATTAAATATAATTTATTTATATAAATGCATTGCATTGGATACAAATATCTACTCATTGTACGACGTATACTGTAAGTTGAGTCAAAGTCGGTGGTTAACTTATATTATTTTACTTAATCAATTGAGGAGATTTTATCGAGGAGAAAAGGATCGGTGCCCATCACTTACCCTACAAGCTAATACCTCCTACGAATATCAGGCCCAATACTGAATGAAACAATACCACTTTATCATCGAATGGCTGATCACATATGCACGTATCCTATCACCTACTTATTTTGCATATGCAAATATAGGGGAAAGTCTCCTATTACCGACCCCTAAATGATTATTTGCAATACATTATTCAATGTTCAATCTATTTATTTGAAATTTTGTAATTATGGTATATATTATGACAATACATAATTTGTTTATTTTAAATTCTTAATATAATTATATTGACAATAATAAACAGGGGGTCGGTAATTGGATACGAGTGCTTAATAACGACCCACTTCTCTTATTACAGACCCTCTAAAATAATCTTGGTATAAATAATTGTAGTATTATAATATCCTATCAAAATAGCAGACATAAATAGATTTAATGAATTAAAAACTTTAAGTCTTAATATTCATATTATATATAAACTTTATAGTAATTATATTAAAATAGTGTATATTATTATTTAATATTTATTTATTAATCAGTATGCATATAATCAACTGGAATCATGAATCATAAATCTATATCAATAATACATAAACAACTTACGATATATTTTAAAGTAAAATACCTATCTATTTTGATTGGATATTATAAATCACATGGGGTCGTTTATTAGGGTAATTTAGGGGGTCGACAGTAATAGGAAAAGCATATGGGTTGCTATAATTAAGATATATTGGTTAATAGTTATTCAAATTAAATTTTTGTTATAATAGTTATAAACATTTTATTGATCTACAATATTATGCACACAATTAAGTGTTCTTTAAATTAATAAAGTATTTACAATGATTTAAAAAAGTTATTATTCAAATATTTAAAAAGTAAAAACAGAATATTACATTTTATCAAATAATTGTAGGATTAAATATTTTTTTAAACAAAATACTTATTCATATTTATCACTAAATTACTATTAGTTCATGTATATATAATTTTTTGATATCTCTTATAGATACTGAGATACGAGAAGGGGTCGGTATTAGAAGGGGGTCGGTAATCGGAGACTTTCCCCTAGATACATGCTCATCACAAGGTGGTAGGTATACCTATATATATCCTATATATTATTAAAAGAAATGTCTTAATTTAAAAATTAATGTATATATTACGAATGCATGCATTAACAAATCGTATCAATTTGTATTGAGAAATTCTAACCAATTTCCAAATCTGCTGTCGAGTGTAAATTTTCAATAAATAAAATAATCATTCTGATGCTATTACAACTATTAGTAGATTTGTTATGTTTTTATTCTTGTTAATTAATATAAGTTACTATATTAAATATATATATATATATATATATATATATATATATATATATATATATATATTATCAATAAAATATCCAATCACTCAACATATCATTCAATATATATCCTATTCTATCCTATATAAATATACGTGTAAACACATCGTGTGACACTAACTGTAGTGTATAGTGCTTAGCCATTGTGTTACGTAATCGCGCTACAACAACAATAGAATAATATAATAATAGATATTGTAATTGTGAATTGTATGTACAATTAATTAGTAGCTATTTACTTAGAGGTCGGCTACGAGCTAATGGCCACGAATAATTGAATAGCGATTCGGGGCGGGGCGGGGCGGGCGTGGCGGGGGCGTGGTTAGAGCTGTCGATCAAACCGACGAGTAATACTATTATCTTTGATTTCGCGTATTATCGTGATACGGTTGGATATATCATTCCGTGCAGTGTCCACGCGCGTAATTCTCGTATTTACTCTTGTAAATGAACACAAGGGTAGAGGTATACTTTGTTATAATTTTTTAGTCACAAAAATCCAATTTTAAATAAATTGTTCTGCAGTAAGATATAAAGTAATGCGACATCCATAATAAAAATTAAAATATAATAAAACTATAATAATATATTTTGTTCGGAAATGTGTTATTAAACCGAAGATTATTAAATTTCAATAAATTAGTTAGTTCACAGTAAATATCTATGTAGTTTTTTTAAATTTTTTAAAAATACTTTATAAATCATAGGTATTAACGTATCATCAGCTTTATAGCTAATGGCGTCACGCATGACTAGTTCAGTACTTCAGTAGCGTATAACAACAGCGTGCGCTATATCTATTTATAAATATAAATAGAATTGTAATCCAAGGACAATAGTAACGCAAATGTAACGCATATATGCATGCGAATACATTACATTATACATGATACTTATAATACAACTATACATAGTATACTCAGTATACTATACTGTATGTGTTATGTAGACACGGGTATACATATTATGTGTACCTATTATGTAATATGTGATACATAATATCATGCCCATATATGTGTGTATCCGCGGTAACCCCTATGTCACGTGTTAAACTAATGTTAGCACGCAAACAATACGTATCGAGGTAGCATTAAGGACAATGTCCTCGAGGACATATTAATCGATTCATAACGGGTGATTTATGTATTAGTGATCAAGCGTATATCCGCCATATCTATGTCATATATATATAAATATATATATATATATATATATATATATATATATATACGTGTAGTTATATATATATATTTAAATAAGTTCATGATTAGTAATTTACGTCAATAATGATGTCGATAATTCGGACCACCCAATTTTTGTAAACAATCTTGTGTTAGTCACGTGTTTTATGTAAGCGCTTGTCTATTTATTTGGGATACCGCACACTATACAACGGGTTACGATCAAAAAGGACGAGTTTAGGGTTAAAGGTTACATTTTAAATGCGAAATAAATTTGTATAAGCTCACTTTGGGATGTAATGCAGCTAAAAAAACCAAGCTAGACAAAACTAAACCAATTAAACCAAATAACCCACAAATATTTATACAAAAAATATATATATACTATTAACTCGTATTTCAAATATAACCTATAACCCTCAACTCGTCCTTTTTGATCGTCTCCCCTATGTAAGTAACGCTTGATATCGACCATACGCAATATCATTATTCTATTTACACGCATTCGCTATTGTTAAAACCCATTACGACCAGGTATAAAGTATTCGAGCGGTTAGGTAGTCTTTGTTTATGCGTCCTCTATATACTCATGTCCTTTATCTATAGAATATAGCATAATATATATATATAACAAAGTTATAGTTATAATCCCATCCTATTATATAACTATTGGTTGCTGATGTGTAAGTAGATGACGATAATGTTAATGTTATTTATATTACTAACTAAATCTTAACCTTCATACATTTCTTACGGGTGAAAAAACATACATATATCACCCTATGAAACAATGTATAATATTATATTATACTGTATAGTTATCGAAGATTACAGCTAAGGAATGTAGCCTATCTAAATTAAGAGATGGGTAAATGTAAATAAAAAATGAGATAAAATGATGACATACATTGTATTCATGAAATGAACACATATTAACATAGGTCTACCTATAGGTCTGTAGGTAGTCATCTAGTTAGTTCACCTATATATTAGCTATACATATCATATATATATATATGGTTTAGTTTAGTGAATAGCTGGCATTATGGGATAAATACAATTAATTTTAAATGTATCCCTTTCTAACTAGAACATTTCTGGAAATATTTTTTTTATTAAATTATTTAATTAATTAATATTTATTTAATATTTTAATTATTTAAATGTATCCGTATACCAGATCCCATGATTGAAAACTATTTTTGTAATAGTTGTTACAAACGAACTAGAAAAAGTATACAGGCTTAATAAAGAACATTTTTTTTCATTGTTTATAAATTTTTAAATGTGTCATCATTTTTTAAAGTTCTTTTTACAACTCACAACCCTATTCACTATTACCCCCTTCACTACAACCCTATTCACTACAACCCCTTCACTACAACCCTCTTCACCACAACTCTCTTCACCTCAACCCTATTCACTGCAATCCCTTCATACGACCCTCTTCACTACAACCCTCTTCACTACAACCCTATTCACTATTACCCCCTTCACTACAACCCTATTCACTACACCCCTCTTCACCTCAACCCTATTCACTACAACCCTATTCACTACAACCCCCTTCACTACACCCCTCTTCACCATAACCCTCTTCACCTCAACCCTCTTCACTACAACCCTCTTCACCACAACCCTCTTCACTACACCCCTCTTCACCACAACCCTCTTCACCTCAACCGACCTGAATATCTATCTTCATTAATTTCAATTCATACTTATTATATATCTCTCCATTCTACTACCACTTACATTCTACATATAACCTCTAAACTAATCGCCATTCCACCACTATTTGTGCATGGTATATTGACCACTTATGGAATACAATTCCACATAATCTAACTCATTCAAATCTATATAAAAACATATATATTTACCACTGTATACAGTGATTCAGGGATATATATATCCCTGATCACTATTTATATTAATATTTATAATCATATAATAATTAAAAGTCTTCAGTCTTTATCGTTCGTATAATTATTATTTTATTTTTTCATTTATATACAATTTTATTTTTAAGCTTGATTGCTCTTGCAATATATACATATAATTAATATAATAAATAGTTATTAAAATTAAATTAAATATAATATCACCGATATCAAACGCGACACATATTTGTAACGAATCATAAACGTATTAATACCTACTTAGTTCGTGAAATGAAAACTCTTCACCTAAACGTACATCTAAATCTCATCGATATACTCGATATCTCGACTTACTCTATACAACAACCACGTCACGTGATGGACAGTGTCGGTCACGTGATGGACAGTATAGGTCACGTGTGAGCTATTCAACGTATGCACTTTACCTTCGCACAAACACACACACACACCGCACACACACACTGTAGCCATTCATTAGTTAGGCTATCGATTTCTTTAATGTCTACATTAGAGGCGCGCATGTCATCTACTGCTACAACGATACCACCTAGCGGGATAGTGTCGATAACTATTAACGCGCGCGTAAACACGCTCACATCCGGTACCGCTTAATTCGATGAAAGCTTCCGTTCTCGACGCGAAGTGGGCGTGGTTCGGCACGGAGTAGGCGTGTCGACGGCGATGACGCGTTAGTGGCGGTAATGGTTGCCATGGTATTAGTAGGTGAACCGGCGGTCGGTCTCTAGTCCAGGTGATCGAACGAGCGGCGGTCTTAGGCGTGGCGTCGTTAATGGTCGCTAGGGGATACGCCTAGCAAACCACTAGTGCGCTCGGTGGGGAGATGAGTAACCATTAGTACGCTCGCTAGGGAATGTATGCGTATCGTCGCGTAATGTTATCCTGTCCGCGGTTCTAATCGTTGATTACGCAATGTTCGGGTGTACGTTGTGCGATTGTACGTGTGTGCGCGCGCCGTACGGTGTGCGGGTAATCAGAACCGCACAGTGTGCGCACAGTGCGGCGCACACTCGCCACTATAGTATGCTATTTATCAATATCGCGCCGAGTATTCAATTATTACATCATGTTTCGCTGCGTAGTATCGATGCAAGGTGTACTTAAGCGGGGTTTTACACGATAATGTGTACTTAAGAAGTACCTGGGTAAGATCTATTTTAAGAGGGACTTCAGTAAGATATACTTAAGGAAGGCGCCTTAAGTGGTATATACTTAGCGAGATATGCGTAGGGGGTATTGCACAATGTATACTTAAGAGAAACCTGAGTAAGATGTAATTCAGAGAGATTTCAATAATACATATATGTTATACTTACCAAAACAGAATATGATCAATATGGTATTTGGGGGGAGGGGATTTAAGTAGGGGAAGGAAGGGGGTAGTGGCCGAGTAGGGAGTAGTGGCCGCTTTAATTAACTCTTAAATGGTGCTTGATAGGATAAAAAGTTCTATATACAATATTTAGATAATCCAAATATCTATAATATATAGTAAATTTTTTTTTTAAATAATTAATTAATTACTCTAATTTATTATATAATCATTTTTTGTCAAATGTTGACAAAAACATGATTATATATATTTATGCTTATTTATATGTAAGAGTATGTGTATATATAATTAAATCATTGAATCAAATAAGGTGCATATGTATCATAAATATAATTATTTAATATTACATAATTAAACAAATATAAATCGAATACATTACGAGACACCTATCGCATTTTCTGGTACTAGCGGCCACTACTAGAGCCTTGCCTTATTTCAGTGATTTGTTTAATGCCTAATCAAACGTTTATATTATTAGGATAAACACTTTATATATAAAAGTGAAATCACAGTATTCTAGAACTATATGATTTCTAGTTAATTCAAAAAAATAAGAGCCTAAAATTCAGTATATATCGATATATTAGAAATCTTCTGAGGCATATTAATTATCGGTCACTACCCCCTTCCCTCCCCTAATATATACTTAAGGAAAATTGAGTACTATATATTTGAGTTGGACTTAAGTATTTAGGAAATACTAACAAGTATATACTTAATAAGTGGAATTTTATTTATTTAATAATTATAATTCATTCATCTATTTGAAGTTTTCATATTTTATAATGATAATATTAAATTAGTATATACAAGTATGTGTACATTATATGTATTGTGAAATCTCTCGATAACGAAATTTTATATAACAAATAATTAATCCGATGTATATATATAATGAAGCTTTATTTTTATATATTTTTTTTATACAATGTTATTGCTATTGTTGTTATTGTTATTTTATTTGCAGAGTTCTTTCATCCCATCCAGGAACTTAGATGAAGTTTTCACGTATAACTATATATATATATATATATATATATACGGCTCTAATGTCCCTTCGAAGCCTCTCTCGTGTTAAGGTATCCATGGTTTTAACGAGAGCCAAACATTTATGTATGCACAATTATATAAGATTTTAAGAACCATTTAAAAAATTAAGTAATGGTCCGGACGAGGCTCGAACCCGTGACCTACTGCTTGTGTGTCTGTAGACAGGTGTCATGACTCATGTCTCCTTAGTCATCTAAGCCATACATGTAGTTATACATTATCATTTTATATATTTTCAATTGCATTACATTATCTATAATAATGCCAATTGGCTATTATCTATAATAATACCTACCTATATATATTGAAAATATATTATGATATCGAGTACTATTATAATATCATTAATAATGTATTTAAATAATATAATAATATTACCTATAATTCACACTAAGCATCGATACTTAATACACTCACGCGAATAATTATTAATAATAATAATACGAATAATGCGCTAATGCGATAATGATACAATGTGTGTGCGCGTGTCTATTAGTATAAGTATACTCGTTGTTATGATATAACAACACACACGCGCGATTACATCATAAGATTACATCATAAGATACAGTTTATCGACTTACCGAGAGAGCGAGCCGAGCCGAGCCGAGCCCGGGGGCCTAACCTAGGCCCGTATGACGCACGCTGCGCCCTAACCCTGGATGTACCCGGGGCGTGGGTGTTACCGTCATCGCGTTACGTCACGCGTAAGCACGTCACGTGACGCTGTTATTACGTAATCGTAGTGGTAATGTGGACCACTTTCTCGCAGTTTCTCGCGGCGCATTCGATAATTGTGAAGCGGGCTTTAGAAACCATTACCGTAACCACATCAATATCGCATATTGTTCTATATGAAATATACAATAATTTTGCTCGGAAATTTAAACTAAATAACATATATATATATATATATATATATCCATATATGGCTATATATATATATATATATCCATATATGGCAATCCATACTATAGCTAGTATATAGCCTAGCCAATTATAGAATTTGTATACCAATTACATTACATACATGTTAATGTTCATGACGGAGCAGGTGTCATGTGGTACTTTATCCCCGTCGTGAACATTGTCACCCGGTGGTCACGTGACTAAATCGATGATATTTCACTAAATACACATAGAAATCATTTCAGATTTAAACTACATATAACTAATATATATATATATATATATACATTTGGAAAAACCAACTTATAATTATGCATAAGAATAAAGAAATACACAAAGTAGAACTGGGATGATTTTAATAATAACAGATTACAAGACAATACATTACTATTTTACAATTCTGAATAGACGGAAGTTATTATTTTTCAATTTTAGTTTAATACTATAATATGGTATTCTAAAAATGTCTCTATGTACTATTTTAATTAAAAAAACAGCGAATTATTACTATGTTAATTATTACTTTTATTTGTAATTTTTATTATTTTCGTGGAGTCCTTTCATACCATCCAGGAACTTAGATGAAGTTTTCACGTATAACCATATATGGCTCTAATGTCCTTTCGAAGCCGCTCGCATGTTAAGGCATCCATGGTTTTAATGATAGCTGATCATTAATGTATACGCAATTATATAATATCACTTCTAGATGGTATATTAAGACCTATTTTAATGTTCCGGACGAGGTTTGAACCCGCGACCTACTGCTTGTGTGCCTGACGCCTTAAATCATGGAGATAATAGCTGTGTATACACGTGTATACGTGGGAAGTGATACATCGATGCATGATTCTGATTTATATAAGATTATTTATTAAAAACTAGTGATCCATTAATCGATATAGAAGTTATTGCGCAGTTTATTAATAATTGGCTTCAATTGAAGCCGATGTTTCCCTCGTTTACACTTGTAACACCGCGTTACTTCCCTTCGCACTGTTTACGTACAGTATTCTCTAGGCGGCGACGTCGATATGTATCACGTGATGATAATGTGTACGTTTATCTCATCGAGGGCATGGCCTTGAGTATAAAGCGTGTGCTAAGTATTAGGTGGTGTGTATAATCCTATATGATTAGGTATAATAACGCGGCGTACTTTCGCTACGGATATGGAATACTATAATTTAGTAGGTCACGTGTAAGTTTGTATGTATCACGTGATATAATACATATAATAATGATTTATATATATATATATATATATATATATATATACTACAAGTATAGGATATGAATTAACGCCAAGTGAGTTTAGATAAAGTTTAGATCAAGACATTTCAGTAATACTATCTATACATACATGTATTATAGAAGAACGCTAATATTTAGAAAGCGACTTCAATACGACACGACTGAGTATCAATCGTTAACACCGACACAAATCATCAGAAACGCTAGGTATTGTTCTCCGGTCTCGCGGTAGTCTCTTAGCACCGCTGAACTCTGAACTACCGCTCAACCCTGACCTATTGAACTATAGTTATATGTATATAACGTACTCGTGTATAAGTGATCGGATGTAAAGTCGTAATAAATATAACAACTTCCGGTCGGTGATCACGTGACGTATAGCTACATTACGTGACGAGTTACTATAGCAATACTGTATACCGGTGGTAGTATCGTATAAGATACTATCGTTATTCCGATACTTTCTAACATACATTCATATAGGTATTCAATACAAATAATAATATAAATATATATATATATTTATATATTGATATATAAATTAATATATTAATAATTATAATTATTAATATATTAATACAATATTAACTTGTTAATATATTAATACAGTATAAACTTGTTAATGAGTTCAAATAAAGCATATTATAACAACTACATTGTATTCACACTACATCAATATGTTTACAAACACACGCTGATTCACCCCGTAGCCGCTATGTGGAGCTACAGCTACAGCTTACTATAGTATCATATACTAATGTGTACATTATATTGTAGTATCACTTCTCGATTTGCTGAATATATGTCACGTACTCGACAATTTTAAATAATCTGGATATAATATATATATATATATATATATATATATATAATATATAATATATATATATATATAATCCTATAGATTTATAAAATGTTAATTAAATATATATATTTACTTCATAACAATCTATAAGTTCTATATATATATATATATAGAATATATTCAATAGAATAGGCTATCCATAACTTACAGATTAATATACTTGTAATGAGTGATGTTAAGTATACACTCTATATTTATAGAGGTTCGTGTATCTTATTATCTTGGCACGCGATACATTAATTGTTAATTATATATAAGTATATTATAAGTATATTATAATTGTATTTGATTTTAATATTGATAATTCTATAAAACATAAACATCGCCCTGATTACGGACTACGCTGTAGGCGGGTTACGTCGCGCATCACTATTACGTAATCGAGAGATGATCACGTGACCTAGATTTTAACCACGTGGTAGTCACGTGGCTACCATACGCGTTCACTAGCAGCCATCATGTTCACCGTATACCACTCGGCGGGTACGCGCGTGTGTGTGTGTTATACTGCGCGGGCGGGCGGGAGGGCGGGCTCAAACACCCTCTCCTATACCCTTCAGTCGTTAGGTATACGACGTGACGAGATAACGCGAGAGATCGCACGTGACCGGAAACGTGGCGCGTGCGCTCGCTCGCACGAAGTAACGACATCCGCCTCAATCGTCACCACGTGCTTTATTCTCCGCCGCGACGCCGTCACGTGGTGTGTTCTGCAGTAGTCACGTGGTGTGTTCTTCGGTAGTCACGTGATCTGTTCCGCAAGCGATCGCTACCAGGATGCTGACGAAGAGGTCGTCTTCCGCGTCTTCTTCTTCTTTGTTGTTACCGGTCACGTGTTCGGTACTTCCGTTCGAGGCGAGTTTCCCGCTGAATCTCGCCAAGAACAGCACTAACGCAGGTTATCGACGATCTTAACGATAGTGTACCCTCCACTAACTTTATCTACATCCTCTATTACCTGTTTATTAATAGTTAACAATTCATCCCTTAAATTAATTATTAATTTACCCCCGTGTTAATATATATATATACTATATAAGTGCGTATATATGTCCGAATTAATAAAATATAATACTATTTATAAGTAAACTTATGTAATATAAAATAATCGGCTCCTGTTAAAACCATGGATGTTTGTTTAATATGAGAGCGGCTTCGAAAGGTTATCAGAAATATTCGCTTATAAGTAAAAGCTTCATCTAAGTTCCTGGATGTGATGAAAGGAAATCACCAAAATAACATTTTATTATTTTCTTATAACAATTTTACAATAAATATATATATATATATATATATATATATATATATCATTTTATAGTATACCTACATATTATATATATTATATATATATATAGTATACTTATATATTATATATATATATAATATTTATATAAAATATAATATATATAGTATATATACTAGTATTTTCATATATATTATATATAAAATATATATTAAATATAATAGTTATAGCATACCTATATATTATATATTATATTTAAATTAAATATATATATATATATATATATATATATATTACATAGTTAGGGAATTATCATTACTTACAATTGCATGCATATAGTTATGTACTATATTATAATGTATAGTATACTATATATATACATATATCGATACTTTCAATAATAATATAAATTGATCAATTTGATACCGTGCATTAATACAATTGTATATATTAATTAATACGTAATAAATGTACATTAAAATATAGATTTTTGACTGATTAAATATAAATGTTCTACTTTTAAATGATTAATTATAAATACATATATATATATATATATATAGTATAAATATATACGAATTATTAAATATCTAATATATATATATATATATATATATATATATATATATATATTATTAATAATTATTACTATAAATATTAATCGTAATATATAATTATTGAATATATTTACAAAACAGTAGAACAAAGATACTTGCCTAAGTGTATATTCGACGTTTCGTCATTCGTTAGTATTATATATATATATGTAAATTATTATGTATATATATAAATTTATATATAAGGTATCGGATAGGGGGTATCGAAAACTAAAGCTTATCGCTTTCACTTATACTCCTTATCCTCCTTATCCTGCGTTGTCTATACACTGACTTCATTCATTCATTCATTCATATATATATATATATATATATATATATATATATATGTATACAATTAACTCTCGAAATCGTAGAATTTCTATATTTCATCAACCCCGCTAACTCATACTTCTACAAATGCTAGTTTGGTTGTGCACCTAAGTGAATACATGTACGAATAATTCGATATCTCTCCGGTCGCTTGAATTCTGAGATATAGAGTTGACTGTTTATCATTTATCAATTTTCCAATTTTATATCTTTTAGTATTTCATATATATATATATATATATATATATATATATATATATATGTATAATATTAACAACGTATTGCCTGAGTATCTTATCAGTCTAAATTAATATACTATAGTATACCTAAATGGGGTATCCCACTATAAGATTTTCCGGCAACTTGCACGAAATATTTTAACTTTAAAACCATTTTCTATCAAGTTGTAATAGGATACCCCCTATAAAGTTATTATATTTCAGGCAAGTTTCCGGAAAGTAAGAGGGTTTCCCACTAAAATTGTAGTTAACTTGATAGAAAATCGTTTTAAAGATACAACATTTCCGGCAAGTTCCTGGAAATACTTGTAGTGGGATACCCCCTTAATATAGATATGGTGTATATACCCCCCTTTGGCATATACACCTATCCTATATGAAACGGGTTCAAACCCCGTCCGTATTCATACAATATATTGTATAGACTAATAAGTTTTAAAATTATATTTAGAAGTGATATTAAATGAGTATACTCATTATAATGGCGTGAGATCGGCTCTCATTAAAACCACGGATGCCATAACACGGTAGAGGCTTCTAAGGATCACACCCTTAAGGAACATTAACTCCAATTTTGTATAAGCGAACGCTTCATCTAAGATCCTGGGTGAGATGAAAGCACTCCACAGAAATAAAAATAATATATATAGCATTAATTATTTATTTATAGAGTACGATAGAAATTTATATTACTATTAAAGATATATATATATAGGTATATTACATCGTTTTAATTATATTATTATGATACAAGCTTGACATTCAAAGTGTAACATACGAGACCCCACTTCATTATATTTGTTTATTTAACAAAATGTGATACATAAATGTTTGATATGTTATATAATTAATTTAATTATATATATGTATAACTAAAATAATTTTATTTTTGGCTTTCAATTTAGAAAATTCTTTAATTATTTCTTGTTCGTCAACTTGTCTATAGACTATATATAGGTTATGCCATATATGGCACGTCCTGTAGACCTAATTAACATCGCACTTAAGTTACCTTGCTACATCAACGTATAATCCTATTCTTTATCAATTTAAGCTTTGAATACTAATATGTAAAATTATCAATAGGTGATTAATAGTGAAATACGCATCGTTTAGTTGGCGTATAGTATACCCTATAGGGTATATTACCTATAGGTATGACATATATGTGGAGTAAACCACTAACTCGGGTCTGTCCGTATTCGCCAACTAAATCCTATAGGGTAGCTAACACGTAATATACCCTATATGTTATATGATATAACTTATATCTCAGTAGCTATTGATCATCCAGTGAAACTTTACATGTGAACATTATAGAGAATTATAAAAAATATTTAGATTATAAGATTAAGATATATTACATTTTAGTAAATTAATAATCAATAATTAGTGGTTAATAAAGTGATGGCAGTTATTTCTTTTTTCCTTTGGGAGAATGATTAAAAATAATTTAATTAAATTTAATATATCCTAATATTGAATAATGTAGTTTAATATGTTAACTAATTGTATATTGTATTTTAGAATTATGGGTTTATATTTTCATTCATTCGTATCAATATCGTATTCTATATATAGATATTTTATTATATATTAGATATTTTTTCTAATGAATGTAATTTACCAAATAGCCTCGATTTGTGAAAAAATAGTTAGAAAATAATCTCGTAGTATTTAAGTGTTCATTATTTAGGTGGTATTCCATGTCCTATACCTATAGGTCTATATACAATTGTTGAATACTCGAAAGATCTGTAAAAATATTCCAAACCTGTGAAAGTAAGATATTTATTTATTAAATTAAATATGACATTTTAAAAATTACTATACCACCATACTTTTAGTCAATTAAACGATATATGTACTACTTAAGTTTAGTAGTATAGCAGCATATTGATTTATAATGATTATTTATTTATAATTATGTATACGTGACTGTATTCCAATAGGGGAAAATAACATTTTAAAAATACCAATACACAACGGGATGTTTTTTTGTAAATTAAATAAATATGAATAATTTATTTTTTGTAACATATTAATATATCCTACGGCATCTACATTTACAATATAGTTATCTTTGTAAATAAATAATTTCATATTAGAATATGTGATTAATAAAAGAATACAAAAAGGCAATTTTTGTTGCTGAATTCCAAAAATCGGCCGTGTTTACAAAACCGTCAGCTATGTGGCGATACCTAGTTATATCTGAAGTGTTGTGGGACCCCTGCAATTGTACAGCTCGCAGCCACTTAACACGACCCTTATACAGTATATAATATACACGTGTATACGTTCGGAATCTCGCGTTATCTCACTACATCTCGCAGGAACACCACTTCCACGAAGAGTGTTCGACGGCCAAGCGAAAACGTCGAGTTCTGTTCAGTAAGCAGCAGACCTACGAACTGGAAAAGCGGTTCCAACAGCAGCGATACCTCAGCGCCCCCGAGCGGGAACAACTCTCAACGCTGCTGTCGTTGACCCCGACTCAGGTGAAGATCTGGTTCCAGAACCATCGCTACAAGTTGAAGAAATCTCGACAAGAAAGAGTTTGTGTTGCGAGCATTGCTTAAATATATAGGTACCTATATATATATATATATATATATATATTATTATTATTATTATCAGATTTGGTTTTAACAACCGGGTAATTGTAGAAGCAGAGCTTATCGAGACAATTACCCTTTATTATTTAGACAAGTCCTAAAAAGTACAATTATAATTGGAATAATAAATTCCTGAAGAAAAGAAATAACTATATATAACATAATGTTATATCTAAGTTGACTTCCTGTTTACACTAAATCTAATTATGAATAAGATCAAATAATTGTACTTATGAAGGACTTGAAAAAATTATCAAAAATCATCATATAATATATAAAAATAAACTAAATAAACATTAAGAAAACTAAAACGACTAAAAAACTAAAAACAGACAAGAAAGGTTAAGAAGAGTAAATATATGAAAATTTAATATAAAGAATAATAAATATATGTTTGGCAAATATTCAAAAATAAATTTACAAATTATCTACACAAAGTAAAAAATATTTAGATAGTTTTCATAAGTCGAAGAGTAGTTATAGTATAAAATATGGAAAAAAGAAGAAATTAATGTAAAAATGTAAAATGTAAAAGTCTGAGTAAAGATAAAATGTATTAAAAATAGTATATAATATTATATAAAAGCGTAATTATAGTATAAAATATGGATAAAAAGGAGAAATCAATGTAAAAGTCTGAGTAAAGATAAAATTTATTAAAAATAGTAAACTTATTAAAAATTAAAAAAATGTTAAAATATAATTTGAAGTAGAAAAATAATAGTAGATTAAAAAATCACAAGGTTAAAAAATAATTAAAAATATTATTACTGAAAAGGGAAATAGATACTAATTTTCTTTTATCAATATTTAATTCATTCCAAAGTCTTGGTCCATATGACACTAAAGAATTATTCATATAGTTATATTTATTATAAGGTTGAATGAAATCAAAAGTACTTCTTTTATTAATTTTTTTTTTAGTTATTCTTTTATAATGTTTATAAATACTTGGACTACAAGTTTTATAATATATTCTATGCATAAATATTAGTGTTTACACAAATCAAAGATATTTAATAACTTATGATCAATAAATAATTTTTTTGAACTAAAATCTATAGGTTTAGAAAAAACTAATTTTAATACTTTTTTTTGTATAATATGAATACAGTCTATATTAGATTTATATGTATGCCCCCAAATTTCTAAACAATAAATTAAATGGGGATAAAAAAGTGCATAATAAAGTTTAATCATAGCTGATTCATTAAGGCAGAATGATACATTTTTTATGATCCAATATATTTTTAATAATTTATTCTTTAGAAATTGAAAATGAGATTTCCAGTTCAATGAATTATCAATGATTAGTCCAAGGAACTTTGTTTCAGATACTTGAACTAGAAGCTCATTTTCAATTTCTATTTCAAATTCTATATCATTTCTAAATGACATGCAGTGAGTTTTATCAATGTTAATTGTCAACTTATTTGATTTTACCCATAACATTATTTCATTAATTGTCAGCTGTAATTTAACTTTTAGTTTGTTGGCTGAACAATCATTAATTATAATATTGGTGTCATCAGCAAATAGTATAAAAGTATTATTAATAGAGCAGGTCGGCATGTCATTAATAAATATAAGAAAAAGAAGCGGCCCAAGAATAGAACCTTGGGGGACACCGATATCTATATTAGTAGTAGTAGACATACAGTTATTATAATTTGTAAATTGACTTCTGTCTTTAAGATATGATGATAACCATGATAGAGGTAATCCTCTTATACCGTAAAAGTCAAGCTTTTTTAAGAGTATTTCATGGTTGACTGTGTCAAATGCTTTTTTTAAGTCAATGAATAGGCCAACACAGTATTTATTGGAGATCAGAGAATCAATAATAGCTTTTTGAAGGGTTTCTATAGCATGGAGGGTACTGAGGCCTTTCCTGAACCCAAATTGTGAACTACTAATTATGTTATGAAAATCACAGAAAGAAAGTAATCTTGAAAAAAACAATTTTTCTAAGATTTTCGAGAATTGAATATTCAAACATATGGGTCTATAATTATTAAAGTCATTTGTATTACCTGATTTATAGATGGGAATAACTTTGGATTTTTTAAACAAATTTGGAAAAGTGCCTGTTGAAAAAGAAAGATTAAAAATATATGTTAAAGGTTCAGCTATAGTGGATGAGATTAATTTTACGAGTTTCATAGATATATCAAGTTCATCCTTAGATATTTTTGGAGAAAAATTATCAATAGTTTTAATGACCTCACTACATGTGATTGGAGATAAAAATAATGAATAATAATTACTATTTTTAAGGTAGTCGTTGAACGATGTATTAGGTGAACAAATGTTCTTAGCTAGTTTACTACCGACTTGTATAAAGTGTTCATTAAATTTATTTGCTATTGTTTCATCTTTTATTTCCTTTCCATGTATATCAAGTACTGATATTTTTGTATTCTTTTTTTGTATAGGATTTATCAATGAATTTATAATTGACCATGTAGTTTTAATGGATTTACTGTTATCCAAAGATTTAGTATAAAAATCCTTTTTACACTTTCTTATAATATTCGTGAGATCATTTTTATATTTTTTATATATCCTAAGATTATTATCATTTCTATTATTTATATATTTTATATACAGCTTTTGTTTTTTTCTACATGCTTTCTTTAAACTTTTTGTAAACCAAGGAATATCTTTTTTGCGAAAAATATTATTAGATTTATGTTTTTTAAGGCATGTTTTATCATAAATTTTACTAAAATGTGTAATAAAAAGGTCAAGAGAAATATTAATATCTTCAGATTTTATAAATGTCCAGTTTGTCTCATTAAGTTCTTTCATTAATTTATTAACATTGTTAGTGTTATTTATATTGTGAGTTATAATTGGAACATTTTGTTTACATTTGAAACGTATTTTATTTAATTTCATTAAGATAAAAATTGGCAAGTGATCAGTAAATTCATATTGTAAAATACCAGATGAAATATAAGAAAAATTTCCATTATAAAAAATATTGTCAATCAATGTAGAACTATTTTTACTGATACGTGTTGGTTGATTTATAGACTTAAATAGGTTTTGTAATTGCAATGTGTTTAAAAAATAATCTGTAATAGTATTGGCTTTAAGTATGTCTATATTAAAGTCCCCACAGAGAAATATATGTTTACCATTATATACATTGAATTTTTCAATAAAATTATTTATATAAACAAAAGAATCTTTTTCCAATGAGGGAGATCTATAAATTGAACTGATTATAATATTTCTAGTATCAAGTTTAATTTCTATAGTAATTGTATCAATGTAAAGGTTACTAAGAGATAGAATGACAATTTTATTTGTAGAAAATGAACTCTTAATATAAATAGAGACGCCACCAGCTTTTTTGTGATTTCTAATAGTGTGAAAAGAGGTATATCCCTGTAATTCAAATAGATTCATATTAAATTCATTGAACCAAGTTTCACATATTGAAATAACATCAAATGTATTATGTATAGATTTAAGTAATAACTTTAAATTATCAAAGTTTTTAACTATACTTCTACCATTTAATTGTAGTACTGATAACGTATTTAAGTTGTATTTTAATTTATTAAGTTCATTCATCGACATATAAGGAGAAACATGGTCAAAATTATAATTAAGATTCTTTGGATCATTGCATATATATATATATATGTGTGTATGTGTACAACGATGAATGTATGAATCTATATACATATCAATCAATTAGAGTATAATTGACAGCATAGTTGTGTCGTTACATAGCCTATTCTGATTAGTATCGGTAGAAAAATGACTTTAGTATCATGTATCCCGCACGAGGGAGCCACCAGTACAATCGTGTGTTCTGGTTGCTTCTCTAATAAAGATGTAGGTAGTGACTCACTACTGGCGCGAGGAGGCCGAGTAACCTAGGTTACCGCGGTGTAGAGTTCCGCACGGATAATAGGATACATTAGGACTTGTACGTACTAGGATACGTTAGGACTTGTATGTACTAGGATAATGTACCTACAGGACTTATGCAGTTATAGAGTTCCGCACTGATAATAGGATACATTAGGACTTGTACGTACTAGGATACGTTAGGACTTGTATGTACTAGGATAATGTACCTACAGGACTTATGCAGTTATAGAGTTCCGCACTGATAATAGGATACGTTAGGACTTGTACGTACTAAGATACGTTAGGACTTGTATGTACTAAGATAATGTACCTACAGGACTTATGCAGCTATAGAGTTCCGCACTGATAATAGGATACATTAGGACTTGTATGTACTAGGATACAGCAGGACTTGTAAGTACAAGGATAATGTACCTACAGGACTTATGCAGCTATAGAGTTCCGCACTGATAATAGGATACGTTAGGACTTGTATGTACTAGGATAATGTACCTACAGGACTTATGCAGCTATAGAGTTCCGCACTGATAATAGGATACGTTAGGACTTGTATGTACTAGGATACAGCAGGACTTGTACGTACTAGGATACAGCAGGACTTGTACGTACTAGGATAATGTACCTACAGGACTTATGCAGCTATAGAGTTCCGCACGGATAATAGGATACATTAGGACTTGTACGTACTAGGATAATGTACCTACAGGACTTATGCAGCTATAGATTCCGCACTGATAATAGGATACGTTAGGACTTGTATGTACTAGGATACAGCAGGACTTGTATGTACTAGGATAATGTACCTACAGGACTTATGCAGCTATAGAGTTCCGCACGGATAATAGGATACGTTAGGACTTGTACGTAATAGGATACGTTAGGACTTGTAAGTACTAGGATAATGTACCTACAGGACTTATGCAGCTATAGAGTTCCGCACGGATAATAGGATACATTAGGACTTGTACGTACTAGGATAATGTACCTACAGGACTTATGCAGCTATAGAGTTCCGCACGGATAATAGGATACATTAGGACTTGTAAGTACTAGGATACGTTAGGACTTGTAAGTACTAGGATACAGCAGGACTTGTAAGTACTAGGATAATGTACCTACAGGACTTATGCAGCTATA
Organism: Osedax fenrisi; assembly: GCA_964019155.1. Taxonomy (NCBI): domain Eukaryota; kingdom Metazoa; phylum Annelida; class Polychaeta; order Sabellida; family Siboglinidae; genus Osedax; species Osedax fenrisi. The sequence continues at coordinate 117,341,526 of OZ025239.1, read as the reverse complement.
GAGTTCCGCACTGATAATAGGATACATTAGGACTTGTATGTACTAGGATACAGCAGGACTTGTAAGTACTAGGATAATGTACCTACAGGACTTATGCATCTATAGAGTTCCGCACTGATAATAGGATACAGCAGGACTTGTATGTACTAGGATAATGTACCTACAGGACTTATGCAGCTATAGAGTTCCGCACTGATAATAGGATACATTAGGACTTGTATGTACTAGGATAATGTACCTACAGGACTTATGCAGCTATAGAGTTCCGCACGGATAATAGGATACGTTAGGACTTGTAAGTACTAGGATACGTTAGGACTTGTATGTACTAGGATAATATACCTACAGGACTTATGCAGCTATAGAGTTCCGCACTGATAATAGGATACATTAGGACTTGTATGTACTAGGATACAGCAGGACTTGTATGTACTAGGATAATGTACCTACAGGACTTATGCAGCTATAGAGTTCCGCACTGATAATAGGATACATTAGGACTTGTATGTACTAGGATACAGCAGGACTTGTAAGTACTAGGATAATGTACCTACAGGAATTATGCAGCTATAGAGTTCCGCACTGATAATAGGATACAGCAGGACTTGTATGTACTAGGATACAGCAGGACTTGTATGTACTAGGATAATGTACCTACAGGACTTATACAGCTATAGAGTTCCGCACGGATAATAGGATACATTAGGACTTGTATGTACTAGGATACAGCAGGACTTGTAAGTACTAGGATAATGTACCTACAGGACTTATGCAGCTATAGAGTTCCGCACTGATAATAGGATACAGCAGGACTTGTATGTACTAGGATACAGCAGGACTTGTAAGTACTAGGATAATGTACCTACAGGACTTATGCAGCTATAGAGTTCCGCACGGATAATAGGATACATTAGGACTTGTATGTACTAGGATACAGCAGGACTTGTAAGTACTAGGATAATGTACCTACAGGAATTATGCAGCTATAGAGTTCCGCACTGATAATAGGATACGTTAGGACTTGTATGTACTAGGATAATGTACCTACAGGACTTATGCAGATATAGAGTTCCTCACTGATAATAGGATACATTAGGACTTGTAAGTACTAGGATACATTAGGACTTGTATGTACTAGGATACGTTATGACTTGTATGTACTAGGATAATGTACCTACAGGACTTATGCAGCTATAGAGTTCCGCACTGATAATAGGATACATTAGGACTTGTATGACTAGGATACAGCAGGACTTGTATGTACTAGGATAATGTACCTACAGGACTTATTCAGCTATAGAGTTCCGCACGGATAATAGGATACAGCAGGACTTGTATGTACTAGGATAATGTACCTACAGGACTTATGCAGCTATAGAGTTCCGCACTGATAATAGGATACAGCAGGACTTGTATGTACTAGGATACGTTAGGACTTGTATGTACTAGGATAATGTACCTACAGGACTTATGCAGCTATAGAGTTCCGCACTGATAATAGGATACGTTAGGACTTGTATGTACTAGGATACAGCAGGACTTGTAAGTACTAGGATAATGTACCTACAGGACTTATGCAGCTATAGAGTTCCGCACTGATAATAGGATACAGCAGGACTTGTATGTACTAGGATAATGTACCTACAGGACTTATGCAGCTATAGAGTTCCGCACTGATAATAGGATACGTTAGGACTTGTACGTACTAGGATACAGCAGGACTTGTAAGTACTAGGATAATGTACCTACAGGAATTATGCAGCTATAGAGTTCCGCACTGATAATAGGATACGTTAGGACTTGTATGTACTAGGATAATGTACCTACAGGACTTATGCAGATATAGAGTTCCGCACTGATAATATGATACATTAGGACTTGTAAGTACTAGGATACGTTATGACTTGTATGTACTAGGATAATGTACCTACAGGACTTATGCAGCTATAGAGTTCCGCACGGATAATAGGATACAGCAGGACTTGTATGTACTAGGATACGTTAGGACTTGTAAGTACTAGGATAATGTACCTACAGGACTTATGCAGCTATAGAGTTCCGCACGGATAATAGGATACATTAGGACTTGTACGTACTAGGATACAGCAGGACTTGTATGTACTAGGATAATGTACCTACAGGACTTATGCAGCTATAGAGTTCCGCACTGATAATAGGATACGTTAGGACTTGTAAGTACTAGGATACGTTAGGACTTGTATGTACTAGGATAATGTACCTACAGGACTTATACAGCTATAGAGTTCCGCACGGATAATAGGATACATTAGGACTTGTATGTACTAGGATAATGTACCTACAGGACTTATGCAGATATAGAGTTCCGCACGGATAATAGGATACGTTAGGACTTGTATGTACTAGGATAATGTACCTACAGGACTTATGCAGCTATAGAGTTCCGCACTGATAATAGGATACAGCAGGACTTGTACGTACTAGGATACAGCAGGACTTGTATGTACTAGGATAATGTACCTACAGGACTTATGCAGTTATAGAGTTCCGCACGGATAATAGGATACATTAGGACTTGTAAGTAATAGGATACGTTAGGACTTGTAAGTACTAGGATAATGTACCTACAGGACTTATGCAGCTATAGAGTTCCGCACGGATAATAGGATACGTTAGGACTTGTACGTACTAGGATACGTTAGGACTTGTATGTACTAGGATAATGTACCTACAGGACTTATGCAGCTATAGATTTCCGCACTGATAATAGGATACAGCAGGACTTGTATGTACTAGGATAATGTACCTACAGGACTTATGCAGCTATAGAGTTCCGCACGGATAATAGGATACAGCAGGACTTGTATGTACTAGGATACAGCAGGACTTGTAAGTACTAGGATAATGTACCTACAGGACTTATGCAGCTATAGATTCCGCACTGATAATAGGATACGTTAGGACTTGTAAGTACTAGGATACGTTAGGACTTGTATGTACTAGGATAATGTACCTACAGGACTTATGCAGTTATAGAGTTCCGCACTGATAATAGGATACATTAGGACTTGTAAGTACTAGGATACGTTAGGACTTGTAAGTACTAGGATAATGTACCTACAGGACTTATGCAGCTATAGAGTTCCGCACTGATAATAGGATACGTTAGGACTTGTAAGTACTAGGATAATGTACCTACAGGACTTATGCAGCTATAGAGTTCCGCACGGATAATAGGATACGTTAGGACTTGTAAGTACTAGGATACGTTAGGACTTGTAAGTACTAGGATAATGTACCTACAGGACTTATGCAGCTATAGAGTTCCGCACTGATAATAGGATACAGCAGGACTTGTATACAAGTCCTAACGTATCCTATTAGTACGTATACGTACTATATGAGAATATACCCTAAGGACTTCCCAGCAAACAGTAAGAGCAGCATAATAGCAGCATAACAGCAAATGCTAGAGCCTCAAATGTTCACATTGTGCTATTATGCTGCTATTAAATGTCTATTATGCTGCTATTATTATAATAGCAGCATAATAGCAGCATAATAGACATTTAAAATTAATAGCAGCATAATATCAGCATAATAGCAGCATAACAGCAGCATAACAGCAGCATAATAGCAGCATAATAGACATTTAATAGCAGCATAATAGCACAATGTAAACATTTTAGGCTCTAGCATTTGCTGTTATGCTGCTATTATGCTGCTCTTACTGTTTGCTGGGGTCCATAGGACTGTATACAGGACTTATACAGCTATATAGTTCCGCACTGATAATATGATACATTAGGAGTCCTAATTTAGGACTTGTACGTCATATGATTAATGTACCTACATGACTTATGCAGCTATACTATCCTATACGTGACATTCCTCTCTATAAATTATATATCTATATATTATAGACTATAATATGAATTTTACAGAATTGAAATAACACTTATTCTACTTTTAATAATTTAAAATGAATAATACATACATACACGTTTACCTAGAATTCTCAAAATGAGCTTCTATGCCAGCATACCTAGTAGGGGAAAGTAACCGAATACGGACAGTGTCCGAATACGGACACTCTCGGTATCTCAGAAGCCATACATCCATTACATCCATTATATCCTACAAAAAAATGTTTAATGAATAAAATATTCATAATTATATAAATAGTCTAAAAAAGTATTTTTTATTTTTTATTATTCAAAATATTGCTGATATATCTAATAAACTGATTTTTTTATAACGTTTTTAAATTTAAAAAGCAACTTAATACCTTCTCAAGAATATACAAATGTATCGATATAAAATAAAACAATATATAAGTATTCTAAAAATTATATATATAATTTCTATATTTGTTATCAAATATTCATTAAGTTATAAGCATATATCTAGAGGTTATAAGTCCCTAATACGGACATTCTGGATGTCTTAATACGGACACCCTATAACCAATCAGCGCGAAGAGTATGAACTATTCTGATTTTCATAAAAATCGCGTGCATTATAATATTAATACCACCAATAAAGCTACATCTAAATTTTGTATTATTTAGATACACAAATTGTATTATTAATTAACAAAATAATAAAAATAAATAAATGTTAAACTAATTAAATTAGAATAAATTATTCATAAAATTAATTAAAATGTAATTGTAATTTATCTGTTTGATTCATAAATAATATATAGTTTATCTATTGGTATATAGGGTGTCCGTATTCGGACATGGTGTCCGTATTCAGACATGGGTACCGAATTCGGACACCCCGTTATCTATGAATTAAAAAATTAAGTACAATTTAAAATCACAATAATATCTATAATTATAGATATTATAATCATATAATATTAATATATTGTAATTCTTGATAAAAAATAATGAGTCATAAAATGTTGAGACCATTTATTGTTAAAGTGTCCGTATTAGGTTACTTTCCTCTAATATACTATAGTAGGCTTTCCCCTATACTTACTATTCACTCTCACTTACTATTCTCATTTTAAATGCAATTATCAAGATAACTATTATTATTATCAACAATCGATAAATACTGAATTTTAAGATATTTTTTTTTAATATTCTATGAATCATATAGGTTTAGAATACTGTGATTTCACTTTTATATATTACTGAATATTATTAACTATTTATTAAGCATTAAAAAAGCATACAAAAGCATTAAAATAAAGCAAGTCAGGGGTAGTGTCCGATAGTATCAGAATATGCAATAGGTGTCTCGTAAGGTATTCGATTTATATTTTTTTAATTATATAATATTAAATAATTATTTATATTAATTAATATTAAATAATTATTATAGTATACCTTATTTGATACAAAGTTTTAATTATATACACACACACTCACACATATAAATAAGTATAAATATATATATAATCCTGTTTTTGTTAACACTTGACAACAAATGATTATGTAATATATTAGAGTAATTAATTAATTATTCAAAAAAAAAGTACATTATATTATATATATGTCTATAGACATTTTGATTATCTAAATATTGTATATAGAACTTTTTATCCTATTTAGCACCATTTAAGTGTTAATTAAAACGACCACTACTCCGTTTTCGGCCACTACCCCGTTCCGTCATCTATATAATTTTCAGTGATATATTTAAATATATTTCAACGATATCAATTATTTATTTATTTGTAAAATAGAAATTATGAAATTTAAAAAAATTGTATTCCTATATAAATATTTATTAAAAATGCAAATTTATTTATAGGGGAAAGTAACCTAATACGGACACTTTAGCAATAAATGGTCTTAATATTTTATGACTCATTATTTTTATTCAAAAATTACTATATTTTAATATTTTATGATTATAGATATTATTGTGATTTTAAAATTTTATTAAATCTTATAATTCAATAGATAACGGGGATGTCCGTATTCGGTACCCATGTCCGAATACGGACACCCTATATACCACTAGATAAACTACATATTATTGATGAATCAATCAGACAAATTAAAATTACGTTATTTAAAATTAATTTTATGAAAAATATATTGTAATTTAATTAGTTAATAATTTATTTATTTTTATTATTTTTTAATTAATAATACAATTTAGTATCTAAATAATAATTTGTTTAGAATTAGATTTATTGGTGGTATTAATATTATAACGCACGCGATTTTTATGAAAATCAAAATTGTTCATACGCTGCGCGCTGATTGGTTATAGGGTGTCCGTATTAAGACATTTAAAGTGTCCGTATTAGGAACTTATATGACCTCTAGATATATCTTTATAACTTAATGAATATTTAATACAAAATATAGAAATTAAAAGTACAATTTTTAGAATGCTTTATTCTTTAATAATATAGTGTTATATTTTATATCGATATATTTGTATAATCTTGAGAAGGTTTTAAGTTGAAATTTGTTTTCATAAATTTAAAAACGTAATAATAAATCAGTTTATCAGTGGTTATTTTAGCAATATTTTGTATAATTCAAAAATAAAAAATACTTTTTTAGACTACTTTTATAATTATGAATGTTTATTCATTAAACATTTTCTTGTAGGATTTATTGATTTCTGATATACCAAGAGTGTCCGTATTCGGTTACTTTCCCCTACATTTAGTGTGTAATCGAAGAATTTTTCTATATTATTTATAACAATATAGTGACTCATATCATAACAACAATATAGTGACTCATAACAACAACGACTCATAGTGCTACTAATAAAGTAACTTCTAGTGAACGTGAGACACTGCAGTAGATAGACGTACACCACTTACAACATCGCGGTCGTAGTCATACTGGTTCCACAGATTTGCCAAGTTATAACATATATTAACAAATATAACAAGTTATAAGATATAACATTCCCTATCTACGCAACGTAATTACTATAGTAATTACTATTATAATTAACACTATAGCGAACACTGCCATTTTTAGAAGTAGTATAGAAATCACTGTAATAGATTTGATGCAGTTTTCAATGTTCTATAAAATTACATGCAATATAAGTTTGATTTAACTCACCTCATAGATATGTATAGCTTTAAAACCAAACTATCCTAGCGCTTTGTTATATATTATTAATGAACATTTAGTATTCATTATATAAATTATAATATAACACATTTTTACATTTTAAAAGTGTATAATTTGATACGACTTTACATTATAAATCAACACAGTCATCCACATAGCAACCTATAGATGTGGTGCTGTTAATTATTTGTGAAGAAAATGGAATTACACTCTTTTTCGTGTGTTACATACTCCTTACAAAACATTTGCTTTCGTTGCCGTTGCTATGGTTACCAGAACCCTTTACACTCAACACATCAAATAGCAATCACTCTATACAGTACCGTTGCACACCGCCCATAGTTACCTAACCCTTAACGAAAGCATGTCACTTGTATCTATTTACATGAAACAAATTTTAATGCCGCTTACTTTGAAATATAGGTGGCAATACTATCGTTTTAAATAATTACAAAGCGAATTGTCAAAGTATTGTTACATAATAAAACATGTTACAAAATATGTATAATAATTCTTAATGATTTTAAGAAAAATGGTTTTTATTATAAAATAATGTTATATTCTTTAAAAAATACTAAATTATATTATTATTGTATTCAAAAATGGGATCATAACAAGAATTCGACAGCAAGGACATGAACACATACTTGAGGGAGTTATATTTATATTGCGGGAGTTGAAATATTCAAATAAATATACATACGCGTGAAAGTAGATCCGAATGAAAGTAGATCCTAGCATATAGTAATTATATATATATATATGTATGTGTGTGATAAAAATAAATCTAGCTCCAGCTAGATTTATTTTTATCACAGCAGAAATTTCTGCTTAGAACGCATCCTTTATAGCACTGAGCCACAACCCATGTTATATATTATGCTATTAATTTTCCTATTTAAAAAAATTTATATATATATATATTATAAATAAATAATTTTTTTTAAACTAAATTTAATTTATTACTATCAGAAATTACTCGATTATAATTCGAATATGTTACGTACGAATGAGATCGATATAGTTTTAGAATGTCCATTTAATTTCAAGTATAATCAATATATTATATATGTATAATACTATACCTCATAAATATGCTATCCGTTATAGTAACTGTACAATGAAGTATTAGTTAATAAATTTGATTTTTAATTAAATTTAAATTATTACTATCAGAAATAACTCGATTATAATTCGAATATGTTACGTACGAATGAGATCGATATAGTTTTAGAATGTCCATTTAATAATTTAAATTTAATTAAAAATCAAATTTATTAACAAATACTTCATTGTACAGTTACTATAACGGATAGCATATTTATGACGTATAGTATTATACATATATAATATATTGATTCTACTTGAAATTAAATGGACATTCTAAAACTATATCGATCTCATTCCTACGTAACATATTCGAATTATAATCGAGTAATTTCTGACAGTAATAATTTAAATTTAATTAAAAATCAAATTTATTAACTAATACTTCATTGTACAGTTACTATAACGGATAGCATATTTATGACGTATAGTATTATACATATATAATATATTGATTCTACTTGAAATTAAATGGACATTCTAAAACTATATCGATCTCATTCGTACGTAACATATTCGAATTATAATTGAGTAATTTCTGGTAGTAATAATTTAAATTTAGTTTAACAAAAATTATTTATTTATAATATATATATATTATATATTATATTTATATATATACACAGCATATATATATATATATGCTGTGTATATATATAATATATATAATACATATATATATATATATATATATATATATATATATACATATATATATATATTATATATATATATATATATATATATATATATTATATACACGTATGCGTATTATATCTGAATAATCGCGTATGAATATAAATTATATTGCAAATCATTTAAATGCATAACACATCACTGAATGTAACGAGCCTATAGCAAACTATTTTGCGCGCGCGCGCAGTATATTTAAAGTTCATGTCCTTGCATTGCAGTGTTGCTGTTGGATTCTTGTGATCATCCCAAAAATGTACAAAAATTTTTATTTATAATAGTGATATTTTCCAAATTTAAATAAAAACAAATGTAACTAAAAATAGAATTAGAAATGCGGTACAGATATCATTTTCATTAATCAGAGTGACAACCTTAGCTTCGCAACATCATAGTAGACGTAATACATAGGCTATACACTGTATTACTATATCTGTACCGCATTTCTATTTTTAGTTACATTTGTTTTTATTTAAATTTGGAAAATATCACTATTATAAATAAAAAGTTTTGTTCATTTTTGAATACAATAATAATATAACATAATATTTTTTAATATCACTATATAGGCTTACATTAGCTAGACCTAACCCATAAGACATCGTAATCACAACGCGTTCGCAGGAAAAGCCTCCGCCTCCGCTACTGTTGAAGCTATACGGAGATCAGCATCGACTGGCACCGTCCCCCCCGCCTCCTCCTCCCCCTCAGTACCAGCTACAGCACCCCCACCATCAACACCGGCGCTGTCACTCAAGTCTGTCGGCTGAAACTCTGGGTCAAGCCTTCGAACAGCGCGTTACCTCTCGTAAACACGCCCACAAAGCGTGTCAGCCAATCAGATGGTGGCAATGACTTACTCGGAATAGATGGTGCACCCAGCTAACGATATGAAATCTAGTCAACGTATATATTCTTCATTTATATATATACATTTATTATACATATATTATATATATATATACACGACTTATTTATGAATGCACTAACACAAAGTGTAAGGTGACTTGAGTTACTACTACTGCTGCTGCTACACATTGTAACAATAATTGTAATAGTTACGTTCAAGCTATCAGTACTATATCATATATACTACTACTACTACTACTATATATAATCATTATCAATAGTACAAATACTGAGTAATAAACTGTTACTAAATCAAATGTCAAATACTAGATCATCGGTTATAAATTAACTAAATAAGAGTATATCGGTTTATAATATGCTTACAATTATTATTGAATAGTATAGTATATAAATATATTTATTGTTAAATTATCTGAGAGCAAATTAACAAGCTTATTTTCATACAAATAAATAACACATCAACGAGTATTCTGTTTATTAACGAAGTAGGATAACAAAGAACGTAAGGCACTGTACGATAAGCTGGAATGTAGCGGTAGTAATGTAATAGGCATAACCTCTAGGCACGAGTAGTATTGATATGTATACGTTAATAGTGCTAGGCAACGTAACCTTGTAACCTAATGGTTTATACACTGCCATCAACTTCATTATAGAGTTTTCGGCGGTGTCATTTAGTTTGGATGTGTCTAGGGGCAACAAAGAAGTAGGCCAGGGACCCATAATAATAGTGAATGTTTATAAATATCCTTAGTATCTATCCCGATACGTATTGAATTCAGTTTGAACATTTTCTATATTATAGTATTGAATTGTGGATGACAATTTGAATACTACGGTTTAATGCTACTACAAATGTATGTGTGGTTATCAGATAAATCTATAACGCACGCATTTAATGTGTCAGTTAATAATCTGATCACCGCCCTAATTAGTTATTGGTCACTCGTTTTAATGCCCCTAGACACATACTCATCTATCACTTAGAATTCAACGTTAATAGAAGAATTATAATAATATTTAAATCATCATTAACATCATATACTTCGTATTAAGTAATATGATAATAATAAAAGTAACAGTTATGAACGCTACTATTGAACACGCGTATAAACTGTTCATGTCTAATTAATTAAATATTATTTAGACATGAATTATCATTCAGTCTCTTTAAAACATGGGTTCTTAATTTTTTTTTTACGATAACCCATTTTTTTACTAGATATTTTACATTTACACAAAATAAAAAAGTGATCTGTATTTTTTAAAATGATTTTTTTTGTGTGGATAATTGACCGATTAACCTTAAAAAAGCATAATTTTATTAATTTGGGCCCCGCTGTTTTAAAATAATACTACGGCTAATGAATAATTCATTAATATAAAATCACCAAAATAAATGTTCAAATTTAATTTACCAAATTAAACCATTAGTTTTTACCAACCGAGAATTATTTAAACTTATGTTCTCTATTTTTTATTTTATTGATTTTCTTTTGAATGAATACATTTATCTAGTACATTCTTTGGATTTAAACTATAACTTTACCCAAAATTTAAAAAATAACTGGTCAATAATTCATATCAATAAATTAACCTATTGTAAGTAGTGTATATAAAATATAGATTGTATAACGCATTGGAAGTGGTTAATTAGTGTAGATAGATTATATAATTACATAGAAATAATGAAATGGCAGCCATGCATGTACAAATTAATTCCCCATGCATACAAAATCATAATGAAAATAACATAAGAAAATAAAGCCTGCTAAATTGCCGGCAAACAATAATGTAAACAATGCATATCAAGGTCATTGCTCATATCAAGGTCGTTGCTCACAGTTCTTCACAGCTCTTCGTTGTTCACGTGTGACCTCTGCTTCATGGCTATTGTCATCGCTTTCACGACTGTTATGAGAGAGACAGGTATTACGTTTAACAAACACACGAAGCTCTCCGATATTATTATGAACTGATAATACATGATGTATGACTAGGTTAGGAACATAATAGTTGATGAAATCATCTATTCATGGATAACTGATTCTATTTTGATGAAATTTGTTTATTATTTTAATTACGATGATTTATTATACATAATTTGTAAATAATCACAGTGTGTATATGAAAATAAATGTTATATAATAAGAAATAGATATTGTTTGCTTAATTATGTGATGAATATTTAGAAATTAATTATAATTTGGACATTACAAATAGTAGTTATCTTATAAGTGTTCCATAGATGATTATTGAGAAGTGATTGCTGGTTCGATGGTACATTAAGATACACGGCTATCATCACATGATTTTAGATGGAAGTGTAAGAATTGAAATTTTATGAAAATAAAATATTCCGTCTGAAAATAATGATAAAAATAACGATATTCATTATACGTATACAATAGCAATGATTTCTAATTACATGTACACAATGATTTCTAATGATAAACCTACGATTCGTATTACTTATATTGTATAATTGTCAGGTATTATGAGAAGATTTAGCTTGATCACTAATAATATATGAATTACTATTTTGTAAAAATGTTGTGTCTCAAACATTATTTAATTTTAAATCCCTTTATTAATTATTTAATTTTAAATAAATTAAATAATAATATATCTAGTATTCTTAATGGAAATTATATATTAGAATTATAATGAAGTAATTATAATAAATTAACATTTTTGTTATATCAGAAGAAACCTCAATATCATAACTAACTAACTATTAAGTTTAATATGTATATTTATATTATGTTTAATAATTATTAAATTATTTGATATGCATAATGAATTAAATATGTATTAAATATGTTCTTCAATTTATTTTAATTATTAATTAGAAATTCTGATAAAAAAATAAAAAATTAATATAATTTAGTTAAAATTACTTCAAAATGTAATGTTCACTTTATTATTAAACAACCCTACTGTGAAGTTGGTCGCTGAGTTCAAATATGGGTGTGGCTAAATATTAAAATATTGAAAAACCGTAATTAAATATTTAATATTTAAATATGATATAATATGTAATTCATAATATATAATTCAACTATTTTAATATGTAAATGAATATAATGCATTTATAGAATATATACAAATATATAGTTCCCAAGTTATATCATTCAGTTAATTTTTGTACCATGTCGATTTGGGTATCAATTCATATCTATGTTTTCTTCCATATTTTTGTTTATTTATTTTTGTTTGTTTACCTAATAAACTATATATTATTTATTATTATTATTTAATATATTATATATGGTGATATGCATACTTATTATTTAAAATTAAAATATAAAAAAATGTCTAAAATTAAAATATAATAAATATAAATAAGGAGATATATAATCTACTATATCATACGTGAATAAATAAACAGTTATTTAATAAGTCTATATAAGCTTTCATCTTAATTAAATTACTCTCTGTAAATGACTTATATTAATAGAACGTTGTTTACTTATTTTGTACTCACGTTTTTTTACATTTAAACTATGTATAACTATTTAACTATTTAATGTGTAAATATTCAAACATGTAAATAACTATAATTATATTAGAAAACATTGACTTATATCACGTATACTACACACCATTATATAAACATGGCGCATATGTTATGGTATTCCTATAACTTATAATCACATAGGATATATACCTACATATAATATGTCATATATATATGTATATGTATTATATCAAATATCTAAATATTAAAAATGAATAAATATAAATACAATGATAATTATATTATACTATACTTTAATATAGAAAAATATAATAAAATATATATATTGTTATTTGATTCAAGTATATAAAGGCTATGATATATTCAGTAAACTCAGATAGTTAGTGTCATACTGTGATATATTGCAGGCTCATATTGCTTCATATATAGGCATAAACTGTATATTTCATAGGATTAACAATGACATATTAGATGATGTTTTGTATAGGATATAGGATATATATATATATATATATATATGATATTTCATATATACCTATATTTAAATATAGTAGATATACATACATATATTAAAATTTAATTATGAATACTATTAATCAACCTATTCTTTATATTATTAAATGTTATCTTAATTAAACTTAAATCACTATATTTTCATATAAATTATAATAATTATTGTAAAATTTATATATATTCATTGTGTATATTTATACCTAGAAAGTTATGCATAGTAACAATAGATGTAAACAACTTACTAGTAAACAACTATAATTATATTGCAATTGCATAGTACTATATTAAGATTCAAGTTTATATAGACTTATTTAATAGTAGCTCATATATATAAGTATACGATATCTTCATGTTTATATTTATTATATTTTAATATTTAGACATTTTAAATAATGTGTCATTACGTGTCACCATATCAAATATGTTAAATGGAGGATACTATAACATGTATACTATAATTGTATATAGCTGAATACGGATTGCATTGATTTACATTTTAAATATTTAAATATTAGATCACAGCCGAGTTTGTACTTGGCGCTAACTTCGATATAATGTAACTTCATTACAATAATACTTAACTTTACTTAAGTATACTACTTAATCGGTATTCGTTTTTATCATCAAACAATATATTAAACTAAACATTATAAATATTTCCGATTAATTACTTTACGACAACTATATGACACTTCGAATACCACCAGCATCGAATGTAGCGATAATGTTAATGCGTAATACATAGTGGGTTACAAGTGGGTTACAAGAGGGTTACAAGAGGGTTATACATGACAGACGGACGACTAACTCTGAGGTACGGACGAGTAGTAGTACTTGTACTTGGGCGAGCCGTCGGTGTTGTAGATATCCTTACGTACCGCCCCGTCAACTGTGAGGGTACGGGGTGAATAGTAGCTTTAGGGGTGAGTGTAGTTGTTCTACTAGGGTAACGATAGTTATTATCAACTGTACAATGATGGGGTACTGGGTGAATAGTAGCTTTAGGGGTAAGTGTAGTTGTTCTACTAGGGTAACGATAGTTATTATCAACTGTACAATGATGGGGTACTGGGTGAATAGTAGCTTTAATGGTAAGTGTTGTTGTTCTACTAGGGTAACGATAGTTATTATCAACTGTACAATGATGGGGTACTGGGTGAATAGTAGCTTTAGGGGTAAGTGTTGTTGTTCTACTAGGGTAACGATAGTTATTATCAACTGTACAATGATGGGGTACAGGTGAATAGTAGCTTTAGGGGTAAGTGTAGTTGTTCTACTAGGGTAACGATAGTTATCAACTGTACAATGATGGGGTACTGGGTGAATAGTAGCTTTAGGGGTAAGTGTAGTTGTTCTACTTGGGTAACGATAGTTATCAACTGTACAATGATGGGGTACTGGGTGAATAGTAGCTTTAGGGGTAAGTGTAGTTGTTCTACTAGGGTAACGATAGTTATCAACTGTACAATGATGGGGTACGGGGTGAATAGTAGCTTTAGGGGTAAGTGTAGTTGTTCTACTTGGGTAACGATAGTTATCAACTGTACAATGATGGGGTACTGGGTGAATAGTAGCTTTAGGGGTAAGTGTAGTTGTTCTACTAGGGTAACGATAGTTATTATCAACTGTACAATGATGGGGTACGGGGTGAATAGTAGCTTTAGGGGTAAGTGTAGTTGTTCTACTTGGGTAACGATAGTTATCAACTGTACAATGATGGGGTACTGGGTGAATAGTAGCTTTAGGGGTAAGTGTAGTTGTTCTACTAGGGTAACGATAGTTATCAACTGTACAATGATGGGGTACTGGGTGAATAGTAGCTTTAGGGGTAAGTGTAGTTGTTCTACTAGGGTAACGATAGTTATCAACTGTACAATGATGGGGTACTGGGTGAATAGTAGCTTTAGGGGTAAGTGTAGTTGTTCTACTAGGGTAACGATAGTTATTATCAACTGTACAATGATGGGGTACGGGGTGAATAGTAGCTTTAGGGGTAAGTGTAGTTGTTCTACTTGGGTAACGATAGTTATCAACTGTACAATGATGGGGTACTGGGTGAATAGTAGCTTTAGGGGTAAGTGTTGTTGTTCTACTAGGGTAACGATAGTTATTATCAACTGTACAATGATGGGGTACGGGGTGAATAGTAGCTTTAGGGGTAAGTGTAGTTGTTCTACTTGGGTAACGATAGTTATCAACTGTACAATGATGGGGTACTGGGTGAATAGTAGCTTTAGGGGTAAGTGTAGTTGTTCTACTAGGGTAACGATAGTTATTATCAACTGTACAATGATGGGGTACTGGGTGAATAGTAGCTTTAGGGGTAAGTGTAGTTGTTCTACTAGGGTAACGATAGTTATTATCAACTGTACAATGATGGGGTACGGGGTGAATAGTAGCTTTAGGGGTAAGTGTAGTTGTTCTACTTGGGTAACGATAGTTATCAACTGTACAATGATGGGGTACTGGGTGAATAGTAGCTTTAGGGGTAAGTGTAGTTGTTCTACTAGGGTAACGATAGTTATTATCAACTGTACAATGATGGGGTACGGGGTGAATAGTAGCTTTAGGGGTAAGTGTAGTTGTTCTACTAGGGTAACGATAGTTATCAACTGTACAATGATGGGGTACTGGGTGAATAGTAGCTTTAGGGGTAAGTGTAGTTGTTCTACTAGGGTAACGATAGTTATTATCAACTGTACAATGATGGGGTACTGGGTGAATAGTAGCTTTAGGGGTAAGTATAGTTGTTCTACTAGGGTAACGATAGTTATCAACTGTACAATGATGGGGTACTGGGTGAATAGTAGCTTTAGGGGTAAGTGTAGTTGTTCTACTAGGGTAACGATAGTTATTATCAACTGTACAATGATGGGGTACGGGGTGAATAGTAGCTTTAGGGGTAAGTGTAGTTGTTCTACTAGGGTAACGATAGTTATTATCAACTGTACAATGATGGGGTACAGGTGAATAGTAGCTTTAGGGGTAAGTGTAGTTGTTCTACTAGGGTAACGATAGTTATTATCAACTGTACAATGATGGGGTACAGGTGAATAGTAGCTTTAGGGGTAAGTGTAGTTGTTCTACTAGGGTAACGATAGTTATTATCAACTGTACAATGATGGGGTACGGGGTGAATAGTAGCTTTAGGGGTAAGTGTAGTTGTTCTACTTGGGTAACGATAGTTATCAACTGTACAATGATGGGGTACGGGGTGAATAGTAGCTTTAGGGGTAAGTGTAGTTGTTCTACTTGGGTAACGATAGTTATCAACTGTACAATGATGGGGTACTGGGTGAATAGTAGCTTTAGGGGTAAGTGTAGTTGTTCTACTAGGGTAACGATAGTTATCAACTGTACAATGATGGGGTACTGGGTGAATAGTAGCTTTAGGGGTAAGTGTAGTTGTTCTACTAGGGTAACGATAGTTATCAACTGTACAATGATGGGGTACTGGGTGAATAGTAGCTTTAGGGGTAAGTGTAGTTGTTCTACTAGGGTAACGATAGTTATTATCAACTGTACAATGATGGGGTACGGGGTGAATAGTAGCTTTAGGGGTAAGTGTAGTTGTTCTACTTGGGTAACGATAGTTATCAACTGTACAATGATGGGGTACTGGGTGAATAGTAGCTTTAGGGGTAAGTGTTGTTGTTCTACTAGGGTAACGATAGTTATTATCAACTGTACAATGATGGGGTACGGGGTGAATAGTAGCTTTAGGGGTAAGTGTAGTTGTTCTATTTGGGTAACGATAGTTATTATCAACTGTACAATGATGGGGTACTGGGTGAATAGTAGCTTTAGGGGTAAGTGTAGTTGTTCTACTAGGGTAACGATAGTTATCAACTGTATAATGATGGGGTACGGGGTGAATAGTAGCTTTAGGGGTAAGTGTAGTTGTTCTACTTGGGTAACGATAGTTATTATCAACTGTACAATGATGGGGTACTGGGTGAATAGTAGCTTTAGGGGTAAGTGTAGTTGTTCTACTAGGGTAACGATAGTTATTATCAACTGTACAATGATGGGGTACTGGGTGAATAGTAGCTTTAGGGGTAAGTGTAGTTGTTCTACTAGGGTAACGATAGTTATCAACTGTACAATGATGGGGTACTGGGTGAATAGTAGCTTTAGGGGTAAGTGTAGTTGTTCTACTAGGGTAACGATAGTTATTATCAACTGTACAATGATGGGGTACTGGGTGAATAGTAGCTTTAGGGGTAAGTGTAGTTGTTCTACTAGGGTAACGATAGTTATTATCAACTGTACAATGATGGGGTACGGGGTGAATAGTAGCTTTAGGGGTAAGTGTAGTTGTTCTACTTGGGTAACGATAGTTATCAACTGTACAATGATGGGGTACTGGGTGAATAGTAGCTTTAGGGGTAAGTGTAGTTGTTCTACTAGGGTAACGATAGTTATTATCAACTGTACAATGATGGGGTACGGGGTGAATAGTAGCTTTAGGGGTAAGTGTAGTTGTTCTACTAGGGTAACGATAGTTATCAACTGTACAATGATGGGGTACTGGGTGAATAGTAGCTTTAGGGGTAAGTGTAGTTGTTCTACTAGGGTAACGATAGTTATTATCAACTGTACAATGATGGGGTACTGGGTGAATAGTAGCTTTAGGGGTAAGTATAGTTGTTCTACTAGGGTAACGATAGTTATTATCAACTGTACAATGATGGGGTACTGGGTGAATAGTAGCTTTAGGGGTAAGTATAGTTGTTCTACTAGGGTAACGATAGTTATTATCAACTGTACAATGATGGGGTACGGGGTGAATAGTAGCTTTAGGGGTAAGTGTAGTTGTTCTACTAGGGTAACGATAGTTATCAACTGTACAATGATGGGGTACTGGGTGAATAGTAGCTTTAGGGGTAAGTGTAGTTGTTCTACTAGGGTAACGATAGTTATTATCAACTGTACAATGATGGGGTACGGGGTGAATAGTAGCTTTAGGGGTAAGTGTAGTTGTTCTACTAGGGTAACGATAGTTATCAACTGTACAATGATGGGGTACTGGGTGAATAGTAGCTTTAGGGGTAAGTGTAGTTGTTCTACTAGGGTAACGATAGTTATTATCAACTGTACAATGATGGGGTACGGGGTGAATAGTAGCTTTAGGGGTAAGTGTAGTTGTTCTACTTGGGTAACGATAGTTATCAACTGTACAATGATGGGGTACTGGGTGAATAGTAGCTTTAGGGGTAAGTGTTGTTGTTCTACTAGGGTAACGATAGTTATTATCAACTGTACAATGATGGGGTACGGGGTGAATAGTAGCTTTAGGGGTAAGTGTAGTTGTTCTATTTGGGTAACGATAGTTATTATCAACTGTACAATGATGGGGTACTGGGTGAATAGTAGCTTTAGGGGTAAGTGTAGTTGTTCTACTAGGGTAACGATAGTTATCAACTGTATAATGATGGGGTACGGGGTGAATAGTAGCTTTAGGGGTAAGTGTAGTTGTTCTACTTGGGTAACGATAGTTATTATCAACTGTACAATGATGGGGTACTGGGTGAATAGTAGCTTTAGGGGTAAGTGTAGTTGTTCTACTAGGGTAACGATAGTTATTATCAACTGTACAATGATGGGGTACTGGGTGAATAGTAGCTTTAGGGGTAAGTGTAGTTGTTCTACTAGGGTAACGATAGTTATCAACTGTACAATGATGGGGTACTGGGTGAATAGTAGCTTTAGGGGTAAGTGTAGTTGTTCTACTAGGGTAACGATAGTTATTATCAACTGTACAATGATGGGGTACTGGGTGAATAGTAGCTTTAGGGGTAAGTGTAGTTGTTCTACTAGGGTAACGATAGTTATTATCAACTGTACAATGATGGGGTACGGGGTGAATAGTAGCTTTAGGGGTAAGTGTAGTTGTTCTACTTGGGTAACGATAGTTATCAACTGTACAATGATGGGGTACTGGGTGAATAGTAGCTTTAGGGGTAAGTGTAGTTGTTCTACTAGGGTAACGATAGTTATTATCAACTGTACAATGATGGGGTACGGGGTGAATAGTAGCTTTAGGGGTAAGTGTAGTTGTTCTACTAGGGTAACGATAGTTATCAACTGTACAATGATGGGGTACTGGGTGAATAGTAGCTTTAGGGGTAAGTGTAGTTGTTCTACTAGGGTAACGATAGTTATTATCAACTGTACAATGATGGGGTACTGGGTGAATAGTAGCTTTAGGGGTAAGTATAGTTGTTCTACTAGGGTAACGATAGTTATTATCAACTGTACAATGATGGGGTACTGGGTGAATAGTAGCTTTAGGGGTAAGTGTAGTTGTTCTACTAGGGTAACGATAGTTATCAACTGTACAATGATGGGGTACTGGGTGAATAGTAGCTTTAGGGGTAAGTGTAGTTGTTCTACTAGGGTAACGATAGTTATTATCAACTGTACAATGATGGGGTACGGGGTGAATAGTAGCTTTAGGGGTAAGTGTAGTTGTTCTACTAGGGTAACGATAGTTATCAACTGTACAATGATGGGGTACTGGGTGAATAGTAGCTTTAGGGGTAAGTGTAGTTGTTCTACTAGGGTAACGATAGTTATTATCAACTGTACAATGATGGGGTACTGGGTGAATAGTAGCTTTAGGGGTAAGTATAGTTGTTCTACTAGGGTAACGATAGTTATTATCAACTGTACAATGATGGGGTACTGGGTGAATAGTAGCTTTAGGGGTAAGTGTAGTTGTTCTACTAGGGTAACGATAGTTATCAACTGTACAATGATGGGGTACTGGGTGAATAGTAGCTTTAGGGGTAAGTGTAGTTGTTCTACTAGGGTAACGATAGTTATTATCAACTGTACAATGATGGGGTACTGGGTGAATAGTAGCTTTAGGGGTAAGTGTAGTTGTTCTACTAGGGTAACGATAGTTATTATCAACTGTACAATGATGGGGTACGGGGTGAATAGTAGCTTTAGGGGTAAGTGTAGTTGTTCTACTAGGGTAACGATAGTCATTATCAACTGTACAATGATGGGGTACAGGTGAATAGTAGCTTTAGGGGTAAGTGTAGTTGTTCTACTAGGGTAACGATAGTTATTATCAACTGTACAATGATGGGGTACAGGTGAATAGTAGCTTTAGGGGTAAGTGTAGTTGTTCTACTAGGGTAACGATAGTTATTATCAACTGTACAATGATGGGGTACGGGGTGAATAGTAGCTTTAGGGGTAAGTGTAGTTGTTCTACTTGGGTAACGATAGTTATCAACTGTACAATGATGGGGTACGGGGTGAATAGTAGCTTTAGGGGTAAGTGTAGTTGTTCTACTTGGGTAACGATAGTTATCAACTGTACAATGATGGGGTACGGGGTGAATAGTAGCTTTAGGGGTAAGTGTAGTTGTTCTACTAGGGTAACGATAGTTATCAACTGTACAATGATGGGGTACGGGGTGAATAGTAGCTTTAGGGGTAAGTGTAGTTGTTCTACTAGGGTAACGATAGTTATCAACTGTACAATGATGGGGTACGGGGTGAATAGTAGCTTTAGGGGTAAGTGTAGTTGTTCTACTTGGGTAACGATAGTTATCAACTGTACAATGATGGGGTACGGGGTGAATAGTAGCTTTAGGGGTAAGTGTAGTTGTTCTACTAGGGTAACGATAGTTATCAACTGTACAATGATGGGGTACGGGGTGAATAGTAGCTTTAGGGGTAAGTGTAGTTGTTCTACTAGGGTAACGATAGTTATCAACTGTACAATGATGGGGTACGGGGTGAATAGTAGCTTTAGGGGTAAGTGTAGTTGTTCTACTAGGGTAACGATAGTTATCAACTGTACAATGATGGGGTACGGGGTGAATAGTAGCTTTAGGGGTAAGTGTAGTTGTTCTACTTGGGTAACGATAGTTATCAACTGTACAATGATGGGGTACTGGGTGAATAGTAGCTTTAGGGGTAAGTGTAGTTGTTCTACTAGGGTAACGATAGTTATCAACTGTACAATGATGGGGTACGGGGTGAATAGTAGCTTTAGGGGTAAGTGTAGTTGTTCTACTTGGGTAACGATAGTTATCAACTGTACAATGATGGGGTACTGGGTGAATAGTAGCTTTAGGGGTAAGTGTAGTTGTTCTACTAGGGTAACGATAGTTATCAACTGTACAATGATGGGGTACGGGGTGAATAGTAGCTTTAGGGGTAAGTGTAGTTGTTCTACTTGGGTAACGATAGTTATCAACTGTACAATGATGGGGTACGGGGTGAATAGTAGCTTTAGGGGTAAGTGTAGTTGTTCTACTTGGGTAACGATAGTTATCAACTGTACAATGATGGGGTACTGGGTGAATAGTAGCTTTAGGGGTAAGTGTAGTTGTTCTACTAGGGTAACGATAGTTATCAACTGTACAATGATGGGGTACGGGGTGAATAGTAGCTTTAGGGGTAAGTGTAGTTGTTCTACTTGGGTAACGATAGTTTTAATCAACTGTACAATGATGGGGTACTGGGTGAATAGTAGCTTTAGGGGTAAGTGTAGTTGTTCTACTTGGGTAACGATAGTTATCAACTGTACAATGATGGGGTACAGGGTGAATAGTAGCTTTAGGGGTAAGTGTAGTTGTTCTACTTGGGTAACGATAGTTATCAACTGTACAATGATGGGGTACAGGTGACTATTTGTTCTAGGAGTAATGACATTTAATCTACTAGGTATAAAGATAGTTTTAATCAACTGTATTATAGGGTATAAAGGGTGAATATAGATAAACATTAAAGTTCAAGGGTTAACTATAGCTACTCTAAGGTAAAACAGGAACAGTATTATTCCTATAATAACTTATAATGCATATAACAAATATGATACATATAATATATGGATATATACCAACATATAATATATCTCATATATACATATATATGTATTATATAAAATGTTCAAATATTAAAATATAATAAATATAAATAAGATGCTAATAGGGGATGTCACAGTGCCCACAAACATTTAACAGTTTACCATGTACATATATAGGCAACATGTGGTCTATTAATAGTCTATTAATAGGCACACAGAATTCTATTCATTGAATCAATCTGTTTTTTTTTGTATTGTATTTATATATATATACATATATATTATAATAGATATATATTTATAATATTTATATAGTGTATTGTGTATATATATATAAATTTCTATAGAAATTGTATGTTTACTATTGTTAGAAAATAATATTTATGAAAGATATCTCTATTATAATATATAAACAGATGTTATTTGTATATTACAAAAATAATAATAATATAGCTATAATAATGTGTATATGCATAGCCTTTATACATGCACTGTTAGTGTGAATTCAGTATTTAGAGAAAACATCATTTAAAATTTGGCATCAATGTTAAGGCCCTATCACAGTGTACACACTGATCAGACCACATTTACCAGATGTTTTCAAAATACAATGTATAACAATATAGGAAAATATATGTCTATTCAGAATACTTGTCATGATAGAACTGTTATCTCTATTGAGTCACTTTTGTATGTATAGTATACACATTATATAGTACAACAGTATTACAATAGAACATTCATAATATATATATATATTGTTATATATATATTTATATATATATATATCTAATATATATTTTTTTTTTTAATTATTATTTATAAATCAACTTATGAAACTATTTGAAATATTATTTTTATAATATTCTATTGTTATCCATATAAATATATTTTCTATAAAGCAATACAAATTATCAAAAATATCAAATAGATTTTACTGTAGAGCAACGAATGCATACACACCTAGAGTGAAAATATTGATCACTGAGTAATATGCATTTGAAATTTCATAGCATAATATTTGTAATAATTATTTTTTAACTTTTATAAACTTATTTATTATCTATCACATTACATTTATAAATGACTATAATGATGTACTATAATAAATATTACTATATTCATATTATATAAAAATGTATATATAAATTACAAATATTTCTACTTTTTTAAATATAGTAGGGTCACAAAAAATATGTTTTTATGTGATTTATATATCGTTTTTGGATGCAAATTTTTCATAGATACTAAATTACACAAGTAAATGATAGTTTTATGGAAAAATATTTATTATTTATTTTTATGATATTTAACTATTTATACACTACGACAGGGCCTTAATACACTATTATCATTGATCAGTAATATCACATGCTATAGTATTACAAACACTAACATATATAAGTTATAAAATACTGTAAAATAAAATGTATCAGTTAGGTATCTAAATTACATAATTAAATATATTTTTTATAATATTATGTATCCAAAAAATCACTTTTTATGACATTTCTAGATTGTTTTCATGAATAATTTTTTTTTACATATATTAGAAAAAATATCATAGAGTAGAATTATGAAATAAAAAAATGTTAACTAACAAATAATTGTCACCAAAACAAGGCGTTTATGACATCCCCTTAAAGTAGCACAATACAATACTAATGACTGAGAGCTGATAAGCTATTGACCGTGCAGTATTATCTGTGAATATTAGCCAACACGAAAGTTCTAGGGGGTACAATGGTTATTCTACGGTGTTAATTGCAGTAAATAGGGGTACGGGGTGAATAGTAGCTATAAGGGTGAGAGAGTGAGAGAGAGAGAGAGAGAGAGAGAGAGAGATAGAGAGAGAGAGAGAAAGGGTGAGAGAGTGAGAGAAAGAGTGAGAGAGAAAGGGTAAGAGAGAGAGAGAAAGAGTGAGAGAGAGAGAGAGAGAGAGAGAGAGAGAGAGAGAGAGAGAGAGAGAGAGAGAGAAGAGTGAGAGAGAAAGGGTGAGAGAGAGAGAGAAAGAGTGAGAGAGAGAGAGAGAGAGAGAGAGATAGAGAGAGAGAGAGAGAGAGAGCGAGAGAGAGAGAGAGAGAGAAAGAGTGAGAGAGAAAGGGTGAATAGTAGCTATAAGGGTGAGAGAGTGAGAGAGAGAGAGAGAGAGAGAGAGAGATAGAGAGAGAGAGAGAGAGAGAAAGGGTGAGAGAGTGAGAGAAAGAGTGAGAGAGAAAGGGTGAGAGATAGAGAGAAAGAGTGAGAGAGAGAGAGAGAGAGAGAGAGAGAGAGAAAGAGTGAGAGAGAAAGGGTGAGAGAGAGAGAGAAAGAGTGAGAGAGAGAGAGAGAGAGAGAGAGAGAAAGAGTGAGAGAGAAAGGGTGAGAGAGAGAGAGAAAGAGTGAGAGAGAGAGAGAGAGAGAGAGAGAGAGAGAGAGAGAGAGAGAAAGAGTGAGAGCGAGAGAGAGAGAGAGAGAGAGAGAGGGAGAGAGAGAGAGAGAGAGAGATATAGAGAGAGAGAGAGGGAGAGAGAGAGAGAGAGAGAGAGAGAGAGAGAGAGAGAGAGAGATAAGGGTAATTATAGTTATTGCACACGGTTAATAATAATAATCAGATTGGTTCGTCGTAATAAACGAGAGCGAACCCAGGTAGATATAGAAGTTCACTGAACTTAGCGAGATAATGTTATACAATCATTGCATCTATTGTTATTTAGTAGCAAAATGATATTAGAAAATATAGACTTTAATATATATACTATATAATATTAATATATTTAAATGTTACTAAAATATGCATGAATAATTTGTATATACATTTTAAAATTTGTTTTGTTATAATCATTATTCTAACAATAATTAACATTATTAATATAATATTATATTATATATATATATATATATATTGTTATTTTAAATTTGATCGAGTCCTTTCATCCAAGAACTTAGATGAAGTTTTTTAACTTATAACCTATCTTTTAATATATATATATATATATATATATATATAAATATATATTATTTAATATATTTAAGAACACAATTATAGAGAATTACAAATAAAGTAGTTACATCAATATTTATTGGTAATCGTAGGTTTTGATAAATGTTAAAATCTAGCCGATATAAAATTTATATATAAATTTGTAATAGTTATAAATGTTATAAATTTTAAATGTTAAATAAACTAATGAATTTTTACATAAACATTATAAATTATTATAAATTAATGATAATAAATTTCACACGATAAATAGATGAATAACTGGTTAGTTAAATTAAATTTAAAATATATAAAATTAATAACTAGATTATATAATGTAATTAAGGGGATGTCACACACCTTGTTTTGGTGAAAACAATTTTGTATCTAACATTTTTTTATTTCATAATACTATGTTTTTTAATATCTGTACAAAAAATTATTTATGAAACAGTCTAGAAATTAGATAAAATTGGTTTATATATATTAATTATATATAATATATAATATATTCATATATATTCAAATGTGGTTTTCTTGAAATAATGAATTCACACTAACAGTGCATGTATAAAGGCTATTATAATAAAAACTATTATAGCTATATTATTAATTTTTGTATTATACAAAGAACATCTGTTTATATTTTTCAATTGAGATATATTTCATAAATAGTATTTTCTAATAATAGTAAACTTACAATTTCTATAGAATAAATGACAATACATAATAATTTAAAATAGTAATTTATATATATATATACAATTGGCTATAAATATATGCCTACTATAGTATGCATCCACAGGTATACAATGTATATATTATAAATACCATACAACAAAAAACAGATTGATTCAATGAATAGAATTCTGTGTGCCAGACTATTAATAGACCATATGCTGCCTATCTATGTACATGGTAAACTGTGAAATGTCTGTTTGCACTGTGACATTCCCTTAATGTAAGAAACAACATTAATAGCACACACACACATCTCAACTAAGCAATAGAGACTATGCATAAGATTATATTACTAGTGATTGTTCGGTTAGTCTCTACATTACATGTAGTATGTTGAATTAAGAGAATTAAATAATGCGAGAAGTTACGAGATAGATGGAATGAAGAAATACAGCATATACTATCTACATCGTTCATACTAGATCAATATATGTTATCGGTGTAATCGAAAGCCATTTGCCGTCGATTAATAATAAATCAACGACGCGAAACTTTCGCAGTCTTGCAGTGCTGTTGTTTAATAATTAGAATGTAACAATGAACGTTGGCCTTACATCGTATGTAAGACATGTAAGCTATGTATATAAAGTATTTAAGTTATGTAAGGTAGGTATGTAAGGTATTTAAGTTATGTAAGGTAGGTATGTAAGATATGACATTCAGGTTGAGATACGTGATTGTGTGTAACTTACTAATGAAGAGGACACGCGGAATGTAGGCACCATCGGGACTGTATTCTTTACCTTTGGGTTCGTCATCGTCTAGCGTATTCACCTGTGATTGGTGGATGAAATGTTAACGTCTAACATGGGGGGCACCCGATTATGGCAGGTTATACTATGACTGGGCCCCCCACCCGATTTACTAAGATGGGGGGGGCAATCTACTTTGTGTTTAGATATTATTATGGAATGTTTAATGAAATGGGGGGGGAACACACTTTACATCTAAATACCATAATGAATGTTTACTAAGGGGCCCCCCCCGATGTACTTTAAGCTATGAAAGTTATGAAAGACTTGAGGAGATGGGATCACCAATTTACATGTACAAGCTGACGAAACTCTGTATTGTTTACTACAATAGAAGCCCGCTGTGAGTCTAACACCCTTTCCGTCGTGCTTACTAATATGGGGTCCCCAGATTCTGTACGGTTACGAAACCATTATGAAATATTGAATAAGATGGGGTCCCAACTTTAGGTCTGGTTAACACACATTCCGTTGTTTACTAAAATGGGGATCCCAGTTTACGGACGCTTACGCAACCATTATGAAGTGTTCGCTCAGTCCTTGGATGAGGGTGGACTCGGCGAAATCGGGTTTCAATGCTTTACAGGCACCGCACCACGACTTGTGTATCAACAGGAATATCGGCTTAGATCTGTAGAGGGAGGTCAGCGCTACGTTAATACCGTATGGACATGTCACGCGCAGGTATTACTAAGGTCGTTAGTAGATTTATATATATATATATATATCTAAAATTAGGTAATTATTTTGATAAGCTTTAGTTTCTTCTCCTATAATACTATAGTATTATTAGTTGAAGCATAATATGCATGAAAATGGATTTATCATGATATATTTCGTATTAATAAATTAATAATATATGTCTAGTTACAAAATCCTCGCTTACCCTATATCAATGATAATTCATCGTCGTCGTGATTTAGTGAATGTAATACGATAGTGGCGAAACAGGATTAGGGCGATGGGATCGAAAGATACGAGAACGTAATAATATACATCATACTGCGGGGCAACAGATGAATCAGTATCAATTACACCGATGTTTACTACGACCGTTACATTTTATTGTATCGCCTAAATAGAGGCCTAACCAAGTCGCCGCCATCACGCCGCTCGAAAATCACTAAATTAATAGAAGATTACAATTTACGACATTACGCGCGCGACAACGCCGATATACTACGGAAATATATAACATTTATCATATAAATCGTATACGTATGTATTTCAGTGCAGCCGTACGAACGATTGCGCGGATAGAGACTTCGCAGTTGTCATGTCCACCCAGTCGATAGCGTCGTTGAAACCTACGACGAGGGTGATTGTGTATAGAAACAAGCGAATTCTTACGCAATATATCGGCGCGATCATCGTAACAATGTTTTATTATAGTTTTCATCCATGTATCCGTATTGTTAAAATTTTATATAAGTTATATTTTGTTATACAAATATATTCGTTTTCGACACGTTGTACACTTGTCTGTACTTACTATGACATTTATTTATTGTTTTTTATATATTATTGTCACACTATAAGAATTGTATAATTGAATTAGTGTTTAAATAAAATCATCATCGTCGTCATCATCGTCATATAATATAACTAATAAACGTTATGTTAAAATATAAACATTTCTAGATATTATGACAACTTATTATAATATAATTATAATAATAATAATATAATTAAAGTTCAACAAACGATAGGAGTTATAGGTGGACGTATGCATCGTTATTATAATCATAACGGACGCCTATGTTGACCGGGGAAGCATCATCTCAGGCTAATTGTGCATGTATATATGTATATATACATAGGCGTTATTATGTGTTGCGCGCGTGTGATGATGCGCTGTATGAAAGTGGGTGTGTCTACAGTTAAGTGACTAATGATTCTAAAACTATATGTAGTTGTTTTTATGTAATGTTTTTTATTATATTCTATTTATAGATATTTACATATATATATATATATATATATATAGATATATATATAAATAGATGGCAGTAGGTTTCATTTAAAAATATCCTATACCTTATATATTTAACATTTTAAATATTCGTTGTATATAATCAATCTATTCACAATATATAGTTATACTTAATTGTACAGCTGAATGCTCCTAATAGTCCTTACAAAAAAAATAACAAATCTAAAACTAACTTAAATTAATATACGACAAAAGCTGTTATAATAATACCTTTCCGGATATAATACATATCCGTGTTGATATTCTAAGATGCTTCCGGAACATTTAATAACTGTTATGTATAGTATATACAGTATAGATAACCGAGTTACGCTAATCTAAGCCGAATTGCATGAATAACATACATATTCAATATTATATTTATATCCTAAATTCGGATTATGGTCAAAAGCTTCGCATTTAAAAAATAAACTACGCACTAAATACCGGTGTTGTATATAATAAATAGTCCCCGATTGTCACGTGACTACAAAATCGATGATATTTCACTATATACACATACGAATAGCTTCAAATTTAATTTAAATTATTTAAACCACATAACTAATATGAATATACACAAATTTGGAAAAAAATCAATTACTAATTATACATTAAAAGAAAGTAATACAAACATATATAAAGTAGAATGGAGATTAATTTGATAATACCAGATTAAACGAATATAAATTAATTTTTTTAAATTATGAATCGACAGAAGTTATTATTTTTCAATTCTATGTCTAATACAATAACATGGTATTCTAAAATTGTCTCTATGTACCATTTAATTAAAAAACATTATACATATTTTCAGATAATTATTGAACGAGTTGTAATTGGAATTTAACGCGGGTGTTGAGCGCGCGACACACGCATAAAGTTATAAATAGAGTATATACAAAGCCCTTTGGTATATGTTTATATTCACGAATATAAATGCGTAGTTTTTTTAATTAAAAAGGTATATATAGACAATTTTAGAATACCATGTTATTGTATTAAAAATAATAACTATTGTGGATTCAGTCGTTTAATCTGACATTATCAAATTAATCTCCATTCTACTTTATAAATGTGTGTATTACTTTCGTTTAATGCATAATTAGAAGTTGATTTTTTTCCAAATTTGTGTATTTACATATTAGTTATATGTGCTTTAAAATGTGCTTTATTTGAAGGGATTCGTATGTGTATTTAGTGAAATAGCATCGATTTTGTAGTCACGTGACAATCGGGACGATTTATTATATGACACCAGCAACATTCTTTATTCGAATTAGTGATTGTATATATTTATATATAAATAGTATTCATGTTATTATATATTATAAGAATAATTTCGCATCGTAATTTTATATCCATACTAATATTTAATATTAATAGAATTATTGAATTTATACAAAATTACACGTTATTCGTCTTATTCTCGTGATTTTCATATCTATAGATATATGTGTAGTTATAAAATCTATATTATCTATATTAAAATTATTAATTAAAAAATACTTTGCGGGGGTTCAAAGAATAGCATATTAGAAAAATCGTGAAGCTTTTGAACAATCCTACACTTTAGGCTATGCATTAAATACAGCACATTTTTTATTTATTATTCACTAATTACATTATGTAGTACATAAGCATGTTAACAAGTACGTAATTAATCAAGTGTGTGTGTGTGTGTTTAAGATTCACATATGACTTATGTGAGGGATTACGTTTAAACAGGACTATTAGGGCCTAGTATAGTCTCACTTTGGGATGTAATGAAGTAAAAAAACCAAGTAGAACAAGACTAAGCCAATTTAACCAAATATATATATATATATATATATATATATATATATATATATATATATATATATATATATAAATATATTATCAAGTAAATTATAATTGTTAAAGCCGCTTACCATTCGCGGCGTTGGTTACTGAATAACAAATCATTTGTCAAATGTCAATGTGCCGTATTTAATGATTCCCCAAATTCTTGTAATATAAATTCTATTTATTATCATATACTTGCGATACATATAACTTATAATATTTAAATATAATGGATACAGTTTTTAATAAACATTTATAACTTTATTATATAATAATAATTATTATTAAAATAATAATAATTATAATGTTATATTAACATTAAATGTATTTAACAAATTATTTAAAAAACTAAAATATATATTAACATATACATGATATATACTATATTCTTATATATACCATTTGATAAATTTGTATCACTAGAACATTGTGAATTTACGAATATTAGAGTTAATATAAATATATACTTCATTTTTAATTATCAATTACAAAATATACGTGTGTATTTAAATATCTCAATATTATTTATATTGAGTAAATATACAAAGATACTGGTCATATTGATAATTCAATAATAGTAAAATATAATTTATTTCAAGCAAACATTTTTATCATTTTATGGATTTATATTTTCTATATATTTATAAAGAGGACATTATTTGTTTCTGTTTATTAATTTTCTTTGAATACATTATTAAATTATAATATACATATATATATTATTTTGACCGACATATGCAGTATTTATTAAATGTATATCATAAATAAACTAATATATTAGTGTATAAAATAGTTATATTTTCATATCAAGGGCTTTTTATGATACATTATTATAATGATTATATAGAAATATATTACCAAGATTTTCTTAACTATGTTCCTTATAAACAAATTTATGTACGACGTACAATGTACAACGTGCACTGTATGTAGAAAGATAATTATTAATTAATTTCAATATTATTATATGTAATACATAATAGAAATTGGATATTTATTTTTTTCTATAATTTACAATTAAACATGTATACACGAATAACAAAGTATTGAACTATATATTTTATTTATACAAAAAATGATCACCGATATGTAATCACGAATAAATGTTTACAATATATTAATACCTATATAAATAACATAATATAATATTTACAATTGTATATGCATAATATTTACAATTAAACATTAATACATATTATAATAGCATAGTTAATTAATACTATATTAATACTATATATATATAGTAGTGAGCTATATATTTAATTTAAACTATAAAATAAATGATAAGATATAATAGCGCGGTGTCATTCAATAATACTATATCGTATGACGTAATAGGGATACGAAATGTCAATCTTGTCACGGTTAGCTCACATGTGTCACGGTTAGCTCACAGTCGGTTGTCTGAATGTACCCGTGTCAGTATTAGCATCGTATTCCTTTCCGGGCTACTGTCAGGGTAGGCCGTGTAGGGACAACTAGAGATATTTAGTATCCTAAACATCGTCGTCTAACAGACACTGTTTTTTCGGTGGTTTTATAATGAGACCTATTTCGGTGGATAACCTACGGTCTGTTTGCGATTCGTACAGAATCATCTCGTCGCCGGCGAGTGAAAAATCAATTAAATCACTTTCGAGTTTTTCTAGATCGGCTTTAATAGTGGACTTTTTCTCGATATTTGTATTGCATTTAACAACAACAGCAGATGTCGAAACATCGGATATATCTTTAGGGATAACAATTAGGAGTAAATCGTCATTCTGAAGTATTTCGTCTTCCGGAAGTATTTCGTCTTTCTTAAGTATTTCGTCATTCTGAAATATTTCGTCTTTCTGAAGTATTTCGTGTTTCTTAAGTATTTCGTCTTCCGGAAGTATTTCGTCCTCCGGAAGTATTTTAACTTCGGTTTTTAAAATGTCGGTGACGACGATAGTCTCATCTTTAATAGTAGGTAAATCCCTAATTCGAGTCGGTAACTTTGGACTGACCGTCGGTCTAGGAATAAATTGATTATTTATACGAATGAAACTGCTATTTTTCACCGATTTCTTCTCCTCGTCGTCGGATTTACTCGCTAGGAGATTTTCCTCGGTTTTCGGGTTCGTCAGCACGGGAGTCGATATTCCCTTCGCCGCAAGTTTTGCAGGCGAGTTTCTAGAGGCCACTTCTGACACGCTCTTTCGCAGTTTCGTCGTCGTTACTATAGTGTGATTTATCAACTATTTTAATAAAGTCGTAGCATAAATAATACTATCTAGGTAGTCCTATCATCTAGTAATACGTACGCTAAGGGTGATCATTGGATACAATTTTTTTTGATCAGTGATTCTAAGGTAAAGGAAGATGTTTTAAGACACATGCAAACAAAATTATTCAATTTGAGATCATATTGACGACGCGACAGACCGTTAAAAATGAGTACAAAATTACATTGAAAAGTATTATAGAAAAATACATTATAACACAAAATATACGAAAATATATGAAAATGGTTGATACAACTTAATTCTTTAAAAAAAATTATCACTAGCTCTCATTATAGTATATATGATATCTGTTTTCTAAAAAATATCATAAAAAGTGAAAACAAAATTTGGTTTATTTTTTATACCTTTTTGAAAAAATCTTGATTTTTCACAAAAAATATAGTAAAAGTGGTAAAATATTATATTTTTATAAATTAAATATTTTTTTTTTAATTTTACCTTTTAGATTATATAGACATATAAATAAATTGTAAAAAAAAAAAAATTCGTTAATATATTAGAATTTTTAAAAAAATCCTAGAAATTTCGTTTATTTCATTTCATTTATAGGAAAAAAATTAAACACTTTAACTTTTTTTATTTTCCATAAATATCACATTTAATCTATGTGCTATTAAAATTTCATAATACAAAAAAAATTATTAGTAGGTTAAAAGTCACTTTTTAGTAATTTTTAAAATTTCCCGTTAAATTTCTTATTCTCTATGTTAAACTTCTAGGAATTATCGCGAGCCCTAGGATGGTCAAAAATTAATAAAAATTGTTTTGACTTATTTTTATATATTATTTTATAAGTTCCAAGTTAACAAGTATTGGAGGACCCATATTCATCTGAATGATCACTCTTAACGTACGCCGTACCTATATTCAAGTTAACTATACACTATAAACCGATATTCGTAAGAACAAACGAGTCTAGTGTTTAAATATTTGTAAACGTTAATCAAATAATACCAACAAAATATAACTTATATGATATATTATTATTTATTATTTATTATATATATATATATATATGTGTGTTTATGTCTTTGAGTATTAATCATATTAACCCTTTTTTGATATTTTCTTCATTGGGCCTATGATAAATATTATATTAATATTATATAATAAATCTTAAATTTAAAAGTAATATTTATTTAAAATTCTAATAATAAATGATATTCATATTAAATACGATATATAATAAATATCGAAATTAAAGAATTATATAAAATATATTTCATATGAAAACTTTATTTTCACGACTAATTTAGTTTGGATATATCCATATATACATTTCATGAGTTGTTATAACTTACATCCACATTATGCAATATTTAATATATATATATATTGGTTGAAATAATTCAGATTAATATAGGAATATAAAAAATGTACTTAATTTCATACTTTAGTATAATTGGTATGATATAGTATAATAGTATAATATATATATATATATATATATATATATATATATATATATATATATATATTATTTTAACATATGTTATATTAATATAGAAATTCAAAAGATGATATATCAATTTAATAACATATATTGCATAAATAAACACTAGTACATACTCATGCAAACACACACACGCACACGCGCGCGTACACTTACTGCATTTCGTTCCGTCACCTATGACCTGGCCACATCTAGCCAATACCGGATCGTACAGATTGACGGGTTCCCCGTTGGAGCTTTGCGCAGGCGCGTAATTTTTCAAATAGAAGCTATGAATCCACCTCGTAAACTGGTAATGGTCGGTGTACTTCCCTTTCAGCAGATCCGGGATGGAGAGACACTGGTAACAGTGAGGAGGGAGTGAGGGAGGAGGCACGAACGTATTAGAAATTGATATTTAATATTACACATAATTATGATGTCATATATATAGGGGCGCTGGAACGATTTTGTATGTAGGGGGGACCAACTAGTTAAAATAAATTATGTGTTAAAAGTGGGGGGGGACCAATACATAGGAGTTCCCCCTAGATTATAAAGTGGGGGGGATATGTCCTCATATTAGGACATATCCCCCCCGTCACCCCCGTTGCAGCGCCCCTACATATATATTATATATATATTATATATAAATTGCATACAAATATAAAGGAACACAGGTTGATGTTACGTATGTTAGATTACGCACACGTACTCGCACTCGCACACTCGCTCACGTATACACACACAACCACCTATATAATAATTAATCATAATATTTAAATAATATTTTATATAATATATGTATTCATAATTATTACGTTATTAAAAAAAATAAAATGTTTTACACTTGGTCGCATATGTAAAGATATATCTTCAAATAAAACTACATCCTACTATAGTAGGATATATTTTTAATTAAAGATATATCTTTCATCATATATGATACAATACTATAGTATACTATATCCTATATGATATAAATAAATATCACAATGTTCGAAGACAACATATAGATAGGAGTTATAGCATTTATAACCTATAGGTATATATATATATATATATATATATATATATAACATTTAATTAACATTAAAATCATTTATAAAATTTAAAACACGCCGATGGAGTTTAATTTTTTAAATTTACCTTCGTAATTTTATATTTGACGAATGCTGCCTGCATCAACTTAAAGTTCGTCATGCATTCACTTTGTATATTGGTATTCATTTTGACCTTGCGAATGTTAATGCAGCCTGTGTACGGTAGGGGATACGTTAGTGTATCGGTGTTGTTACGCCGGTTGCTATGGTTACCGTGTTTATCGTGATAACCTAGTAATATAAGTCAGTTGTAACGCGCAGATAGCTATACCATAGTAGACTTATTTTATTTACTATAGCATTATTATATAAATAATCATTATATAATACACTAATTTATTACATTATAAGTATACAATATAATTACGTCATAGGAAACTTACGGTCTAATCATTATTAATTGTTAGACATTCGCCATTTATGGACAATTTAACACTCGATTTAATATATGATTTCAAATACTTGAATGTACAATTTTAATATTTATTATATTTATTTAAATAATGTGTCCCATAAAAAGTAAAAATTATAAATAATTGATTTGAGTATATTTATATTACTTTGATAATTAGGTACACATGTGTACACCTACAAGTGTATACTTTATATAACTATAGGTAATACTTCTATTGGGATTTTAAAAAGTTTTTAAATTTTTAAAATAGGACATTTCCGTTCACGAATTAAACATTTCTATAAATGTAAGAATATATTATAGGAATA
The DNA here is from genome assembly GCA_964019155.1 of Osedax fenrisi. NCBI lineage: Eukaryota > Metazoa > Annelida > Polychaeta > Sabellida > Siboglinidae > Osedax > Osedax fenrisi. The sequence goes on along the minus strand of OZ025239.1, from coordinate 117,305,198 downwards.
ATTTGGTAAATAATATATTAAATAATATAAGTAAATACTATTATGTAGTATATTAAATACATATAAATATCAATTATATCACATTTTCTCGAATACTTTCGTCATTTACATGAAATAATTGGGTTTGTCACAGCAAACCTTTAGACAATTATTACATTAGTTTAATTACACTGTACTCAGGCCTACTTATTATGAGTGCAAAACCAATTGTTGTTATACATTACTTTTAAACAGTAACAAACAAGATCAGTTGATATCTCCAGTAGGTATATCCTAGGTATATCTCATATATATCCTATAAATATCCCATATCTCAATGATTAATGATGAAATCTACATATACAATTAAGGTGACAACAAACTCAACTAACCTGGTATAGTCATGTGCAGGATTTGGCAGTACGCAGCTCCTGTTTGTGGTAAAACCATAATGTAATATATAAATAATAATGTAATATATAGAACTTCAATTTATGTAGGTTATATTATAAGGTGTTATATTCTATATGTGTGTTTGTGTATCCCACTACAAGTATTTCCGGAAAAAATGTCCGGAAATGTTTGCTAGAAAGTGATTTTCTAACAAGTTAACTACAATTGTAGTGGGATACCCCCTAACTCTCCGGCAACTTGCCAGAAATATAGCAACTTTAAAGGGGGTATCCCACTAGAACTAGCAAAAAAGTGATTTTCTAGCAAATATTTCCGGAAATTCTGGTAGTGGGGTGTGACCCCCTTTAGGGTGTTCGCACGATACCTAAATGTTATAATGTAATCGCACGTTAGAGGACGGGACATACCGTTAGCCAATGACTCTATTGTCGTAAAGTTCGAATGCAGGCAACCGTTGATCCAGAGTAATAGCTCTTTCCTGGAGAGCGACGAAAGTGTTGTCACATTCTTCACAGCCATTGTATAGACAAGTCACTGCAATAGTATTGATTGGTTAGTAATTTATCTAAACAAATACATAGTCGAAATATATAATCGAAAGTATAACCCAGCTAACAGCAATAGCCTCATAATAGTAGCATAACAGCATATTTAATAGCCTCAAATGTTTACATTTTGTTAATATGCTGCTATTATGTTGCCATTACATTATAATAATAGCAACATAATAGCAGCATAATATACTTTTAAAATTAACAGAAGCATAATAATAGCATAATAGACATTAAATAGGAACATAACACCAGAATAATAGCATGACAAATTAATAGCAGCATAATATACATTTAATGGCAACATAATAGCAGCATAATAGCACAATGTAAACATTTGAGTCTATTACATATGCTGTTATGCTGCTATTGTGAGGCTATTACTGTTTGCTGGGAAAGTATAAATATTTTCTATCTGCTAACGTATTATTTTATTTTATTTCACGACGCTTTGTTAGGCATTCTAATGAGATTTCATTTAAATCATTAAATGTGATTATACGTATTAACCAGTGTATAATACTATGACATTATATTGATAATTAAAATAAATTATATTAATAATAATAATACAATTATGAAAGTAGGACGCAATAAAATTACTTAATTTTAAATTATTAGGCTGCGGTAATTTTCTAAGAAAATTAAATCTGGTAATAATAAGTGTATATATATTATATATAATATATATATATATATATATATATATATAATATATATATATATATATATATATATATATATATATAACTGCAGGCATGCCTGTGTGGCTCAGTGCACTTCTGTGCATAGCCATGGCTGAGGCGTCAGACACACAAGCAGTAGGACACGGGTTCAAGCCTGGTCCGGACCATTAATTAATTTTATAAAATAGGTCTTAAAATATTATTTAGAAGTGATATTATATATAATTGTGTATAAATAAATGATCGGCTCTCGTTAAAACCATGGATGCCTTAACATGAAAGCGGCTTCGAAGGGACATTAGAGCCATATATGGTTATAAGTGAAAACTTCATCTAAGTTCCTGGATGGGATGAAAGGACTCTACCAAATAAAAATAACAATAATAACAATATATATATATATATATATGCGTGTGTGTATTATATGATATATATCTTATAATATACGTATATATATGTATATACTATAACAAATATACGTACAACTATTAAGTTCATAGAAATGCTATATTATAGATTGTATTTATTAAATATGTATGTAGGGGACAGTAATCTAATACAGACACTTTAACAATAAATGGTCTTAACATTTTATGACTCATTATTTGTATTCAAAATTACAATATATTAATATTATATGATTATAGATATTATTGATTTTAAAATTTTATTTAATATTTTAATTCCATAGATATTGGGGGTGTCCGTATTAAACCCATGTCCGAATACGGACACCCTGTGTTATAATACAGGTACCCTATAGGGTATATAGGTATATAGGTATATATACCCTATATACGGTATATATAATATATATAATATATCACTAGATAAACTATATATTATTGATGAATCAATCAGTAAATTACAAATACATTATTTATAATTAATTTTATGAACAATTTATTCTAATTTAATTAGTATTAGTTTATTTATTTTATTATTTTTTAATTAATAATACAATTTAAATATCTAAATAATAAAAATTATAGATTCATCTTTATTGGTGGTATTAATATTATAACGCACGCGATTTTTATGAATATCAGAATAGTTCATATATGAACTATTCTGATATTATTCAGCATATATGTTTCGCGCTGATTGGTAATAGGGTGTCCGTATTAAAACATCTAGTGTCTATATTAATAACTTATATAACCTATAGATATATCAAGGACATGTCCTTGGATATATGCTTATAACTTAATTAATATTTGATAACAAATATAGAAATTATATATATAATTTTAGAATGCTTTATTTTTTAATAATATAATGTTATATTTTATATCTATACATTTGTATATTCTTGAGAAGGTTTTAAGTTGAAATTTTTTTTCATAAATTTAAAAACGTAATAAACAAATCAGTTTATTTGATATACTAGCAATATTTTGAATAATAAATAATAAAAACTACTTTTTAGACTAATTATATAATTATGAATATTTTATTAATTAAACATTTTTTTGTAGGTTTTTGAGATACCGAGAGTGTCCGTATTCGGTTACTTTCCCCTATATATATATATCGCCGATACAAACAATACTTGAGATATATGAAGATACTATAATTGAAAGCTACATTGGCTGATCAAGATAAAAACCTAATACGATAATAAGATTATTTAAAATAGAATAGAAGTTCATTTATTTATATTCAAATGTTTAAAGTTATGTTATTAATTCCATCCATAACTATAAATAATATATAATAATATATATATATATATATATATATATATATATATATATCACTAGATTTATATATATATATATAAGCATGATATTTATTCATTTTTAAATAACATTCAACGAATTAAAACGATTTAAACGTTTTTCATATATTAATGCACATATGTTATATTACGTATATAGAATA
>OZ025239.1:117245984-117301484 GCA_964019155.1 Osedax fenrisi | reverse complement strand
ACTTAGTTTTATAGTGTGATACTATATATATATATATATATAATATATATATTATATTTTATAATTTATATATTATAATCAATAATTGATATTAAATATTCAAAATAATAATGTATTTATAGTACAAATTTAGGTTTTAAAGATTGTTATTAATATGTTGTTGCTCAGTTGTAATTGTATAACAATGCATAACCTTGCATACATATACCAGTAGTAATTTAAATACATTCAAAATTAATGTGTTTACTGCAGTAATAATTTAATAAGTAGTAATATATCCTGTTATAATATACATATACCATTAGTACTACATGTATATTATAAATCGGCATTCAAGTCGTATATATAATTAGTAATTAAACTTAATATTTTAATATAAGGCATTTTTACTCAATTTTGTAAAACTATTTACAAAAATATATTAAAACATAATATTTTAACATAAGGAATTTTTTTAGAAATGTATGAAATAATCATATTAATATTATACTATATTATACCATATTATACTACATATTATATATAATATCAAAGTGTCAAATTATGTTTAACATGTGTAAATATATATTATGCATTATTATAAAATTACAACTGGTTTACAACTAGGCAAATAAAAATTAATAACAATCTTTAAAACCTAGAATTTTACAATAAATACATTATTATTTTGATCATTTAATATCACTTATTTATTATACTATATAATATATATTATATATATAGTATACAAATATTAAATTAAGTATATTATATACAAATAAATATTATAATATGTATACATATATAATATAAACATTATATGGGAATATATATAAGTTATAATTATAATATCTATAGATAACATACAACTATTAATAATATTATATATATATATACATTAGTGCTGTAAAATTATTAATTATTAATTATATAGTATTTTAATAATTATTCAATTCTAATTTACTAATTAATAATTATTTATCAATACTTATTATTAATTATATATTATTTTAATAATTATATATCAATACTTATTATTAATTAACAATTAATTATATATTAATAATTATTAACAATAATTATTATTAAGTAATACTAATTAATTGTATATTATAAATTATTAATTATATATTATTTTAATAATTATTCAATTCTAATTTACTGATTAATAATTATTTATCAATACTTATTATTAACTAATAACACTTACTTATATATTTGCGTTTATATACATGTGTAAATATGTATTATGCATTGTTATAAAATTATAACTGGTTTACAACTAGGCAAACAAAACTTAATAACAATCTTTAAAACCTAGAATTTTACAATAAATACTTTATTATTTTTATCATTTAATATCAATTATTTATTATAATATATAATATATTATATATATATAGTATACAAATATTAAATTAAGTATATTATATACAAATAAATATTATAATATGTATACATATATAATATAAACATTATTATATGGGAATATGTTTATAAGTTATAATTATAATATCTATAGATACCATACAACTATTAATAATATGATCATATATATATATATATATATATATATATATATGTGTGTATATATATATATATATATATATACATTAGTGCTGTAAAATTATTAATTATTAATTACATATTATTTTAATAATTATTAATTATTCAATTCTAATTTACTCATTAATAATTATTTATCAATACTTATTATTTTTTATATATTATTTTAATAATTATATATCAATACTTACAATTAATTATATATTAATAATTATTAATTATATATTATTTTAATAATTATTCAATTTTAATTTACTAATTAATAATTATTTATCAATACTTATTATTAATTAATAACACTTAATTATATATTAATAATTATTAATTATATATCATCTTAATAATTATTTATCAATAATAATTTGTTAGTAATAATAATTAATTGTATATTAGTAATTATTATTTATATATTATTCTAATAATTATTACGCGCTAAGTTAGGTGAATATTATTATATTTATCTTATGACTCACGAAACATGAATAATGCTATCCGGGATCGCCTCCGGTATCGTCTTCGTGAATGCCATGTATCTAAACTTGTTGGCCAGCTTCTAGTCCGACAAATTGAATAGTCAAGATGCAGAAGTTAGAAGTTACTATACACATATAAATATTATAGTGTCATGATAATTGATTTATTAATATACAATTTATAATTTCAGGATAATTAAGATCATCAGTAGTTTTCTTCCTGCTTGGCTAGATGAATATCTTCATGAATATGTTCAAGATCATCTCCGTTACCGCCCTATACGTCCTCCGTATGCTATCCGGGATCGCCTCCTAGGACGATACAGCTGTATCGTCTTCGTGAATGCCGTGTATCTAAACTTGTTTTCCAGCTTCTAGTCCGACAAATTGAATAGTCAAGATACAGAAGTTAGTATTTAATGTATACATCCATACATATATATATATATATATATATATATATATATACTTATATAACTATACATAGTACGTGCAATGCATACGTCGTGCATGTATGTGTGTGTAATTATGTAAAATCTATATATAAACTATTACCGGCCTTTGTCTAATTTTAATCCCCTGATGACCTAGATTAATATACAATATGATGCAATATAGTCACAGAACTAGAGAGAAAGTTTCTCTCTAGCTCTATGAATATAGTACACATGTTAAATATTGTTATGTTGATATAATTATATTCGTATATATATTTAGTAATAGGGTATACATGATATACATGATATACCTAAGTGTATATAAAGTCGCATATATGTAAATTATAGTATAAAATGACGACCTTGCCATTACCAATGATGCCCTCATATTCACCCCTGATTCCTGTAATAGTCACACCTCTACCTAAAACCACCATTGGTTCAACATATATGTTTGTATACACCTATATTCAGTTGTAAATTACCTCCTACACACGATGTTCATTTATAGTATGCCGCCCGTCATGTATAGCCATATATACATATATATATATATATATATATATCATGTTGCTATCCGTAATGGACCAGTCTGTACAGCTTAGCATAATGGAACGTTCCATATTATGCTAATGAACTAGATATCGGATGTCCCATTATGTAACATGTTTACTGCTTTAGGAATCAGGGTGACGCACGCACTGCGTGTGTGCCTAGGGAACGCAGCCCTCCCTGATTGGCTAAGGGATAAATGTACCACGCGATACCTTGCACCTGTTTGCACTTGTATGGTCCAGATAGTCTATTATTCATTATATACAACTAGTTACAGTATATACATATACATATGATTGTGTCATCATAATTGATTTATATTAATATACAATTTATAATTTCAGAATAAACAAGATGATCTTCCTGCTTGACTATGGTGATTATCTCCATGAATATGTTAAAGATCATCTCTATGATCCGGTATCGTCTTCGTGAATTTCGTATATATATATATATATATATATATCTGGAATTATACACTGTGCTATTTAATGAACAGAAACCTCTATATTCGCATACTATATACTATATATATGTATATTATAATCATATATGATCATATATGTATACATACTTATATTATTATCATTATAAATATACCCTTGCATTCCCAGTTTATTATTATATATATTATTCACGTGTTATATCATATCCGTATTTTGTGTATTGTTCCTTGTAATAAATGAATGAATTGTTTTACGTTTCTTTTTTATTGTGTATGGGTAAAAATATACGTTCCACTAGGTGTTTAATCATGGGTAAAAATATACGTTCCACTAGGTGTTTAATCATGGGTAAAAATATACGTTCCACTAAGTGTTATTTATGGGTAAAAATATACGTTCCACTAGGTGTTTATTTATGGGTAAAATAATACGTTCCACTATTGATTTTTTGTATGTAAAAGGAAACCGTTTATCTGCTCACAAACTACCTATGATTCGACCACCTAGTGGAACATATTATTTGACATATAATGTTACGTTGCGGCAACTAGTTTCTGGTTGCTTGGGTACTAGTACTACTTGACTATTATAATTAAATTTAATTTAATATTATGATAATGATTATCGATATTGTTAAAAGGGATACAGGAGAAACAGGCCACCGATATATTTAAGAGTTCAAGTTGGGCGGTCTTACTAATATATAAGAGCCGTCCATCGATGTCAATATATGTCACTCGTGTAAATATGTTACGCTTGATTTCACATGCTAAAATATTTCATACGAGTAACATATGTACGGCGTACGCTAAGGTGGTTTTAAGTTTTAAATATTCGTTGACACGGTCATAATATAATGTATTATATAGTTATAGACAATATGTGTAAAGCATTTTTTTTTTAAAAGTTGCGTTATACAGGCACATTCGACTTTTATAGTTTTTTTGAAGAACAAATATTTGTTTACCTAAAGTATCAGTGCGCATGTATGTTTTGTTTGTTTACATTTTAAAATTCAAAATTATTCTTATTTCCTTTACTCTCATATTATATAATAATGAAATTAAGAAACAATTCTGCGTTTATTAAACGATTTGGAAACTGTAAAATGAATTCTAATCATTTGCCAACATACATAGATATTGCTCGGCATTATCTATGTATCATAGATTTAAATAAGAATTTTGCATTCAAAGAAATTCTAAAAACCGTAAAACAAATATGGAACAGATCATATATTCCAGTAATAAGCGACAAGGTTATTAATATCAAGTTCGATAGATACATGGTACACATTAATTCACTCAGAAAGAAATCGTCTAGAATAATCTTTGAAGATCTCATAAACACTCACTTCATAAAATACGATGTTTTATTCGACATCGCATCGTGCAATTGCAAAGTCATCGAGAACTGCCGATGCACAAATGCAAACCGAGTACCTGTTGCTGAGAGGACATTTTTAGTAGATCAGAGATCTTCTAGAAAAATGATAATAGATGTATCAACTGAAGCTACTACTTTCCAGAGTAGATCCATTCAACCCAGTACCAGTTCGGCTATTCAGTTAGTTAATGTTATATATTTAATCTTATTATATTTTGTAATATAGGATATTTTTATTATATTATGTAAATAAAAATATTTATATATAAATAAATATATAACAAGATCTATATATATATATATATATATATATATATTATAACTACTATATTAAATTAAAAGTAATAATAATTATAAAACAATTAATTATTAAATATGTTTATAATTATATATTACATATAACAAAATATCTTGAACTTAATTTATATTTAGAAAAAAACCAAAAATATTTATAATATATTATAATATATTTTATAAAATTTTATAAAATCAATGTTAAAATAAATATATTTATTTATATATATTATTAATTAATATACATATTTATTTACATATATATATATATATATATATATATATATTATTGTTATTTACAATATTCATTTATTATATTAATAACTATAAAGTATAAACTCTTGAAACTCTATGTAAGGTTGATTCTTTATAGATTATGTAAAGAAAATATGAATCTCATATTAAAACGCACAAATACAAGAAAAGTACGATTCGTTCGTAATAGATATTTGAAAAGTACGGTTAGCTCGTAATAGATATTTGAAAAGTACGGTTAGCTCGTAATAGATATTTGAAAAGTACGATTCGCTCGTAATAGATATTTGAAAAGTACGATTCGTTCGTAATAGATATTTGAAAAGTACGATTCGTTCGTAATAGATATTTGAAAAGTACGGTTAGCTCGTAATAGATATTTGAAAAGTACGGTTCGCTCGTAATATATATTTGAAAAGTACGATTCGTTCGTAATAGATATTTGAAAAGTACGATTCGTTCGTAATAGATATTTGAAAAGTACGATTTGTTCGTAATAGATATTTGAAAAGTACGGTTATCTCGTAATAGATATTTAAAAAGTACGGTTCGCTCGTAATAGATATTTGAAAGTACGATTAGCTCGTAATAGATATTTGAAAAGTACGATTCGTTCGTAATAGATATTTGAAAAGTACAGTTCGCTCGTAATAGATATTTGAAAAGTACGATTCGTTCGTAATAGATATTTGAAAAGTACGATTCGTTCGTAATAGATATTTGAAAAGTACGGTTAGCTCGTAATAGATATTTGAAAAGTACGATTCGTTCGTAATAGATATTTGAAAAGTACGATTCGTTCGTAATAGATATTTGAAAAGTACGGTTAGCTCGTAATAGATATTTAAAAAGTACGGTTCGCTCGTAATAGATATTTGAAAAGTACGATTAGCTCGTAACAGATATTTGAAAAGTACGATTCGTTCGTAATAGATATTTGAAAAGTACGGTTCGCTCGTAATAGATATTTGAAAAGTACGATTAGCTCGTAACAGATATTTGAAAAGTACGATTCGTTCGTAATAGATATTTGAAAAGTACGATTCGTTCGTAATAGATATTTGAAAAGTACGGTTCGCTCGTAATAGATATTTGAAAAGTACGATTAGCTCGTAATAGATATTTGAAAAGTACGATTCGTTCGTAATAGATATTTGAAAAGTACGGTTCGCTCGTAATAGATATTTGAAAAGTACGATTCGTTCGTAATAGATATTTGAAAAGTACTGTTTGTCCATATCAGATTGTATCAGTAAATTATCATACAATTTACATCACTAATAATTACTAAATAATAATATTATTGTATAATAATAATACTAAAATAAATGTTGTAGATTTGTCTCCTGCATTTGAATGAACTACCATTGGGGGGTGTCTTGAGCCAGTATGGAATGCCAACTTCAGGACCAAACCTGCATAAAGGACAGATTGGGAAGCGACTTCCGACTGCCTGCGATATCGATATATCACCTCGTTTCCGCCGAATCCTCTTGGATCCGTCTATGCTGATTTCATAGGATCTCTGAGTGACACGGATCTCTCGTCGGATCAATGTTATCTCCGCGATATGATATCCGTCATATCTACAGGCATCGTACCCCAAAACTTTGCAAAGAGATCACCAGGAAAGATCGGATACGCTCGTTGGCTCACGACTGCAAACCGGGTGCTTCGAGTCTACCTCACGATTGAGGAACCCCCTGGTAGACTCTGCAGTGCAGTGCTGTATATCGTCCATGTCTATTCGCGGATGTGGTTTGAGATCAAGTTTCGTTCTTTGATCGAATATGGTGCTCGTCACATATATAACTTGATCAAATATACGCACTCACTTGATAACCCCGAGACCACTTACACCGTGGAACCATTTATTAAGAGAAATAGCTACTTCCTCCATAGTGAGAATCTGCTTCTTGCAATGCTCGCTGATGAGAATTCGACGATACGCAATCTCGCAATATCTCGGATTCAGCGTGCTCGTGAAATTGGAGAGATTAATTTACGCCAATTCAGAGTACCCTGGATCGACTTTACGGCCACAGTCTACCACGAGCTGATTTGCTATGCTGATGACTGGCTCGAACCTCGGCTGACCATGGAGTATTCGATCGATTATCTTCAGTCAAATCATATCAACTTCGGACAATATCCTAATCATAATCAAGGCGTTGAGAGGATGATACGACTGACTTCAGAAACTGCAAAAATGTTTGCAAATCCTGATCATAGAGATAGCCGGATTTTTGCAACAACTGTTCAACGCAAGATCATGCCATTATTTAACAGCAAAAAAGATTTTCGTATTTAATTTTTGTATATTAATTTGCTATCTATATTTTATATATTTTTATCTATATTTGTTTATTAATTTATTATATTAATTTTAAATTAATCCAACAATAACATTTTTATTTTTATAATTTATAAATCAACTTTAATATATTTATATATACTTCTTATAATACATTTACATTTATATAATATGAAAAAATAATATCAATCTTTTTAACATTTCCCTATTAATGTAATTATACAGTTATGAATATTTCTTGGTGATAAATTTATAGTTATAAATAAATATAAATTGAATGTGTTAATATAGGCACTTAATACATTATGAATCTACAATCAAACTATTAACTATGTATATATATATAAATAATATGATAGAAACAATTCTATGATTTATATTTTATGTTATTGTGATTTAGTAAATATTTGAAAATATAAAATTTTATATGATTTTTATTTATTTTTAAATTTATATTAAAATTAGAAGCTATGCTCCGATTCCAAAAAAAAATTTTATGTGTATCAATGATGTTAAGGTATCATTAAACAATAAATAAAATTAAAAAAAAAAAGTAACCACAAAAATATATTTTAGATCTAAAATTTTTTAAGATTTTTTACTAAATAAGTGCATATAAGGTAATATTTTGATCATGTATTTATTAAATATCACAATATTAACATAATATGCCTCCTTCAATATCAATATATATATATTCAGTAGTTGTTTACTCATTATTTAATGATAGTACATAATAACACGGACAAATTATTATTTTTTTTTATCCTAGAAATTAATAAAAATTCTTGGAAATAAATCAAAAAAAAATAAAATGTATTATTTTTTATTAAATTTATATTTATATATATATATATTATTGACACAAAAAAAGTGTGTATCTAACATGGTAGTATTATGTAATAAAAATGGTAAACAAATATACGCCTATTCACCCCATTATAAATTTCCTATCTTCCCCATGTTAAATTTCTAGGCCTTCCTGCCTGATATTCTAATATAGCGATTTCAATTTTTTTTTCGTAATTCATTTATTAATGATCTCTTCTAGGTAGACGAATGCGTTTCAATTCCCATTTTAGGAAAAGTATACTTTAAAAACCGCCTTAGCGTACGCTGCTTATGTGTATTATCATATTAACACAAATACACAAATATATATTATATATATGTATATATATATTATAATATGTATAATAATATAATCCATCGATATGTTATCCGTTATAGTAACTGTACAATTAAATATTTGTTAATAAATTTGAATTTTTATTAAATTTTAATTTATACTATTAGAAAGTATTTTAATATTATTCGAATATGTTACGTACACATGAGATCGATATAGTTTTAGAATTTCCGTTTAATTTCAAGTATAACCAATATATTATATATGTATAATAATATAATCCATCGATATTTTATTCGTTATAGTAACTGTTATAGTACCGTATAATTTCTAATAGTATAAATTCAAATTTAATTCAAATTTATTAACAAATATTTAATTGTACAGTTACTATAACGGATAACATATCGATGGATTATATTATTATACATATATAATATATTGATTCTACTTGAAATTAAACGGGCATTCTAAAACTATATCGATATCATGTGTACGTAATATAATCTAATTATAATTGAATAATTTCTAATATAAATTAAAATTTAATTAAAATTCAAATTTATTAACAAATATTTAATTGTATAGTTACTATAACGGATAACATATCGATGGATTATATTATTATACATATAATTATAATATATATATATATAATATATATTTGTGTATTTGTGTTAATATGATAATACACATAAGCAGCGTATGACGTACGCCGTACGTATGTTACTCGTATGGAATATTTTAGCATGTGAAATCAAGCGTATAGTATATTAGTGGGACCGCCCAACTTGAACTCTTAAATATATCGGCGGCCTGCTTCTCCAGTCACCGTTAAAAGTTTCAACATTGGGTTTCAACATTAAACCGAACGTTTTAATAATTATTATTATAATAATTATGATAAAATAAAGTTAATAAATTATTTAGTAAATACAATTAAAATAATTATTGTTTTATGAAGGATATTAAATATCGTATTATAAATTATAATACGATTGTTATAATGTTATAACATTATTAAATGTTATAATTTATAATAAATTATTATTAAATAATTATTAAATAAATTAAAATAATAAATTATTATTAAATAATTATTATTTAATAATAATTTATTATAAATTATAACATTTAATAATATTATAATGTTACATTATAACAATCGTATTATAAATTATAATACGATATTTAATATCCTTCATAAAAGAATAATTATTTTAATTGTATTTACTAAATAATTTAGTTATAAATATAATGTATATAATATATTCTATGAGTTATTTAATTATGATAATACACTTTATTTTATCATAATTATTATTAAAACGTTCGGTTTCATGTTGAAACTTTTAATAATTATAAATAAATTTATTTTTTAAATAACTAAAATATTAAACTAATATATAGTTACAACGGTATATATATACAATATATTAATATATAATATAATATTATGTCTACTTACTATTTGTTGAGCCACTTTATTGTATAAGAAATTGAATTCAATGGTATAGGAAAACTTTAAATTACAATTTAAATTGTAAATTATATAATAATATATTGTTGATAATCTTTGTATATTACAGAATACCACAGACTTTGAGGGTGCCCCCCTCAAAGTCTGTGACAGATTACAGTATACAAACAGAATTATTTAAATGCATAGATCTGTATTTTACATTGTAAACTATAAATCTATGGTGAAACACTTCTTATGCTATCTATGTATATATATATCCATATATTTATAGTTTATAGTTTTAAAATATATGTGTACTAGCCATACCCGACTGTTTTTATAAAATGTATGTAGTTTATTATGAGGATATTACCATAATGCTGTTATGAGACTATTATGAGTCTGTTTTTATATAATTTATGAGGACATTATCATAATGTTGTTATGATTCTGTTATGAGGCTGTTTGTGTTTGTAAGATCCTATTATGAGGCAGGTATGAAGATGTAATTTAAGAATATGCTTTTTAAGGCTGTTATGTTGTTATGAGGATGTTATGAGGCTGTTAATGTTTGCTGGGTATATATATTGATGTGATTATCAAGAATAACTCGTGTAACCTGATAACAATATAATTCGTTACAACTAATTATATTTTATAATATTATATATATATATAAATCTATTAGACTTATAATAGGATCTGTAACATATATAAATAAGAGTTACGAGTCTAATAGTGATTATAACCACATGTTACACCGCCTATTAGACTTCTAATAGGATCTGTGACCATATATAAACAAGGGTTACGAGTCTAATAGGAATCGTAACCATTAATGGTTATGCGAATTCAACTTTTGGTTTCTTGGGTACACGTGTACTTATGCTATGGTACAAACACATACACACGCGTGTTTAATACCTTTGATTACTTAGTTATGTGTATGTATTAATACATGAATAAGTCTTGTACAAATACTATAAATCACATTGTTTATATATATATATACATGTATTAGCTAGCATTATATATTCCTATAATCTAAACAAATGACCATTCAACATGTAAAATGCATAAATAAACCTAGATAGACTACATTTATCAATACAAATTCTTCAACTATTCACACAGGAAATGTCTATATTATTAAATCAGAAAGAAGTCAGAGTGTTATTTGTTTTGTATATTATATTTGATTTAGTTGGCGAAATTCGATGAAGAAGTCGTCAATGTAATACTAATATTGCATATATACATATATAAAGATATATTATTGGTTATTTAGATATGATACATACAACATTACATTATTATATATTAATCTGTATATAGAAGATAATGTAAAGCATATATATATATATATATATATATATATATAACTTTATAACTGTGCGATAACTAAATCGACTATATTAGGGTTAAATAAGGAATATTATGATAATAATAATCATATTTATTAGAAGAATTTAATTTTTTGTTTAAATTACAATGATATTTATATAATATTTTCTTCTAAAGGGCTTCAACATAATATAAATATGTTCTGTTGTTGTTTCCCATAATCAGATCCTCACTGGAAATGCTTTCTCTTCTTATTTACGTTTTTATTTTATTTCTTTTATCTATACTTTTTATTTTCTTTATTGTGTTTCTTGTCTTTATGGTTTTTGTTTTCTTTAATACTTTAATTCTTTTAATATTTCTTCTTTTGTTGATATCTCTTTTCCTCTATAATCCGTTTTAAATAGAGTTTTTATAATACTATAATAATAAAATAATATATATATATATATATATATATTACTTCCTCTTCTTGGTTATATTTTACTAACAGAAATTTATATTTATATTTAATAATCAGAAAAAATCACCAATAAGATAAGTCTATTGTATACTAATATATTACTATATTACTTATTAATATATATTACATATGATACGTCTATTATTTAGAAAATTAACAATAATATTAACACATTTATAAAAATATTACATACAAATTTTCTGAAATCACTGGTGCATGACTATTTAAATATTTATATTTACATTTTTTATATTATTTGACATATCATTAAATTCAAATATTGATTTATTCAAATATTAATTTATTGGTAATCAACAAAATTCTCTAAAACTGTATATTTCATTATTTAGTAATAATTACAATATTGGTAGTTGGTAATTAATTGCATAATATAAAAAAAATCCTTCTAAATTATGTAATTTTGTTTATTTAATATTATGATATTTGGTATTTGATTATAAATTTGTTATATTGTAATTGATTACATAATATATATTTAATTAAATTCTCGTATTTATTTTATTTAATACATTTTATTTAATACCTAGTCATATATATTTATGTGATTTATATATTATATTTGGATAATGTCACCAATATCTAATGACAAATTATTAAAATTGATTACTGAATTAACCAGTAAAGTAGATAACTTATCAAATATAGTTACTTATCAAACACAATTAATACAATAACTAAAAACCGATAATACTAATTTAAATAATTTAATACATTCTGAATGTAATCTTAATAAAGAAATAATTCAGAATTTACCCATTAAACAAATAAATAATACATTGATAAAATTAGACAAAGATATAGAGGATAATAACAACAATATTATAATATTTACTAATTTAAATAAAGAGGATAAAACAGAGTATAGGTACTAATAAAGATAATGTTATCAATTTTATAAATTCAAAGCTAAATACAGAATTGGTTGAAGAATCTATTATAGATATACAAGTATATAATAATAAGGATAATTCATCAGAAGAATTAAAATCTAATAAATATTTTATCAGATTAGATAATCAAAAGTCTGTGATAAATATACTTAAGAATAAATTGAAGTTAAAATATAGTTACTGATTATTATATAAATAAAAAACATTCTCCTAATATAAATAACTTATTTTATAATACCAGACAATTATTAAAATCTAAACAAATTACTAATACATGGGTATATAATAATAATGTATATATTAGTACAGATAAAAAAAATAAAATAATAATTACAGATATTACACAATTAAGTTATTATAATAAATAGAATTTAAATCTATAGGTTCTTATTTTATTGCATAATTATTTTAGTTATATTTTGTTGTATATATTTTAATCCATATATTTTTTACATTTATTAATCATTTTATTTTATAATTCCTATATACATTTTTATATTTTTACATTCTTTTACTTAACATATATAATGATAAATAATGTTAATTGTCCTTCTGACATTAATGATATTGAATTTACATACAATGTTTATAATAATAGTGATAATATCAATAATAATACTAAATATATGTCAGATGATTTTATGAATATAATTCCAAAAATAAATTGTAATTATTTAAATATTGATTCAATAGACATATAATCTAATAGGGTGTTCACATAAATTCCGTTTTAAAAAACGTACGTGTAACTTAAACTTCAAATGATTCATTCACAGCAAATTTGAAGTAACAGATTTTTAAGTGTTCACATCAATTCCGTGTTTTTTAGTCTGTCGTAAGGGTAGACATATATCGCCAGCTATATTTAAATATGTACAAATAAAATCAATTGTAACAAATCTAATTGTGGGATATAGCTAAATTCATTGTATAAATAGTAATATTATATATTTCTTTAAATACACAAATACATAAATACTACATACATTATATTTATTAATTTAATATTTTTAACTAATATAACAAATACTATATTATTATATAATACATAAATCCTTATAATTATATCTAAACTTATGAAATATATATAATTTAAATAAATATTTAATAAAATATTGAAATATATATTATATATTACTATTGTATAGTTGATATATATTATTAAAATATATATATAGTTGTATACCATCTTATATTACCTTTTTATAATATATATATATATATATATATATATTTAATAAATAGTTATTCGATAAGTTATATGTAATAATAAACATTTGTTAATATACTTTATATATATATATATATATATATATATATCAATATATATATATATATATATATTTAATAAATAGTATATTTAATATATATATATATACATATATATATTTAAGAAATAGTTATTCGATAAGTTATATGCATAGATTTATAGTTTACTATAAATCTATGGTTATATGTAATAATATACTTTATATATATATCAATTGGAATCAAATGGAATTATAGCTGTTCTCTCTAATTCTGTATTTTGTTACGTACAGAAAATAGAATTAATCCTATTTCAGAAAACGTTCTGAAAACGTGTAGTTCAACTTCAAATAAATAGGAATGTGACTCATAACTTAAAATTTGCTGTGAATGAATCATTTGAAGTTGAAATTATACGTACGTTTTTTAAAACGGAATTAATGTGAACACCCTATTATCAAGGAATTTCTATTATAAATATAAATGCACGTAGTGTTATCAAAGATTTTCCGAAGGAAAGATATAACACTTACGCGAAATCGTGTAATTCGAATTTGTATACAAAATACCCTGGTGCCACCTATAGCGGGTTATTTTTAGGAACTATGCGTTGTTTATAATGTAAATTCGTATTTAACTATACACTTTTAAAATGTTAAATAATATGCTTTAAA
The DNA here is from genome assembly GCA_964019155.1 of Osedax fenrisi. Taxonomy (NCBI): domain Eukaryota; kingdom Metazoa; phylum Annelida; class Polychaeta; order Sabellida; family Siboglinidae; genus Osedax; species Osedax fenrisi. Next base: position 117,286,548 of record OZ025239.1, on the reverse strand, counting down.
TTAATCTTTATATGATGAAAACTAAGTGTTCATTACTAATATATAACAAACAAATATGATATTTATGTTTTAAATGCTATAAGTATATATTTAGTAAGTAAAAGTTAATTTATATTGCATGTAATTTAATAGAGCAATGAAAACATTGTTGTATGCAAACAGAGCCGAACCTAAATATATTTCAGTGATTTCGATACTGCTGCTAGCAGCGGCTGGGGATATTACCAAATTACGTTGCATGCATAGGGAGTGTTATATCTTTGCTTCGCAAAATCTTTGGTGTTATTAAACATTTTGATGATATCATTTTTTTATTAGATGAATGTAAATTTAAATTTAATGTTATAGTTATTATAGTTATCCTATTACTGAAACTTGGTTTCAAGAAATAAATAAAGATATTTATACAATTGATAAATATAATAGTATTCATGTAGTTCGAAATAATAATGGTATCACAAATAATAACGTTGGTGGTGGTGTGTCTATTTTTATTCAAGATGATTTAATTTATAATACATTAGATAATTTATGTATATCAATACCCAGTTTTTTAGATATAGTCACTATATCATTACATATAAGTAATACAAATATAATTATTAGTGGGATATATAAATCTCCGAAATCAAATATAATTAATTTTAGCGATTTTATATATAATAATTTTAATATGCTTTCAGTAAAGAATAATTTATTTTTAGTTGGGGATTTTAATGTTAATATTTTAGATGTTAATAATAATTATAATAAACATTTTATAAATACAATTTATAGTATGGGATGTTTTCCTTTAGTAACCAGACCAACAAGATATGGAAATACTATAAATTCATTAATAGATAATATATATTTTAATGTTAATGAAAAACCCATAAGTAACGGGATTATAATTAGTGACATTAGTGACCACTTACCTATTTATGTTATATATGATAATAATAATAAAAAATTAAAAAAATACTTTAAAAAATATAAATTTATAAGAAAAATAAATGATAAATCGATATTAAAATTTAGAGAAAGTATATCTAAATATGATTGGGATTATATTTATTCTAATAATGATATAAATTCAATATTTAATTATTTCATTGATAACAATTATATAACATTCATTGTCCTATGATAAAAGTTAAAGAAAAGAGTAAAAATAATAAACCATGATTATATTTTAGTCTTATTAAATGTATAAATAAAAAAAATAGAATGTATAAGAAAGTAATAAAACATTGGACAACGGAAAAATTTTATAAAAAATATAAAAATATTCTTACATCTCTATTGCGTAGGTCTGAATATTTATATTATTCATTTAAAATAAATAATAATAGTAATAATAGTAAATATACTTGGTATGTAATAAATAAATTATTAAATAAAAAAAAATACAATCTAATGAAGAATTAAATTTAATACTAAGTATTAATAAGTATTAATACTCCTTCATCTGAAGAATTTAATAATTACTTTAGTACTATAGGTATAGAATTATCTGATAAAATAAAAACAAATTTATGTGATAATAATATATAGGTGTATATATACCTACTACAATGACAAATAATTATAATAATACACTTTTTTTTACCTACATCAAGTTTTGAAATTCAGGAAGAAATTAGTAATTCAAAACTTAAATATAGTAGTACCTAATGATTGTTCAGACATAAATATGTTTTTAATTAAAAAAATTAGTATTGAAACTAGTCCAATTTTATCATATTTGTTTAATAGAGTTTTTTCTGAAGGGGTTTTTCGTAATATTTTAAAAATAGCTAAAGTGGTACCATTATTTAAAAAATCTGATAAGTCTAAACCATAAAATTATAAGCCAATTTCGTTGTTACCACAATTTTCTAAGATTCTAGAACAATTAATAAAAAATAGATTATTAAAATTTTTAGATAAATTTAATATAATAATTAAATGTCAATATGGGTTCAGAAATAAAATGTCAACAGCAGATGCTTTAGTAGATGTTATTGAAACTGTTTGTCAAAAGCTTGAAAATCTAAATAAATGTGCTATATTATCGATTGATCTACGAAAAGCTTTCGATACATTAAATCATGATATTCTTTTTAAAAAGCTATATGTATATGGGATAAGAGATATTTCTTTAGACCTTTTAAAGAGTTATTTGTCTAATAGGATGCAATATATATTTAATAAAGATATTAAATCTAATTTAACAAATATTAAGTGTGGAGTTCCACAAGGATCTGTATTAGGACCTATTTTATTTTTATTATATATAAACGATCTACCTAATTTATCCTCTATTTTCAAACCTATTTTATTTGCGGATGATACCACCTTAATTTTTTGGATACATCTATTTCAAAGCTTGAGAATAAAATGCAATGTGGAATTGACCAATTATATATATGGTTAAATATTAATAAATTGTCATTAAATATAGATAAAACTAATATTTTATTATTAAATATAAGAAATATAAATGATAATGTTAAATTAAAACTTAAAATTGATAATAAAGAAATACGTAGGAATGATAACATTTCTGGGTATTATTATTGACAATAAATTAGACTGGAATAGACAAATACATTATGTATTCACAAAGTTATCAAGATCTATTGCTATTTTAAATAAAGTAAAATTAAAATTAAATAGTAAAGCATTAGTTTTACTTTATAATTCTTTTTTTAATTACCACTTATATTACTGTGCCCATATTTGGGGAAATACTTATGGTTCGAACCTTCTAAAAATTAATATGTTACAAAAAAGAGCTTTAAGATGTATATGTAATAATGAATTGATGTACAATACATTTTATTTTAAATATAATAATTTAAAGTTTGATGATATTGTTAAATTGAATAGGCTGTTAAATTCATGTTCGGGGCTAGAAATTATTCTCTACTTTTGAATTTACAAATTTATTTAAAATAAAGTCTTACAACAATCTCTTATTTCATAGAATTAAAATAAGGACGCAAAGAAAATATTTTTGTATATCCAATATGGGACCACAGTTATGGAATAATTTAAAAAAAGTTTTAAGAATAAAAAATAATTTAAAATCATTTAGTACAAATTATAAAAAAGTGTTGATAAGTTTATATAATAACACTTAATTTTAATAGTGTTTAAATTTTACAATTGACACTTTAAAAAATTATACTTTTTATTTTATCGCTTTTTTTTTACTATTTTATAGATACATTGTTTTTATATTATAGGAAGAGGAAGTGAATTTAATTACTTTAATTTTATTTTTAACTTTATTTATAATTAACTAATGATACGAATTTGACTAATGATAACTGAATTGTGATAACGAATTAATGATAATTATACTAATGATATTTGACTAAAGATAACAAACTAATGATAATGATCAGTAATAATTGACTAATGATATATATTGATTAATGATATTAATGATTATTATGTATGACTATTGATTTTTCACTTTATATTTTATTTATATTATATTTTATTATTTATTTTATAGTTTTATTTTATACTATATCTTTTATATTTATGTTATTACCCTTTTAACTTATAATTTAATTGTATTATTGTATGAAATGATGATTTAGATTATGAGGAGTTTTTTTACTATTATTATTTTATCGTTGATGTTTTTTTTAATAAATGTGTTTACTTTTAGTTATTTAAGAAAATCAAATAAAAACAAAATGTATTAATTATATTTAGATTTTTGGATGTGTTATATTGAGTGGCATTATTAGCGATAGTGGTATGTAGTTGGGAGTAAAGGTGAATTTATTGGCGGTAAATGTTTCCAGTGTTCATGCTATTGGCGCAAGTATGATCCTTAAGGCATAGGACTTGACGAACCCACACCTTGGAAGTTGAGACGCCATTGTCAATATGCGTGGCATCAATATAAATTACATGTAAAATTGATACTCAACACAATATTTTTTTTTTTAATTTAAATTTTGTTTTTATTTAATTTTCTATTAATTGTTTCGTGTAACTATTAATAATATACTTGTAATTATCTTATTAATTATAATGTTATCCTATCCTTTATTTTATTTTCAATATGTTAATATAATTATCTATTTTTCTCATTATAATCTATTGGGTGAAAGACTCGACAAGCCATACTTTTTCTTTCATCCAGGCTATTGCCAATCTGATATTATTATTATTATTATATATATATATATATATATATATATATATATATATATATATATATATATATATATACATATACATATACATATATATGTATACATTAATAGGTACAATTGATTCAGTATATGTTAAACAAAATACTGATAATAATAACACCATTCTTACAATCAATAACGACAATAACGATACTAAAATTGATTATACTAATAAAGATAATTATATTGAATTATTTAATAATAAATTAGAACTTTCAATAGATAATACTAGTATTTTAGATTTAATAAAAGTAGATAATTTGGATAATAATTCAGATAAATCAAATAATAAGACTAAATTAAACAAAAATAATACAAAGTATATTATTAAATTAGATAATATTGATACAATATCTAGAATATATACTAATATATTAGTATAACAATATATTGTTATACAATTAGAATTATCTAAAGAAATCGATAATTTATTTGATCAAACTAGACAATTAAAATCTAATAATATCATTACTAGTACCTGGACATATAACAATAAAGTTTAAATATAAAAACTAACGATAAAAAACAGTTACATATAGTAAAGAAATAGTTCTATAATTTAATGTTATTAATTTGTTATAATATTTTTATATATATTGGTTTAAGGGTCGGCGCAACACCCTGAGTTTAACATGGTAGAATAGGAAACATAGGAAAATCATGGAATACTAAAAATATATTTGAAAATAAATAGAAAATCCATGTATACTCCAAAATATCAACTAATTTTTTTTTATATATTATATAACTAATATTTATCTACAAGTATAACTATCGAATATAAGAATTAGATTATTAAAATTATATTAAAAATGGACTAACGTAATACCTATTTCTAGAATAAAATATATTTAAGAAATTTCAATAAAATATAAAAAATATTATATTTAATTGAATAATTTATTAGTTTTATATATTTACATCTAAAGAGTAACATAATACTAATATACTGTGAAAAGTTCATGTTATTTAAATAAGTATTTCTATAATCGAAAGTGATTCAAATATAGATGGTAACAGTTTTTTTTAATTCTGAGATATTCACATTTTAAAAATTATGTTACTAAAAATGTCATAACTTCATAATTTTAACTAATTTGTAAATGCTATATATGCCCAAATGAAGTGATTCTACTTTTCAGTTTTTCTGTTTGTGTCCAAGTTTCGCAGACATAAAGTAGTATAGACAATATTAGTGATTTTCACAGTAGTATTTTAGTATATAGGTTTTGGTTTCGACTCTTCTATATAGTGCTTACAGAGCTTAAAGCGAACTAGCGCAGAGGTTGCTGTCGCCATTATTATATTAATATCTGTTTCACTTTTTCCATCTTTCGTTAGAGTCGCACTCAAGTATTTGAATGTATCTACTACTTCAAGAGGTTCATCGTTCATGGTTATCGTTATCACTTCAGATGTCTCATTATTCTCGAATTCGTTGAACAATATTTTACTTTTCTCGTAGCTGACCTCTCTACCATATGTCGCTGATCACTTGTAGGGTTTATTTTTGAGTTCTTGCAGCTCTGTATTTGATCCTTCCATAAAGTCGATGTCTGCAAATATTAGGTTACATAGTTAATTTCCTCCAACGGCTATTGTGCTACAATGGTCTTCTAACGTACATTGAATGATCTTTTCTAGGAAGATGTTAAATAGTATTGGTAATAAAAGGCATCCTTATCGTACTCCTATCGATATATTAAAGAAGGTCCCTGTTTTGTTGCTAACCATGCAAAACGGCACTGTTTGTTTTTTTTTGAAAATTTATTAAAATGTATTAAAATAAGTTTTTTTATTATTGCAATAATATATTCATCTATATTGAAGTGTCGACCCTTCGAGGAAAGATATTTCCATAATCCTTCGTGCCAGACTCGATTAAATTCCTTTTTGAATTCAACAAAGTTATGTTATAATTTTCTTGCATGTTAAATATTTTTCTCATCTATATTTCTGCAGTTTAATATCTGTTCGATTGTTGTTTTTTTTTCTGAAACATGTTTGCTCTTCAGCTATTGTGATATTTTCGGCTATCGGATTGAGTCAATTAAAAATAATTCTTAGCACGATCTTGCTTGCATGTGATATCAGGCTAATATTTGTTATTTGTCACACTTATTTGTGTCAATTTACTTTGGTATCGGAATAATTAACGATTGTGCCCATGCATCGGGCAATTCTTTCTAATCCCATATTTTCTGGAAATGTAAAGTCATTGTTGTCACCACTTGTTGATCGGCGATTAGAATTATTTCACTGGTGATGTTAGCTGATGTTAGCTATTGCTATATATATACCTGTATAGTTTCCTTTTTCAGACTTCGTTTTGCATGATCCACTTCTGATATAAAATCAGCAAGTTCTCTTCGATGCATTCACCTCGATCATCATAAAGTATATTTGTATTCGTATTTATTGGATAATTGTATAGTTATTTGCAATATTATGTCCATTTATTGTCTAGTTCGGAGGCCTCTGTTATGATATCGACATTTTATCAATATTATTACTATTATTATTATTTAAACACTGTCGCTATTAACATTTCCAAGAATATTAATTTATATATTACGGAAGTGTCTTAAACAAAAATTACTATAGAATTTGAATTACTATAGAATTATTTAGCCTATCTAATAGTAATACGTATCATAATTATCATACATACCATCTACATCATAACAAAATATCATGCTAAGTAATACTCTAAAGTTAGTTGTCTATTTAATCATTCAATATCGAGTTAACCTATAGGATAATATGTATACATGTATGCTATACTGGTAAACTAGAAAATAAAGCTATAGCCTAGATAATAATTATATGTAAATACTATTGGTATTTCATGTATAATCTTCACATTCATAACCTACTAATTGTAGTATTCATAGAGGTCCCTTTACAGATAAAAACATTGCTTATTAATAACACTAAACAACTTTTTGTACTACCTATATATTAGTATAATATGCAGGTATTCTAATTTAATTACAACCAAACATCTACATGAATTTTATATGTGAATGTGTTAAATACTTTCATCACTTTCACGATGGCGGTATACGACAACAGTATATTCTGGTGACAATTAATTTGAGATATTAAATGAAATAGTTGAGTCTTGTTGGAATATTGAAATAGGAATATCAGCAATATGGATAATTGAAATAATTCAGATAGAATATATATATATACCTATTGATTGATTGATTGATTGATTGAATGTTTATTTAAACACTTAAATAGATCATAAATGATTTCTCAAAAGTGTATATAATAGAATACAAATAATAAAAGTAAGTAAACAATAAATACCATTAATAATAATAAAATAAAATAGAATAAGCCGTACGGAAATTAATAAATAAAATAATAATGACAAACAATATTAGTAATTCAGGTTCCCACCTGAGATCAATTGTTGTATATATTTCATGAATGTTTTATGCGATTTTATGGATCTAATATAGGGCGGGAGTGAATTCCATAGCTTAGGACCAATATAAATTAGGGCCCGAGTTTTCATTTTTAAGGGACGTAGAATAGGGGTAGATAGAAGATGAGATGCATAGTTTCTAAGTGGTGGAAGGGAAGCTCTTTGTACTATAGAAGCAGAAATATATGAAGGGCAATTTGAAGAGTATATTGAGTAATTAACAATAGATAATATGCGATAAGCAGAGCGTTTGTTAAATGTGAACCATGGAGATAGGTGTTGGTATGAAGAAGTTGAGGAATGATCTCGAATACGTAGGTTATATGTTCTACGGATTGATGAACGAATAACTCGATTTAAGGGAGAGATAGATGATAATGGAAGATTTATAAGGATTGAGGAACAGTAATCTATACGTGAGAGTACAAGGGAATTAACTAGAGTTTTAGTAAGAGATACAGTAATTGATTTTCGTATTTTTCTAATTCTAAATAGATGATAATTTGCAGATTTAATGATGGCAGTAATATGAGGAATGAAGGAAAGTGTAGAATCAAAAAGTACACCTACGTCATATGCAGTAGGAGAAGGAGATATTACAATATTATCAATAAGAAAAGGAGGGAAGTAAGTTGGTGATGGAGAAAGATTCAACAATGTTGTTTTGGAGGTATTAAAGAGAAGATTATTAGAAATAAGCCATTCTTTAATGTCATTAGCATAATTAGAGAGTTGATTATTGAGACCTGGTGATGAATTAGTTGGAAGAAACATATATAGTTGTATGTCATCAGCATAAAGATGGTAATATATATTTGGATATTTAGATATTATGGATGGTAGTGGGTATAAATAAATAGAGAAAAGTGAAGGACCCAATACTGATCCCCGTGGAACACCATATTTCATAGGAGAAGGGGAAGAAAAAGAATTATATATGTTTACACTGCTACTACGGTCAGATAGATATGAAGTTATATATTTATATATCATTATGTCATCTCAATTATATCCTATATAAATTGTATCATTATATATGTAATTATTAATATATATGTATTAATTACTTTGTTATATGAGATTATCATGCATACAGGAGTGATATAAATACATAGGCACTCTACATTACACGGTACAATCTGTATTGCCTCTCTCAGCCATTGCAGTACTACCCAGGTAAGTCTGACCTCCCCCCTCCTCATCTTTAACAACACTTAATTCATCTTCCATTAATGTCTACAGACCATCTGATACTCTGCCCTATATTTGTAGAACTCCCTCCTCCCCCCTCTTACATATAAGATCACATCCATCTGCAACGTGCATCACGTTGCCTAATTAACTGTCACGTGACCCATTTACTGTTCCTATATTTATATGTTACTAGCGTTCTATTTGTTTATTTTGTGTGTATTGTTATCAGTTATAAATAGTATACTTAATTATTATGCGTTTATTGTCTAATTCTTACACGAGTGTATTCGATTCTTAAAGCCTAAGGTATGTGCTAATAAAATATTCATCACATATATATATATGAATTTTTAATAATAAAAAGTCAAATACACTTTTAATTGTAACCACTAAAACGAAATTATATATATATATAATATTGGTTACTAACTTGTCTTACTAAGCTAAATATAACGTTATACATTATAATGTTCCCAAGCGGTATATACAATACTATTCAGTCAAGCAGTTATTTCAAATACTCGATCACTTGCGAGTAGAATTATAATTATAGAAACACGTAATAAAAAACATCATTAGTTATAGATTTTATTTGAACTATAGTTATATATAAATATATTAATTGTAAAGTAGAATACATAACCAATGTACAATACGTAATGTATTTTCTATGGATATATTGTACTCGAGGACATATGTATAACAGCTGTTAGACATCCGTAGGACACCGTTCAACTTATCAGAGATAGCCAGGGTCTAACTCGATAGGGGGTCTAACTGTATATGGAAATAATTCTATTATTAGAATATATATGTGTGGACATCTGGTTTAAGTGTGGACAATATTAATACTGGCATACTTCTACTACTACTACTACTACTACTACTACTACTACTACTACTACTACTACTACTACTACTACTACTACTACTACTACTACTACTACTACTACTACTACTACTACTACTACTACTACTACTACTACTACTACAACTACTACTACTACTACTACTACTACTACTACTACTACTACTACTACTACTACTACTACTACTACTACTACTACTACTACTACTACTACTACTACTACTACTACTACTACTACTACTACTACTACTACTACTACTACTACTACAACAACTACTACTACTACTACTACTACTACTACTACTACTACTACTACTACTACTACTACTAATACTACTACTACTACTACTACTACTACTACTACTACTACTACTATTACTACTACTACTACTACTACTACTACTACTACTACTACTACTACTACTACTACTACTACTACTACTACTACTACTACTACTACTACTACTACTACTACTACTACTACTACTACTACTACTACTACTACTACTACTACTACTACTACTACTACTACTACTACTACTACTACTACTACTACTACTACTACTACTACTACTACTACTACTACTACTACTACTACTACTACTACTACTACTACTACTACTACTACTACTACTACTACTACTACTACTACTACTACTACTACTACTAGAGTAGTATACTATAGTATACTATAGTATACTACTACTACTACTACTACTACTACTACTACTACTACTACTACTACTACTACTACTACTACTACTACTACTACTACTACTACTACTACTACTACTACTACTACTACTACTACTACTACTACTACTACTACTACTACTACTACTACTACTACTACTACTACTACTACTACTACTACTACTACTACTACTACTACTACTACTACTACTACTACTACTACTACTACTACTACTACTACTACTACTACTACTACTACTACTACTACTACTACTACTACTACTACTACTACTACTACTACTACTACTACTACTACTACTACTACTACTACTACTACTACTACTACTACTACTACTACTACTACTACTACTACTACTACTACTACTACTACTACTACTACAACAGATTTTATTAATAACCAGTTTCTCTATCTAATCTATTCTTGTATTTTCTCAATTTTCGTTTCCGATTTTTTAGTTTCTTAACCGATGTAATCGCTTCTCCGATATCAGTGAACACTGCGGTAAGTACCAACATAACCAGCAATGCATACCTAATCGGTGGTATTAGAGGTCAGTGCGGTGGTCAATGCGGCGCTTACGTGGGTGGTCCTGGTTTAATAATGTATTCATCGTGTTTCTCGTCGTCAATAGTTTTTCACGCCGTAACATTATTATTGTTTAGTGAATATGCAAGAGTGAATATTGATATATAGGTATTTAAATTAAGATTTTATTTTATTTCACAGATATTAATTAAAATATACACCTAAATATATATATATATATATATATAAGTTTACAAAAATAAATACGTTGATAATGTATTCATTATTATTGTGAACATACCTGATATCCATGTCGTTCTCTAATGTTAACCTCGCATGCGCTCGTTTGCGTACATATTATCTATTTCTCAAGTGCTGCGGTATAAAGGCGGTATAAATTATGAATATTCGACGTGAAATTAAAAATGATACATAATAAATAATACACGGTTATAATCTGACTCATAGATTATATTGTATTCTATAAGTATGTGTATTTCATACGAGTCCTATCAAGCATGTATATATGGTTTTATATATTGTTATGTAAAAACGTAATTTATATTTGTATAATATTTAATATTTGTTTTATTTAATATTTACCTAATAGTTGTAATATTTAAATTGATATTTGATACCTATATATATATATATATATATATATATATATATATATATATATATATATACAATTTCACTTCAATAAAGTTTACTTTAAGTATATTTTATAAGATTAACTAGACCTACGTTGACCATTATTACTTCAACTAGTTTATATAAATAATAATATCATCTCATACTTATGATATTCTATTTTATAATAACAATTTATTTTTGTTTCATGTGAACAAATCTTTTTTTTTGTTTTTTGTTATAATTTTAACATATACGTAGAAATTAAAAACCTAATTAAATTATTATTAATAGATTATTTAAATGAAAAATGATCAAATTATTATTTTATATATATCATTATTTATGTATATACTTATTAGTATATACATAAATATACTAGTATACTTATACTAGTATATAATATTATCTACTTGTTTATAAAGAATAAGTAAAATTTAAACTTGTATCAAAAATGTTATCATAAATAGTACCAAGATTAACAAGAAATTAGGATCGAAATACAAATGAATAGAATCGAGAAGTTATCTGTAACCTGTAGGGTTGGCTTGATTTTTGTGGTTTTTGTGGTTTTTGTGGTTTTTTTGTGGTTTTGTGGTTTTTTTGGATTTTTGGTTTTTTAGGTTTTTTTATAATTAAATGTTAATTAGAAAATATTATATATACCTAGATCGATTATTAAATGTCTGTGCAAAACATACATATATAGAGTAAGTATAAAATATATAACACTAATGAATATTATTTATATATATTAATTATATATACATGTATACATGTATACATGTATATATATATATTATTAAATTTTCAATAATATATTATTAATATTAAATGTTAATAAAATTATTTTATTAAAATATATTTATTATAAAAATAAAGTAAAATATTATAAAAAAAATAGTTACAAATTGTAACAAAATAATAATTTAAAAAATAATAATAATAATAATTAGATGATTTCTAATAAAAATATAATCAATTTAATTCTCGAAATAAAAAAACAAGTTTTACAGCCTTATCATTGCCTAATCGATTCCTTATTTTTGATTGAACAAGGCCAAATGTCGAAAATATCCTTTCTACAAAAGAATACAATTAATTAAAATATAAAACAAATAATAAATAGTATTTAGTAAATACTATTTACTAAAAACTATTTCAAATTAGTTTTATATTTTGTATTCTTTTGTAATTTATTTTAAATGCATTTAAATGCATTTACCAGGCATGCCTGGTAATAGAATATATTCAATAGATGTATCAATTATATTGTGAACGTAATACAGTTCTAATTGTTACAGCATTAGTATAGGATATATAATTGTATATGGCAGGAAAAAGTAATTACATATCCAATAGATATTAGCCATATAATACCATATTAATGAAATAATGCTTTTATAATGTTAAAAATACCAAAAAAACCAAAAAAAACAGACCAACCCTGGTAACCTGTACCTATAACCTTTAACCTAATGTTTTAGGCATTTTCATCAATGTCATCAAAATTAGAGTAAGAAGAGTAGGTAATCTGGTTGGCTGTGATGAGTGGCATGCTGGATATATTTTATAGATTATTTTGTTTATTATTCTGTTTATTATTGGACGCTAATATAATATTATCATGTAAGGTGATTTATATGTTAAATAAATCAATCGACCCCTACACTGTTAAAAATTAGGGTATAGCGAATTTAATTTATAGGATATTTACAGATATTTACAGATCGTTAAAATTGCACACAAATTTACCAAATTTACCCAAAATAGGGTACACGACTTTTGAACTCACTATAGTGAGTACTATATATAGTACAACATATATATTTATTATTATACATATATGTTATATATTAGAGTACATGACTGTTAAATGAACTAGAGTACACTCTATATATTTACTAGGGTACAGCTATGTTAAATATTAGGGTACCTGACTATTATATGTATATATCATGCTATTTAATTATGGTACATATCATACAATGGCATTAGGGTACATGGTATCATATAATTATGGTACAACTTGCTAACATTCTTTAGGGTACAGTTTGATAATGTATAGGGTACTGATCGTATTTATTCAAATTGTACCCTAACTATGGTACGGCTATGGGGACACTACTTACACCCTAATAAAGGTACTCGCTGTACCCTAATTTGTAACAGTGTATGTTTTATAGGTGTATCCATTGTATATATATATATATATATATATATATATATATATATATATATGTAATACTGACTGGCCGAAAGTGTTTGAAATATAACACACTTTAAAATGATAAGGGAACGTTGTATTTACTCTTTATTTATAAATCAAAACAAAAAACCATACACTAATGCTGTTTAACATATATACAGAATTACAATACGGAATAATATCACAATGCCAACATGGATTTCTATCGGGAAAATCAACCACTCTGCAGTTGATCCAATACTATAGGAATATAGCCCGAGTCATGGACAACAACTATACTTTGCATACTACATACATCGACTTCGCAAAGGCATTCGACACAGTATCACATGCTAAGCTATTATCTAAGATTGAAGCTCTAGGAATAACTGGTAATGTACTACACTGGATACAATCATATCTTCATAATAGACACCAGTGTGTTAAGGTTGGTATGAATGTATCTGATAATATTATGGCAACATCAGGGGTTCCGCAAGGTTCTTGTCTAGGACCAATTTTATTTATAATCTACATAAATTACCTTCCCAATATATTCTCACCTCAGATCATATGTACCCTTTTTGCTGACGATGCCAAACTTTCTCTTATCCATAAATATGAATTTGAAATGGACTATATGCATAATGCACTAACCAAATTAAATGATTGGTCAAAATTATCAGGTCTTAATTTAGCAATCCATAAATGCTCAATAATGTCTAGTAAGGGTAATGAAATATCCTCATACTCGATTAACGGTGTTCAATTAAGCTATTCTAATACGTACACCGATCTAGGTGTAATTATCAACCATAATCTATCTTTTAATGATCATATTGATAATATTATCCGTAAAGCATACAGAATGATTAATATAATCTTTCGAATATTTAGATGTAACAAACATGTACCATTGACACTAGCATATATAAGTTATGTAAGACCTGTCCTTGAATACGCATCCAGTCTCTGGAACCCATCCATTCCTTTCAGAACAAATGGTAATTCCACCAAACTCGAATTGGTTTAGAGACTATTTACTCGTAAGCTTTTCTTTAGGTGCAATTTAGGTTCATTAGAATACCCTGATAGATTACTATTGTTAAAGCTAAAATCACTTTCTTCCCGTAGGCATGTTGCTGATATTATGCTGACTTACAAAATAGTCAATGGTCTCGTTGATGTGGATGTAGATGATTTCTTGTGGACCTACACGAATCATCTTAGAGGGCCTTCGGTGAAAATTAAAAGAGATATCTCCAAGAATAACCGATCACACAACTTCTTCAGCAATCGGGTCTCGGCTACATGGAACAGTCTGCCTGCTCATCTAACCGTAATGAAGTCTCTTCCATTATTTAAATCGGGTGTTTCTGCGAAACTGTCTGGTAGTTGATCAACATGTTCATCCTATCTTGTATATTTATTTATATATTTTTATTTATTACCTTATTTACTGTTTGTCCTCGTGTGTTATGTTAGGTCAGTGGGGTTGTGACGGGTGTCGGGGAGTAAGGATGCCAGCGTGGAATCTACTGGTCAAATTTTCCTCCCCACGGCATAGGAAATGATTCACCCTTTCCTAAAAGCTGAGATCTGTCGCGGCCTTGTTGGCATATCATTAGCATATACGAGCTAAGCAATGGCATATGTAAATCAATAATGTTATACTTTTATTTTATTTCGTACTATTAGTTTTATCTCCTGTTTTATGTCATATTGAATATCTATTTTCTATATTCAATAAATTATATTATTATTATTATTTATTATTAATACAATATAATGTTTACAAACCTCCACGTGTAAAGGTATAATCAAAAATGAAATAATATTATTAAATCTAATATAATTCAGATTATATTATTTCTACGCGACGGTTCATTGGTCTAACCAATTCTATAAACTAAATAACACTAAATAAAAAAACACAAAAATCAATATACATAAAATCAACATTCCATTAAGGAAACAATATATAACCAATTAAAAATATATAATAAACTAAATAACATTAACTAAAAACACAAAAATCACTAAACGAAATTAACATTTATAATTATTACATAATACACAACTAAATAAAATAACTAATTAAAAATATATAATATTAACTTAAAAACAACTCCATTGAAAATATATAAGACGATAGCAAAGATTTTCCAAAGGACTTCATAATATCTTTGACGATAGTCTGTTACATATATTATATATGATATATATATATATATATATATATACACATTATATATCCATTGTATATATGTGGGTGATTATATATAATTAGTAATTATTAATTACCCACAATACACTAGCTAATATACTACTAATAGCTATTGAACTAAAAAACTTATTGAATGCATTTACTATTTCACACTTACTAAATGTATTATTACTATAAAAAGATATCATCAGGAGTGGTGTTATATTTTTTATGATCAGTTAATATCTTAATTTTAACCCACATATCTGAACATTTATTGTTACAAAAAAACTGCGTATAAGCTGCATTCTTTTGTCTACGTAGTATGGCGTTTACCTTATTTATATATCTATTATATCTATCAATGCTTACTATATTTTTCAAAGTAAGATAATCTCGATATGATTTATTTATTTTTTTAATAGAATTTTATTATTAATTAGTTAGTTAGTTAGTTATTTTTATTTGGTGGAGTCCTTTCATCCCATCCAGGAACTTAGATGAAGTTTTCACTTATATCCATATATGGCTCTAATGTCCCTTCGAAGCCGCTCTCATGTTAAGGCATCTATGGATTTAACGAGAGCCGATCATTTATTTATTCACAATTATATAAGATCACTTCTAAATAATATTTTAAGACCCATTTTATAAAATGAATTAATGGTCCGGACGAGGGTCGAACCCGTGTCCTACTGCTTGTGTGTCTGACGCCTTAGCCACTGAGCCACACAGGCAGTTTAATACATATAATTCTGTTATTATTTTGTTTTATTATTCGTATGTGAAATAAACGGACAATTTGTATCATATAGATTACTGAAAGTTTCTAGAAAAATATTAAATGCTTTATTAACATCACTGTTGATTTTCATTGTAGACCAATAAATGCAACTATATCATTAGTAAAATAAAAAATATTTTGCGTGGAAACATTTCTTTTTAATACTTAATTAGTTTTTATGGACTTATTTGATGAATAATTAGAAGAAAAATAAAAAATAAAAATAAATGATCTAAGTTAGCACACTTAATTAAGTTAGAGTTTATGGTATATATTGCTGTGTATTTATTGATGATATATATATATATATATATATATATATATATATATATATCAGGGTTCATTCTAAGTTTCAGGGCAGCTACCAAAAAAAATGTATTATAGGGCATTTAAATATATTTTACTAAGTAAAATATAGGATGACATATTTGGGTAATTTTGCCATGTATTTATAAATACATTTATGATAAATGATATATTAGATGGACGCTTATACCCTGAGGTAATTTAAACCTAACTAGTGTTACTTACAAAAGCTACTTAAGTATCTTTCTGAATTATAGATGTAAATAAATAGCAAAATAAGTATTCGATTTGATTACTTATTATTCGTTTACAATTAAATGATTTACAAATTGTAATTCTAATACATTGATATCAAATAATTCTTTTTATATTCAATCTCCTCAACATTTGATTCATGAGATATTTAGATATTAAACATTTGATCGTCGAGTATTTTATAATATTGAAAATTGGGTTGTCGATATGTTATAATATTGAAAATTAGGTAGTCTAAAAGTTAAATTATTGAAAATTATGAAGTCTAAAAGTTATAATATTGATATATAATATATCATACTTATAAATACTTAAAAATACTTATAGGTAGGTATATAAAAATATACAACAATACCTATATCTATATTACAATTATTATATTATACTGATACACATTATTATATATAATTTATATAAGATAGTTTAATGTCATAATATAAATAATTAATTAGAATATATATTATAATTTTATTGATTATTAAAATGTAATAATTTATTTGCACATTTTTGTTAATAACTTTTGTTTAAATATGAATTAAAAAAAACATAATATGAATTGTATGATATAATGTAATTAGCTTTCCAGTGATACCAATTTTATCATAATAAAATCAATATAAAATATGTCATGCTCAGGGCCGGCTTAAGGGGGGGGCAAATCGGGAAATTGCCCGGGGCCCCACATTTTGGGGGGCCCATGAATTATTTGAGACATTTTTTGTTTACTATTTATATGAAAAAAAAAAATTTCTTAACTATTTTTCTTATATATTATTAATTCTAATTAAAAAAATAAAAATAATATAATAAATTAATTAAATATGAGTCATTTAGGCCGATTTGAAGAGTGAATTTTACAAAAATTTCTAAATTGAAACGAAGATATGGTGGATACAGCTACATGAAGATTTTGGAGAACATGCTAATAGTGATAACATAGATCTTTTCACACATCTCTGATTGTTAGATCAAATAGTATGAAACCGATTGATAAATACTTGTTTGATAAACTAGAAGGTGATAAATGATAAACGGTATTATTAACCATAGTTAAATCTTAACAATTTATAATTCCATAATTAGTTTACAAAACAAAAAGTATACTTTTTTTATTAAAATTAAATATATTTTATAAGATATATTTTAACTATGATTTCTGATATTTGTAAAGGATTATATTGATTATAAATTACGAAAAAAACGATATTCTATATAGATTTATAATTGTTATAGTAATTAAAAAAATAGATATTTTCAAAATAATTTTTCTCAAAATAATTAACTTTCTCTATCTTATGCTCGTATTAATCAAATGTGTATATTCTCATAGTGTATATATTATTATAGTTGTATTAGTACACATAATATATATATAATAGTTTTAATTTAAATAGGATTATTCTGCTTTAGGTTATTCCTATAGTATTGTTAATAATTTCTATTGATGAAAGGGAATTATGTACATAAAATGATTATCTTTTTCAACATACTATCATTACAGAAAGATATTATATTTATTGAAACATATATTATTGATAAATATATATATAACATACATATAATACTAAAGGCATTTTTGCAATTATCCACCTATTACTTGCAAATGGATGTTTAGATTGACATCACCCTCATCTATCTATTTACAAATAAATACACACAATGGCGATATTCTTATTGGAGAATAGGTGATAAGTTATCACTGATAACTACATAATTGAAGAAATACAAAATTCAAAATATTATATTATATATCAGTGTACTCAATTCCATATATATCACATCGATATAAATTATCGTTATTTATATCAAGTTAGGTATGTATTATAGTCTTCTATTATTATATAGGTATTTATTGATTTACGACGTACGTTGAGATTCATTATCACTGATAATGTATCAGTTATAATTTATCACATTGGTCAATATTTAGCTACCAATCTATTAGAATTTTTTCAATAATAATATAATTATAATAGATTATAGAGCTCAAAGTTATGAAAATGCCAGCATATGTCTGGAAGATTCAATGACATGAAATATATTATAATAACCATAGTCCATTATCAATATGGATTCACATATCTACACTGTGTATTCCTTAAATCTGGTTGGGCAAAATGCCGTTAAATCTTCGACAAGTGTAGCAATATTCTTTGCCTTCAACCCAAATCAATATAATTTATTTAGCCAAACTATATAAAGAATATATTAACATCTAGATTAAAGAAGAATATAATATTTTTTATTAAAAGCATTATCGAATATAAAATGGTGATCACAAGCAGATTATGTTAGTGCATTCTCTTGAGGACTTCTTATAGGACCTAATTACATAATTTATATCTGATATTATATATGTTAAAATATAACTTAAATTACATTACTAGAGTCAATGTATTTATTCAATAAAATGCAATTTTAGAATTTGAGACTTCGATATAATGAAAACCGTGGAGCTAATTACTTTGTAGAATAAAGTCGATCAGAAATGTATTGCAATTAGGTTACATTGAGATAATAGCGGTAATACAAAATATTGATGCACTCTATAAATCAGTGGTTCCCAACCTATGGGTCATTGAGTATTTTGTGTAGGTCCTGATCCAATTTCTAAAAAATAATATAAATGCTTTTATATGCAAATTGGATTTATTGTCGAGAAAAATTTAAGATGGAAATATATATTTAAATATATGTATATTAATTTTTATATGATTATTTTATGATTAAAGTATAATAATAACAAAATAAAATTTGTCTTTGGGTCATGGTATATTTTTTAATTAAGAATTATAAAAAAAAGGGTCACGGTGAAAAAAGGTTGGGAACCACTGCTCTAAATATATATGCGAGAAAAGAAATTATTATGAGGAGTTGATTAAAGTATACAAACAAATTAAAAAATAATTAGTATAATGATATCATATGATAAAATTGAAGAGTTATAAATATTAGTTTTTGCCAAAATGGCCCATTTAATATGTTATTAAATTATTATGGGGCCCAAGCGTTTTTTTTGCCCGGGGCCCATAGTATGCTTAAGCCGGCCCTGGTCATGCTCATGTATCTACATGCAGTATACGTATACGTACTCCGTATGGTTGATTTTAAATTCAATATATATACTAACTAATAAGTAGTATAATACATGATATTTATGACTTTATCTTTTAAAAATTATATATTATATATATATATAGGAATAATAATTATGATAAGTATGATAATTAATATAATAATATAATATTATTAAATATTGAATATTAATATCATAATAATTTTAAATTTAAAAATTAAATTATAATAAATTTAAAAAGTATACCGTGTAATTATTATGAATATAAAAAAACAGTGAACTTATTAATAATATTGGTGATTAAATGTTTCATTATTTTTATATTTTAATGGTTTTTAATATCTACAATATCACTTTAATATTGCGTTTTAAAATAGGATTTTGAATAAAAATATTAAAATTACGAATTTTAAATAAAACAATCACATGATTTATATATATTGGGAAAAAAAGAATTGGAATAAAAATAATTATTGAATTAATTTTCATATATCATTATAAATATAAATTGGTAGCAAATTCACTACCCAATATTTAAAGTTTGCTACCCAATCTAAAAATAGATTATTCTAAATATAGTTCAAGCAGTTTATTATCATATTTCATATTTAATTTGTATTTGAATCTAATTTGTTTGTTTATATAAAATATCAAACAGATATAATAAAGGGAAAATAGTATATATTCGCCATTATTTGAAAAATAATGAATGTATCCTAGTGTTGATTGATTGATTGATAATTTATTTAATATTATATATAGTTTACACTATAAATCTATGGTTATGACAGAAGTTATTCATATTCTCCATTATTTTAATACTTAAATAATAATAGAATAATAATAATGCATTTAATCGCCATTTTATAAATATTTATTGAAAATCTGCCATTTATTAAATAATAAATTCTTCGATATTTTAATACTTAAATAATAATAGAATAGGGGATAGAAGGGAGTAGTGGACGATATTTTGTATGACTTTGTAGAATTGTAATATATCTATGAATAGTTGATGTTATACTTTCATATTTTCAAATGTAATAGAATATGTATCGTTGTATATTATAGCTATTTTAATTTTTACTTTAACTCATATATTTCTAGTATTAATATCAGTTTAGTTACACTCAAAAAATAACGAAAAAATAGCGCAAGAAGGGAGTAGTGGATTTTAGTACCAACATAAAGCAATAGGTGTCTCGCTATATATTCGATTCATTTTTTTCAGTTTTTATTATTTTAATAATATATAGGTATTATATTATTTATTATTTTGTAATATTCATACCGACGCACGCATTTTATTTAAGATTTAAATTTTAAAAATTGTGAACAAAAATTAATGAAAAAAATGTGACCTATATTACTCGATTTTGATTGGTTTATTTTCATCCACTATATCCTTCTCAGTTCGTCCACTATACCCATTTGAATATGGTACGTTAGAATACCTATATCTTTTTACTAATACAATATTTTCATATACTATAAACATAACTTAATAGATAACAAATTATATTTTATGAATATATAACAAAATATGTATTTATAATTACTAATCAATGCAGTACAGTACATTTCCAAAACTGGTTTTTATTGAATTTTGAAAAAAAATTATTATGTAATTAATATAATATATTGATTAATTATTTTTGAAAAAAAATTACTCATTATTGTAGATATTGTAATTGTCTAAATATTTTGTATATATCTTTTTTTTGTATCTATGACCATTTTCGCGTAAATGTAAATGACCACTACTCCCTTCTCGTCCGCTACTCCCTTCTATCCCCTAATTATAACACATTTAATCGTCATTTTATAAATATTCATTGGAAAACTGACATTTATTAAATAATATATTCCTATAATTAGAGATATAACACTTTTAATTCATGATATTACAATTATATTAATAAGAACTTAATAATTAAACTTAATCAATATAATCATATATTTAGGGCAGCTACACACAAAATTAATGCACTACCCAATTTGGGTATCTGGGTAGCTCTATAATGAACACTGATATATATATATATATATATAATATTAACTTCTATTCGTTCCTAACATTTTTTTCTAGTAAAACAGCTCTAAAATCTAGAGCTTTTAAAAATTCCGGTCACACTTTATAGAATTCCATCCTTCCTACCATCCGTTCTATAGAACTATCTGGATTATGTTAACTGATTCTAGACTAGCTTTTTACATTGATCACTAATATGTATTTAGTTTTTATAGATCAAATCAAGTTTTTATTTAACTTTGAAAATTTGTGGAAAAAATCATAAAATAGGAAGAATTTAAGAAAATTAATTGAAATCTAATGAATTTATTTAATTGTTATTTGTTATGTTGTTTAGGAGGAATATGGTAGAGACATCGAAGTCTTGAGTATGTTTATTAGATATAACGTAATACAATGTGAATCGGTACGTGGCTCGATATTTATACGCACTCGAGGCGTGTGCATTCAGCCGAATCGGTTGGACGATTCCATTATTGACATGGGCGAGTCCATTATATATGAGGGTGTCGTATTAGGATTACATGGGGTTAAACATGACCATAAACACAATAATGCCTCTCTCAGCCATGGCAGTAATTACCAGGTAAGTCTGACCTCCTCCCCCTTCCTCATCTTTAACAACACTTAAGTCATCTTCCATTAATGTCTACAGACCATCTGATACTCCGCCCTATATTTATAGAACTCCCTTCTCCCCCTCTTACATATAAGATCACATCCATCTTCAAAGTGCATCACGTGTCCTAATTAACTGTCACCTGACCCATTTACTATTCCTCTATTTATATGTTACTAGCGTTCTATTTGTTTAATTCTTACACGAGTGTATTCGATTCTTAAAGCCTAATGTAGGTGTGCTAATAAATCATTCACCACATATATATATATATATATGAATTTTTAATAATAAAAAGTCAAATACACTTTTAATTGTAACCACTAAAACGAAATTATATATATATATATAATATTGGTTACTAACTTGTTTTACTAAGCTAAATATAACGTTATACATTATAATGTTCCCAAGCAGTATGTACAATACTATTCAGTCAAGCAGTTATTACAAATACTCGATCACTTGCGAGTAGAATTATAATTATAGAAACACGTAATAAAAAACATCATTAGTTATAGATTTTATTTGAACTATAGTTATATGTAAATGTATTAATTGTAAAGTAGAATACATAACCAATGTACTATACGTAATGTATTTTCTATGGATATATTGTACTCGAGGACATATGTATAACAGCTATTAGACACCCGCAGGACACCGTTCAAGTTATCAGTGATAGTCAGGGTATACCTCGATAGGTTTAACTGTATATGGAAATAATTCTATTATTAGAATATATATGTGTGACATCCGGTTTAAGTTTGGACAATATTAATACAGACATACTCCTACTAGGCATACTCCTACTCCTACTACTACTACTACTACTACTACTACTACTACTACTACTACTACTACTACTACTACTACTACTACTACTACTACTACTGCTGCTGCTGCTGCTACTACTACTACTACTACTACTACTAGTCATACTCCTACTCCTACTACTACTACTACTACTACTACTACTGCTGCTGCTGCTACTACTACTACTACTACTACTACTACTACTACTACTACTACTACTACTACTACTACTACTACTACTACTACTACTACTACTACTATTACTACTACTACTACTACTACTACTACTACTACTACTACTACTACTACTACTACTACTACTACAACTACTACTACTACTACTACTACTACTACTACTACTACTACTACTAGAGTAGTATACTATAGTATACTATAGTATACTACTACTACTACTACTACTACTACTGCTGCTGCTGCTGCTACTACTACTACTACTACTACTACTAGTCATACTCCTACTCCTACTACTACTACTACTACTACTACTACTACTACTACTGCTGCTGCTGCTGCTACTACTACTACTACTACTACTACTACTACTACTACTACTACTACTACTACTACTACTACTACTACTACTACTACTACTACTACTACTACTACTACTACTACTATTACTACTACTACTACTACTACTACTACTACTACTACTACTACTACTACTACTACTACTACTACTACTACTACTACTACTACTACTACTACTACTACAACTACTACTACTACTACTACTACTACTACAACTACTACTACTAGAGTAGTATACTATAGTATACTATAGTATACTACTACTACTACTACTACTACTACTACTACTACTACTACTACTACTACTACTACTACTACTACTACTACTACTACTACTACTACTACTACTACTACTACTACTACTACTACTACTACTACTACTACTACTACTACTACTACTACTACTACTACTACTACTACTACTACTACTACTACTACTACTACTACTACTACTACTACTACTACTACTACTACTACTACTACTACTACTACTACTACTACTACTACTACTACTACTACTATTACTACTACTACTACTACTACTACTACTACTACTACTACTACTACTACTACTACTACTACTACTACTACTACTACTACTACTACTACTACTACTACTACTACTACTACTACTACTACTACTACTACTACTACTAACAAGTTACTCTACTATATTTTAAATCCTTGTATTTTCTCGATTTTCGTTTCAGATTTTTGTTTTTCCTACCCCATGGAACCGCTTCTCCGATATCAGTGACCACTGCGGTAAGGACCAACATAAGCAACAATGCATACCTAATCGGTGGTGTTTGAGGTCAGTGCGGTTAAACTACGTGGTGGATAGTCCTGCACTGTTAAAAATAAGGGTACGCTTCATGTCAGAAATGGGTAAGCTAGCAATAAAAGGGTACGCTACATGCTACAAGTGAAGCGTATACCCTTTAATGGTATACCATTAAAGGGTATATCCGGGGGGGTATATATGAGTTCTATACAAATGTAATATGTTGAACGTATTAATTTAACATTGTTGTAATATAATTAAATTATATATATAATTACATATATGTAAATATTACATAACCATGTAATATCATGTATATGATTAACTATTAAGAAAATAGTGTAAATATAAGGAAACTAATGTTGTCAACAATTTTAATATAGTGTATAATATTTATATTAATTATTATATTATATAAATATTAATTATAATTAATTCATTAATACTATTAATTTATAATATTATATTATGAATTCTAAATATTAAAATAAATAAGTATATATATACTATATATACTATATATTTTATAAATATCCATTGATACATATAAATTACGATTTTTTAATTAATTAATTTATTTATATATATTTATACTTATTAATAATTACTTACTTATAATACTTAACTACATATATTTGTATATTAATATGTACTACTTATACCTACTTATAAATATTATATTATAATTGTTAACATATACAATAATTTTACAAATCCAATAAAATATCTGAAGTTGTTTTATGTATGTATACCACATATTTATATGTGCTATACATATATGTATATATATATATATATATATATATATATATATATATATATATATATATATATGTTATAAAGGGAAGTCTGCAGATATATCGATTAATGTAATATACATGTATGTCGAATTGAACTCAATTCAATTCGATCATTAAGTGTATCCCGCACATAACACGCAATTTGCCAATTTCGTGTATAAATAGATAGGAAAAATATAGGTCCACTAAAAAAAATAGAACTGATATTCTATTCATTCAATTGACCTACTTTTTTTTGTAATGTATTCATAACATATACATGCATAGGAAAATAGAAAGATATTTTTAATATTATTATTTATTATATTATATATATATCTAAATTAAAAATTATCAATACTAAAATGATGGTATTTCTATAGAAATTATCATTTTATACAATGAATTCTATACATATTATAAATTATCTCTCTATTTTATTATTCATATAATTAAATTCTATATAAAGCTAAAAAAAATAATATTATAATTATAATAGTTTTTATATTCTATATTTTTGAATGCCCTATAGGTATACTTATCGCAAAATAATTATTCTGAGAAAACAGCGTTATAAGTTTGACAGCATAACAATGTAATATTAAATAGCATATAATAGCATTATCTTATCGTGAAAAAACACATTTGTATGCAATTTCTAGACTGAATTCATGTCTGATTTATTTACAGATTCTAAAAAACACTACAATAAGTATTATTATGTAATAAAAATAAATATAAAAAAAAAAAATTATCATCACTTTAAATGTGCGGGATCCCCTTAATATCTATATATCTGCATGCATAAATTGTTTTAGGCTTCACGCTCGGTTGATTACATAGCTATGTGTACATTTCTATTTTTAATTAAATATTTTATTATTTGTATAAATTTGTATTCGTTTTGTCATTTATATTTGTTATCGTTTATGTATGTGTCGTGTAATTCGTTTCCTATAAAAGTAACGCCGCTCGGTAGTATTAATATACATTTGATTCTGCATCTCACCGGGTTGGTGCATATTGTCATTGTCGTTATTATTATTATTACTATATTATTATTATTATTTATGTTATTATACAGGTCTTTGCTGAAATAAAGTTAAATAACGAACTTCACTTTGTTAAATATATATATATTCTTTAATACTATGTTTTAACATTCCTATATTTAAGTTGAAGCTTTATCAAGATTATGTGAATGCAACATTGGGGAAACAATTTCTTCTATGTTTAAATATATTGCATCTAAACAAGTGTGGTGCAATTATTCTCATTGCTGTCAACGAGGATAAATTTATTTTGCCCAAACAAAATTATACAAATGTATAACTGGTTAGTTTATATTATGTTAACATTAATTTACTATACATACATGTATTATAAGATAAATATAAGTTAAATATTCATATTCATATTTATTAAAGTTTAAATGTATACCCTATTTTATATATTAATTATATATTAATTAATATTTATATTAATAATTATATATATATATATATATATAATAGAGGCTACATTAAGAATTCATGAACATGCAGTAATAAAAGATATAGACAAATGTATCGACTCTCAACTTACACATTGTTAAAGAAAAAAGAAGGAGATGCCAGCAAATTATAATTAATACAATTTTAATTTAATAAATGATTTATTTTAATATATACATATGACATATGCTCAACTCAATACATTATACATATGCTCAACATAATCAAAATTCAACATGTTCAACTCTATACAATGTACATATGTTCAACATAATCAAAATGCAACATGTTCAACAGCAATACAAATTGTAGCCAAATGAATATGTTCAACATGTTAACAATTACATATGTTCAGCATATTATATGAACAGTTTGGTTTACTAGGATACTATATTAACGAAATAATTGTTTTACCTAAATGGGTACGCTATATGCCGTTTAATGCGTATCGTAAAGGGTACGCTACTCTCCACAAAATCGATTTCTAGCGTACCCATAAGAGTACTAAAATAGGACAAAGACTGTACCCATTTGTGAATTCTAGCGTACCCTTATTTTTAACAGTGTGGTTTAATAATGTATTTATCGTGTTTCTCGTCGTTAATGGTTTTCACGCCGTAACATTATTATTGTTTAGTGAATATGCAATAGTGAATATTGATACATAGGTATTTAAATTAAGATTTTATTTTATTTCACAGATATTAATTAAAATATACACCTAAATAATATATATATATATATATATATATATATATATATATATATATATATATATTTATATATATATATATATGTTTACATAAATAAATACGTTGATAATGTATTCATTATTATTGTGAACATACCTGATATCCATGTCGTTCTCTAATGTTAACCACGCATGTGCTCGTTTGCGTACATATTATCTATTTCTCAAGTGCTGCGGCAGTATAAATTATGGATATTCGAGGTGAAATTAAAAATTATATATAATAAATCCGGTTATAATCTGACTCATAGATTATTGTATACTAGAGGTGTTGTAGATATTTTCATTATGTATTCTATAAGTATGTGTATTTAATGCGAGTCTTATCGATTATGTATATATGTTTATATATATATATATATTGTTATATAAAAACGTAATTTATATTTGTATAATATTTAATATTTGTTTTATTTAATATGTACCTAATAATTGTAATATTTAAATTGATATTTGATACCTATATATATATATATATACAATTTCACTTAAATAAAGTTTACTTTAAGTATATTTTATAAGATTAACTAGACCTACGTTGACCATTATTACTTCAACTAGTTTATATAAATAATAATATCATCTCATACTTATGATATTCTATTTTATAATAAACATTTATTTTTGTTTCATGTGAACAAATCTTTTTTTTTGTTTTTTATTATAATTTTAACATATACGTAGAAATTAAAAACCTAATTAAATTATTATTAATAGATTATTTAAATGAAAAATGATCAAATTATTATTTTATATATATCATTATTTATGTATATACTTATTAGTATATCCTAGTATATAATATTATCTGCTTTTTTATAAAGAATAAGTACAATTTAAACTTGAATCCTAATATTATCATAAATAGCACCAAGATTAACAAGAAATTAGGATCGAAATACAAATAAATAGAATAGAGAGATATCTGTAACCTGTAACCTGTAACCTTTAACCTAATATTTTATGCATTGTCATCAATGTCATCAATGTCATCAAAATTAGAGTAAGTAGAGTATGTATGTAATCAGGTTGGCTGTGATGAGAGGCGTGCTGGTTTAGCATACATATATTTTATAGATTATTTTGTTTATTATTCTGTTTATTATTGGGAGCTAGTATAATATTATCATATAAGGTGATATATGTATTACATAAATCAATTGACCCCTACACTGTTAAAAATTAGGGTATGGCGAATTTAATTTATAGGATATTTACAGATATTTACCTTGTTACCTTGTGCCGTCGAGTCGTAACCGACCCCTGGCGACGTCCATGACATGACAGTTCCTCTCCATATCACTCTATTTCTGGCTTCTGCTAGTATCTTCATGATGTTGTCGTTGGCTATATAATTCTGCACATTGTTCAGCCACGTTATGTGTGGCCTACCCCTTCGCCGTTGACCATCCATCTTTCCTAGCATCAGCTGTAGCTCCATCGAGTACGCTCTCACCACGTGTCCGAAGTATGATAAGGCAAGTTTGACTATTTCTGCCTCTAGCATTCTTTTGGGTTTTATGCTGGCAATGATTTCTATATTTGTCTTCCTATTTATATAGGTCACTCTAAGTAGGTTTCTCCAACACCACATTTCGAAAGCATCGATTTTTGCTCTTTCCTTCTTCTTTAGAGTCCAGGTTTCTGCACCGTATAGCATAATCGGGAAAATAAGTGTCTGTACAATTTTTACTTTAGTGACGAGTCTTAAATCTCTATCTTTACAAATTTTCTTCAGACTCCCCATTGCACTTTTTCCCATTGCAATTCTGCGTAATTCCATATCTATTTGTCCGTCACTTGTTATCAAGGCTCCCAGGAAGACAAATCTGTCAACTACTTCTATATTTCCGCCATCAACTATTATATAATCTAGTTCTCCTGTTGTCATCACCTTAGTTTTTTTGACATTTAGATATAACCCAGCTTTCTCACTCGACGATTTGACTTTTTCTATAAGTTTTATAAGGTCCTCTCTATTACCGGCTATCAATGTGGTGTCATCCGCATATCTCAGGTTTGATACTTTCCTTCCACCTATGCCAATGCCTTTGTTCCACTTATCTAGAGCCTCTCGCATTATATTTTCTGCATAGATGTTGAATAGCAATGGAGATATAATGCAACCCTGGCGTACTCCTTTACCAATCGGTATGTTTCCTGTCTCTCCATACTCTGTCCTTATAGTCGCTTCCTGATTTGTATATAAGTTACTAAGCATGACAATCAAATGTTCAGGTACTCCCATACCTTTGAGAGTGTTCCATAATCGTTGATGGTCTAAACAGTCAAATGCCTTCTTGTAGTCAATAAAACACATGAATAGTTCTCTTTGATTATCCCTAGCTCTTTCCATCAGCCATCTCAGGTTTGATATGTGGTCTCTAGTTCATCTACCTCTTCGGAACCCGGCTTGTTCGATCGGTAGTTCAGGGATAAGGAAGGCCTCCAGTTTTGTTTGTAAAACTCTCAGAAGTATTTTGCTAGCATGTGAGATTAAGGCAATAGTTCGATAATTCCCATATTCTTTTTTATCTCCTTTCTTGTAAATAGGGACATATATGGACTTCTTCCAATCATTTGGCCATGTCTTCATTTTAAATATACTATTACATAGATTTGTCATGACTCTAATTGCCTCATCTCCTCCTGCTTTTAGAAACTCTATCGGTATTCCATCACAACCTGGAGCTTTTCTGTTAGATATGTGCTGTATTGCTTCATTTACTTCTATCTCTAATACATCAGGTTCATCTTCATATAAATGTACATTAAAATTATCATTCATATTAATATCTCTTCTATATAGATTTTCAGTATATTGATGCCATCTCTTTTTTATTTCCTTTTCTTCAGAAACCACTTTTCCATTACTTAATTTCATAGCCCAACCTATTGAGCTTCGTGAGCCAGTCATCTCTTTTATTTTTTTGAATAAGTCTCTAGTCTTACCTATTTTATTTAACTCTTCAATTTGTCTGCATTTTTCTCTGATACTTTGCTCTTTATCTTGTCTTGCTTTCTTCTGAAATGCTGCGTTAAGCTTTCGATATTCTTCATACTTTCCTTTGCTACGCATATCCTTTCGTTATTTGGCAATTTTTAGAGCTTCTTCTGAAAGCCACTTTGAGACTTTCTTCCTTTTTACTTTCGGGACCTTGTTATTTGCTGTCTCTATTAGAATAGTCCGAATATCAATCCATAGTTCTTCTGGTGTTCTGTCTTCTGTTTGCAGTGCGTTAAACATGTTTTTTATTTCTACACTGTAGTCAAGTCCGATTCTTCCGGTAGAGTTGTGACTCGCTTTATGCTACTTTTCCATCTCGATTTGCATAATATGTAATCAATTTGATTTCTGGTAGAGTTGTCAGGTGATATCCATGTGTATAGCCTTCGTGGGTGTAACTTAAAGAATGTATTAATTATTCTAAGATCGTTTCTACTACAGAATTCTACAAGTTGATCCCCTCTTTCATTCCTCTTGCCCAAACCAAAGTTACCAGTGATATCAATTGATAATTCCTTCCCAACCTTGGCGTTCCAGTCACCTATGATATACAGAATATCGCAATTAGGTATCTGGTCCAATACAGATTGTACTTTATCATAAAATGCATCACTGTCTTCTTCTTCTGCGCTGGATGTTGGGGCATATATTTGTACTACTGTTATGTTTATCGGCTTGCACTGTATACGTTTTGTGGCAATTCTGTCATCTACTGGGTTGAAGCCCAGTACACATTTTCGTATTTCATTATTACATATAAATGCCACTCCATTTCGCTTCAATGTCTCCTGTCCAGAGTAGTATATTTCATATTCATCTGATGTAAAATGTCCCATTCCTGTCCATTTCATCTCACTTATTCCTAGCAAACCAACACCAGTCCTTGCCATTTCTCTCTTGACTACTTCCAAATTTCCATTATTCATTGTTCTTACGTTCCATGTACCTATTCTCATTCTTTCTTTTGCTATTCTATAGCTTGCCTCTGTCATTTTCGTTGCATTATTTTCAGTTGATGTTCGTCCTTTCGGCTTTAAAACACCCCCGTCATCCGCGTTGCACTTACTTGTGACAATGGAGTACCCTTCCCCAGTAGTAATTATATTAAAGCCGTCCAACCTGGGAGTCTCATTCATGACCTTATTGTGATATGTATGTTTGTGTCTGTCATGTTTGTTTTCTTGGGATTTTACTAGAGTGGTTTCCCGTTGCCTGCTCTAGCGCAGTGTCCTAGCCATGTATGGGGTACCACAATGCCTCGGGTTTAGTATGAAATTGTCGTTGACCAAGAATTGATTCTTCCGCTTCCTCCAATAAGTGTACTGCTGCTGCTCAGGACAATCGACCTCTTACAACAGATCAAGTTTAATTTTCTGTTTGGGTTTATTCCCATAGACTTTGGCTCTCCCGAGTCGACTACAAGTCAGTAGCAGGACTTTGCTGTCAGAGTTGACGCGTTCGCCCTCCTCCGTTAGTATAAACAGGGTCTACCACGTGAAGGTGGAGGTAGGACTTGAATGTGGAATTAACTTTTTAGAATTTTATGAGTAAAAAAGAAGCCCCAACTTTGTTATCTACCAAACTATCCACACCCCATTAAGACCCCAATATATTTCAGTTCATTAAAATAACACACAAATTTACCATGTATCCTAAATAGGGTTTTAAACTCACTATGGTACAAAATATATATTTATTATTATACATATATGTTATATATTAGAGTACATGACTGTTAAATGAACTAGAGTACACTCTATATATTTACTAGGGTACAGCTATGTTAAATATTAGGGTACGTGACTATTATATGTATATATCATGCTATTTAATTATGAGACATATCATACAATTGCATTAGGGTACATGGTATCATATAATTATGGTACAACTTGCTAACATTCTTTAGGGTACAGTTTGATAATGTATAGGGTACTGATCGTATTTATTCAAATTGTACCCTAACTATGGTACGGCTATGGGGACACTACTTACACCCTAATAAAGGTACTCGCTGTACCCTAATTTGTAACAGTGTATGTTTTATAGGTGTATCCATTGTATATATATATATATATATATATATATGTAATACTGACTGGCCGAAAGTGTTTGAAATATAACACACTTTAAAATGATAAGGGAACGTTGTATTTACTCTTTATTTATAAATCAAAACAAAAAACCATACACTAATGCTGTTTAACATATATACAGAATTACAATACGGAATAATATCACAATGCCAACATGGATTTCTATCGGGAAAATCAACCACTCTGCAGTTGATCCAATACTATAGGAATATAGCCCGAGTCATGGACAACAACTATACTTTGCATACTACATACATCGACTTCGCAAAGGCATTCGACACAGTATCACATGCTAAGCTATTATCTAAGATTGAAGCTCTAGGAATAACTGGTAATGTACTACACTGGATACAATCATATCTTCATAATAGACACCAGTGTGTTAAGGTTGGTATGAATGTATCTGATAATATTATGGCAACATCAGGGGTTCCGCAAGGTTCTTGTCTAGGACCAATTTTATTTATAATCTACATAAATTACCTTCCCAATATATTCTCACCTCAGATCATATGTACCCTTTTTGCTGACGATGCCAAACTTTCTCTTATCCATAAATATGAATTTGAAATGGACTATATGCATAATGCACTAACCAAATTAAATGATTGGTCAAAATTATCAGGTCTTAATTTAGCAATACATAAATGCTCAATAATGTCTAGTAAGGGTAATGAAATATCCTCATACTCGATTAACGGTGTTCAATTAAGCTATTCTAATACGTACACCGATCTAGGTGTAATTATCAACCATAATCTATCTTTTAATGATCATATTGATAATATTATCCGTAAAGCATACAGAATGATTAATATAATCTTTCGAATAATTAGATGTAACAAACATGTACCATTGACACTAGCATATATAAGTTATGTAAGACCTGTCCTTGAATACGCATCCAGTCTCTGGAACCCATCCATTCCTTTCAGAACAAATGGTAATTCCACCAAACTCGAATTGGTTCAGAGACTATTTACTCGTAAGCTTTTCTTTAGGTGCAATTTAGGTTCATTAGAATACCCTGATAGATTACTATTTTTAAAGCTAAAATCACTTTCTTCCCGTAGGCATGTTGCTGATATTGTGCTGACTTACAAAATAGTCAATGGTCTCGTTGATGTGGATGTAGATGATTTCTTGTGGACCTACACGAATCATCTTAGAGGGCCTTCGGTGAAAATTAAAAGAGATATCTCCAAGAATAACCGATCACACAACTTCTTCAGCAATCGGGTCTCGGCTACATGGAACAGTCTGCCTGCTCATCTAACCGTAATGAAGTCTCTTCCATTATTTAAATCGGGTGTTTCTGCGAAACTGTCTGGTAGTTGATCAACATGTTCATCCTATCTTGTACATTTATTTATATATTTTTATTTATTACCTTATTTACTGTTTGTCCTCGTGTGTTATGTTAGGTCAGTGGGGTTGTGACGGGTGTCGGGGAGTAAGGATGCCAGCGTGGAATCTACTGGTCAAATTTTCCTCCCCACGGCATAGGAAATGATTCACCCTTTCCTAAAAGCTGAGATCTGTCGCGGCCTTGTTGGCATATCATTAGCATATACGAGCTAAGCAATGGCATATGTAAATCAATAATGTTATACTTTTATTTTATTTCGTACTATTAGTTTTATCTCCTGTTTTATGTCATATTGAATATCTATTTTCTATATTCAATAAATTATATTATTATTATTATTTATTATTAATACAATATAATGTTTTACAAACCTCCACGTGTAAAGGTATAATCAAAAATGAAATAATATTATTAAATCTAATATAATTCAGATTATATTATTTCTACGCGACGGTTCATTGGTCTAACCAATTCTATAAACTAAATAATACTAAATAAAAAAACACAAAAATCAATATACATAAAATCAACATTCCATTAAGGAAACAATATATAACCAATTAAAAATATATAATAAACTAAATAACATTAACTAAAAACACAAAAATCACTAGACGAAATTAACATTTATAATTATTACATAATACACAACTAAATAAAATAACTAATTAAAAATATATAATATTAACTTAAAAACAACTCCATTGAAAATATATAAGACGATAGCAAAGATTTTCCAAAGGACTTCATAATATCTTTGACGATAGTCTGTTACATATATTATATATGATATATATATATATATATATATATATATATATATATATACACATTATATATCCATTGTATATATGTGGGTGATTATATATAATTAGTAATTATTAATTACCCACAATACACTAGCTAATATACTACTAATAGCTATTGAACTAAAAAACTTATTGAATGCATTTACTATTTCACACTTACTAAATGTATTATTACTATAAAAAGATATCATCAGGAGTGGTGTTATATTTTTTATGATCAGTTAATATCTTAATTTTAACCCACATATCTGAACATTTATTGTTACAAAAAAACTGCGTATAAGCTGCATTCTTTTGTCTACGTAGTATGGCGTTTACCTTATTTATATATCTATTATATCTATCAATGCTTACTATATTTTTCAAAGTAAGATAATCTCGATATGATTTATTTATTTTTTTAATAGAATTTTATTATTAGTTAGTTAGTTAGTTAGTTATTTTTATTTGGTGGAGTCCTTTCATCCCATCCAGGAACTTAGATGAAGTTTTCACTTATAACCATATATGGCTCTAATGTCCCTTCGAAGCCGCTCTCATGTTAAGGCATCCATGGATTTAACGAGAGCCGATCATTTATTTATTCACAATTATATAAGATCACTTCTAAATAATATTTTAAGACCCATTTTATAAAATTAATTAATGGTCCGGACGAGGGTCGAACCCGTGTCCTACTGCTTGTGTGTCTGACGCCTTAGCCACTGAGCCACACAGGCAGTTTAATCCATATAATTCTGTTATTATTTTTTTTTTTATTATTCGTATGTGAAATAAACGGACAATTTGTATCATATAGATTACTGAAAGTTTCTAGAAAAATATTAAATGCTTTATTAACATCACTGTTGCTTTTCATTGTAGACCAATAAATGCAACTATATCATTAGTAAAATAAAAAATATTTTGCGTGGAAACATTTCTTTTTAATACATAATTAGTTTTTATGGACTTATTTGATGAATAATTAGAAGAAAAATAAAAAATAAAAGTAAATGATCTAAGTTAGCACACTTAATTAAGTCAGAGTTTATGGTATATATTGCTGTGTATTTATTGATGATATATATATATATATATATATATATATATATATATATATATATATATATCTATATATCAGGGTTC
This sequence comes from Osedax fenrisi, assembly GCA_964019155.1. Lineage (NCBI taxonomy): Eukaryota > Metazoa > Annelida > Polychaeta > Sabellida > Siboglinidae > Osedax > Osedax fenrisi. The sequence continues at coordinate 117,249,943 of OZ025239.1, read as the reverse complement.
ATTCTAAGTTTCAGGGCAGCTACCAAAAAAAATGTATTATAGGGCATTTAAATATATTTTACTAAGTAAAATATAGGATGACATATTTGGGTAATTTTGCCATGTATTTATAAATACATTTATGATAAATGATATATTAGATGGACGCTTATACCCTGAGGTAATTTAAACCTAACTAGTGTTACTTACAAAAGCTACTTAAGTATCTTTCTGAATTATAGATGTAAATAAATAGCAAAATAAGTATTCGATTTGATTACTTATTATTCGTTTACAATTAAATGATTTACAAATTGTAATTCTAATACATTGATATCAAATAATTCTTTTTATATTCAATCTCCTCAACATTTGATTCATGAGATATTTAGATATTAAAAATTTGATCGTCGAGTATTTTATAATATTGAAAATTAGGTTGTCGATATGTTATAATATTGAAAATTAGGTAGTCTAAAAGTTAAATTATTGAAAATTATGAAGTCTAAAAGTTATAATATTGATATATAATATATCATACTTATAAATACTTAAAAATACTTATAGGTAGGTATATAAAAATATACAACAATACCTATATCTATATTACAATTATTATATTATACTGATACACATTATTATATATAATTTATATAAGATAGTTTAATGTCATAATATAAATAATTAATTAGAATATATATTATAATTTTATTGATTATTAAAATGTAATAATTTATTTGCACATTTTTGTTAATAACTTTTGTTTAAATATGAATTAAAAAAAACATAATATGAATTGTATGATATAATGTAATTAGCTTTCCAGTGATACCAATTTTATCATAATAAAATCAATATAAAATATGTCATGCTCAGGGCCGGCTTAAGGGGGGGGCAAATCGGGAAATTGCCCGGGGCCCCACATTTTGGGGGGCCCATGAATTATTTGAGACATTTTTTGTTTACTATTTATATGAAAAAAAAAATTTTCTTAACTATTTTTCTTATATATTATTAATTCTAATTAAAAAAATAAAAATAATATAATAAATTAATTAAATATGAGTCATTTAGGCCGATTTGAAGAGTGAATTTTACAAAAATTTCTAAATTGACACGAAGATATGGTGGATACAGCTACATGAAGATTTTGGAGAACATGCTAATAGTGATAACATAGATCTTTTCACACATCTCTGATTGTTAGATCAAATAGTATGAAACCGATTGATAAATACTTGTTTGATAAACTAGAAGGTGATAAATGATAAACGGTATTATTAACCATAGTTAAATCTTAACAATTTATAATTCCATAATTAGTTTACAAAACAAAAAGTATACTTTTTTTATTAAAATTAAATATATTTTATAAGATATATTTTAACTATGATTTCTGATATTTGTAAAGGATTATATTGATTATAAATTACGAAAAAAACGATATTCTATATAGATTTATAATTGTTATAGTAATTAAAAAAATAGATATTTTCAAAATAATTTTTCTCAAAATAATTAACTTTCTCTATCTTATGCTCGTATTAATCAAATGTGTATATTCTCATAGTGTATATATTATTATAGTTGTATTAGTACACATAATATATATATAATAGTTTTAATTTAAATAGGATTATTCTGCTTTAGGTTATTCCTATAGTATTGTTAATAATTTCTATTGATGAAAGGGAATTATGTACATAAAATGATTATCTTTTTCAACATACTATCATTACAGAAAGATATTATATTTATTGAAACATATATTATTGATAAATATATATATATAACATACATATAATACTAAAGGCATTTTTGCAATTATCCACCTATTACTTGCAAATGGATGTTTAGATTGACATCACCCTCATCTATCTATTTACAAATAAATACACATAATGGCGATATTCTTATTGGAGAATAGGTGATAAGTTATCACTGATAACTACATAATTGAAGAAATACAAAATTCAAAATATTATATTATATATCAGTGTACTCAATTCCATATATATCACATCGATATAAATTATCGTTATTTATATCAAGTTAGGTATGTATTATAGCCTACTATTATTATATAGGTATTTATTGATTTACGACGTACGATTGTACGTTGAGATTCATTATCACTGATAATGTATCAGTTATAATTTATCACATTGGTCAATATTTAGCTACCAATCTATTAGAATTTTTTCAATAATAATATAATTATAATAGATTATAGAGCTCAAAGTTATGAAAATGCCAGCATATGTCTGGAAGATTCAATGACATGAAATATATTATAATAACCATAGTCCATTATCAATATGGATTCACATATCTACACTGTGTATTCCTTAAATCTGGTTGGGCAAAATGCCGTTAAATCTTCGACAAGTGTGGCAATATTCTTTGCCTTCATCCCAAATCAATATAATTTATTTAGCCAAACTATATAAAGAATATATTAACATCTAGATTAAAGAAGAATATAATATTTTTTATTAAAAGCATTATCGAATATAAAATGGTGATCACAAGCAGATTATGTTAGTGCAGTCTCTTGAGGACTTCTTATAGGACCTAATTACATAATTTATATCTGATATTATATATGTTAAAATATAACTTAAATTACATTACTAGAGTCAATGTATTTATTCAATAAAATGCAATTTTAGAATTTGAGACTTCGATATAATGAAAACCGTGGAGCTAATTACTTTGTAGAATAAAGTCGATCAGAAATGTATTGCAATTAGGTTACATTGAGATAATAGCGGTAATACAAAATATTGATGCACTCTATAAATCAGTGGTTCCCAACCTATGGGTCATTGAGTATTTTGTGTAGGTCCTGATCCAATTTCTAAAAAATAATATAAATGCTTTTATATGCAAATTGGATTTATTGTCGAGAAAAATTTAAGATAGAAATATATATTTAAATATATGTATATTAATTTTTATATGATTATTTTATGATTAAAGTATAATAATAACAAAATAAAATGTGTCTTTGGGTCATGGTATATTTTTTAATTAAGAATTATAAAAAAAAGCGTCACGGTGAAAAAAGGTTGGGAACCACTGCTCTAAATATATATGCGAGAAAATAAATTATTATGAGGAGTTGATTAAAGTATAAAAAACAAACAAACAAATTAAAAAATAATTAGTATAATGATATCATATGATAAAATTGAAGAGTTATAAATATTAGTTTTTGCCAAAATGGCCCATTTAATATGTTATTAAATTATTATGGGGCCCAAGCGTTTTTTTTGCCCGGGGCCCATAGTATGCTTAAGCCGGCCCTGGTCATGCTCATGTATCTACATGCAGTATACGTATACGTACTCCGTATGGTTGATTTTAAATTCAATATATATACTAACTAATAAGTAGTATAATACATGATATTTATGACTTTATCTTTTAAAAATTATATATTATATATATATAGGAATAATAATTATGATAAGTATGATAATTAATATAATAATATAATATTATTAAATATTGAATATTAATATCATAATAATTTTAAATTTAAAAATTAAATTATAATAAATTTAAAAAGTATACCGTGTAATTATTATGAATATACAAAAACAGTGAACTTATTAATAATATTGGTGATTAAATGTTTCATTATTTTATATTTTAATGGTTTTTAATATCTACAATATCACTTTAATATTGCGTTTTAAAATAGGATTTTGAATAAAAATATTAAAATTACGAATTTTAAATAAAACAATCACATGATTTATATATATTGGGAAAAAAAGAATTGGAATAAAAATAATTATTGAATTAATTTTCATATATCATTATAAATATAAATTGGTAGCAAATTCACTACCCAATATTTAAAGTTTGCTACCCAATCTAAAAATAGATTATTCTAAATATAGGTCAAGCAGTTTATTATCATATTTCATATTTAATTTGTATTTGAATCTAATTTGTTTGTTTATATAAAA
>OZ025239.1:117085984-117235984 GCA_964019155.1 Osedax fenrisi | reverse complement strand
ACCCCAAATAGATGAACAATAATTTAGATGACTTTCAAAAATACTATGATATATTTGTATACGATTTTGTAAAGGTAGTTTATGTTTTATTTTATTTATAATAGCAATGGATCTACTTAGTTTTTATCTGATATAATTTATATGATAATTCCAGTTACATTTATCATCAATTATTATACCAAGGAACGATAAATGATTCACCTGCTCTATAATTTCATTATAAACTTTTAATTCTAGTTTCTTTTTTGATTTAGAATTTCGAATATTATAGAGCATAACTTTGGTTTTTTTTACATTTAATGTTAATTTATTACTAAATAGCCAGTGAGTTAAATTATAAAGGTCATCTTGTATATTAGTTTGCAGAATATCAAAAGATTTACTACTGAAAATTTAATTGGTATCATCTGCAAAAATTATAGGTGTAGAATATTTCAATATATTAGGCATATCATTAATATATATTAGAAAAAGTAATGGCCCTAAAACTGAACCTTGCGGAACACCAAATGATATGCGTTCCATATTTGAAATAGCCCCATTTAATTTTACATATTGTGATCTGTTTGATAAATAACTAGATAATAGAACTTTAGGTAAACCTCTGATACCAATATTATCTAATTTATTTATCAATATATTATGATCTAAAGTGTCAAAGGCCTTTTTTAGATCAATAGATAAAACTGCACAATTATTAGTATTTTCTAACTCAGCACATACTGTTTCTGATAGGTGATGTAATGCATCTTCTGTTGAATAATTTTGTCTGAACCCAAATTGATTGTCATTCAAAATTTTATATTTATTAATGAAACAAAGAAGTCTTTTTTTAAATAATTTTTCATAAATTTTTGAGAATTGAGGGAGAAGAGATATTGGCCTGAAATTATCTAATATATTTGTATTACCCTTTTTATGTAAAGGTATAACCTTAGCAATTTTAAAACAATCAGGAAACACTCCTTCATTGAATGATTTATTAAATAGAGAACATAATATAGGACTTAATTCTGTATTAAGTTGTTTTATTAAGCTCATATTTATATTATAAATATCTGTACTATTTTTATTGTTCGTATGAATTATTATATTAAATATTTCGGAATTTGTAACTGGTGTAAGATACAAAGTATTTGTGTTATGAGAAGATAAATAATGTACATGTAAATTTGAATTAAAACCAGAGTTAGAATTAAAATCCTTAGCAAGATTTTTTCCAACATTACTAAAATATAGATTAAAATCATCAGCCGATAAAGTTGTATTTAAATAATTTTAAAAAGTACTTCCTTTAATTATATTATTTAAAATAGACCATGTTTTTTTTGAATTATTACAACAATTTGACAGAGCTCTTTTATAAAATAATTTTTCGGCATTTCTTAGTACTGAAGTTAAAATATTTCTATATTTTTTATATTTAATATGATTAAAATCATTTTTATTAGCTATAAACAATTTTAATAATTTTTTTTATGGTGGATACATTTTAATAAAGAATTATTTATCCATGGATTTTTAATTTTATTATTTATGATTTTGGGAGTATATAAAGGACAACATTTATTTAACATTAATTTAAACATATCTATAAAATAATTAAAAGCAGTATTTGTATCCATATCAGAAAAATCCCATTTATGATGAAGAATGCAATTTTTTAATTCCTTTATAGTAGAGTTATTAACTCTATTAATTTTAGAATTAGATTTAGTTTGTTTTTCATTGGAATTGTTAACATTTAAATCAAAAAAAGTAAAAATAGGGTAGGGATCACTTATATCATTAAGTAATATTCCATTATATTTATAATAATAATTATTATTTGTAAAAATATTATCAATTAAAGAATTATTATCATTAGTCACTCTTGTTGGTTTATCTATTAAAGGACGACACCCTAATGAATATATGGAGTCAATAAAATATTCTACATGTTTATTATAATTATGATCTAATAAATTAATATTAAAATCACCACATAAATACAAACGATTACAATTGCTTGCCAACTTTTCAAATGAGTTTACAATGAAATCTGAAAATTGTTTTATATCTGCAGTAGGAGTTTTATATATACCACTTATAATGTAGTTGATATTTTTAAATGTCAATGAAATAGTTGTTATTTCAATACAATTTGATATTGATATATTTAAGTCATTAATAATTGTATATGATAAACTATTTAATATAAATATAGCGACTCCACCACCCCTACCTACAGATCGTATAGTATTGATTTGATTGTAATTATCGAAATTATAGATATTCTGATTGGAATGTTTTAACCATGTTTCAGTAATTATAATTATGGAAAATTTATGTATAATACTATTTAAAAATAAATTAATTCGATCATGATTACGAACTAAGCTTCTAGCATTAATATGTATTATAGAAAAACTATTGTGAATATATTTACATGAATTTATATTTATGTCATCGTAGTAAAAGCAATCATCTGTGAAATTAACATCAGAATCGTCATTATTATAATAGTCATGAATAGAATTTTGTTTAGAATTAGAATAAGTAAAAGTGCTATTTTCTAGTGATGTATTCATTAAAAATTTAAAAGAAATATAAAAATAAAAAATAAAATCAATTAATTAAAATTAAATAAAATTATTTAAATATATATATATATATATATATATATATATATATATATATATATATATATATATATATATATACAATTGCACTTCAATAAAGTTGACTTAAAGTATAGTTTATAGGAGTAACTAGACCTACGTTGACCATTATTACTTCAACTAGTTTATATAAATAATAATATCAACTCATACTTATGATATTCTATTTTATAATACAACAAATTTTTGTTTCGTGTGAACAAATATTTTTTTTATATTTTGTTATAATTTTAACATAGAAATTTAAAACCTAATTAAATTATTATTAATAGATTATTTAAATGAAAAATAATCAAATTATTATTTTATATATATCATTATTTATGTATATACTTATTAGTATATATACTAGTATATAATATTATCTACTTGTTTATAAAGAATAAGTAAAATTTAAACTTGTATCAAAAATGTTATCATAAATAGTACCAAGATTAACAAGAAATTAGGATCGAAATACAAATAAATGGAATAGATAGATATCTGTAACCTGTAACCTGTAACCTTTAACCTAATGTTTTAGGCATTGTCATAAATGTCATCAAAATTAGAGTAAGTAGAGTATGTATGTAATCAGGTTGGCTGCGATGAGTGGTATGATGGATATATTTTATAGATTATTTTGTTTATTATTCTGTTTATTATTGGGAGCTAGTATAATATTATCATATAAGGTGATATATGTATTCTAGAAAATGTAATTATATTGTATAAGAGTCGGACAGCTGAATTTTTTAAAAGTTATAATTTATGTAGTAAATAATCCGGTATTCCATTACTAATCGAATTACAGCAATCTAATTTAGGTAGAATGAGGGATTTTACAAGAAGTTTAGACATTTCCGTGGATATTGAAGGTCTGATAACGTTGATACCGAATAACATACACTGTACAGATTTAGTTATATTGGAGGTCTGAGGAGTAAATGACAATGAAATGTCTAATACAATTCCAAGATTACGGGCTGATATTGAGTAAGGTATATAGTCATTACCAATATATATATTTGGAATAGTGGAATTATTTGTTAGTGTAATACGAAGTGCAATGGTTTTTGAGCTATTCAGTGAGAGAGAGTTTGAGTTTAGCCATTTCCGTATATCTCCAAGGCAGTTGTTAAATATGGGTATATCTTTAAGAGGGTCCTTTAAAATCATATATACTTGAAGGTCGTCAGCATAGGCATGGTAGCCAATATTTGGATATTTATTAAAAATGTCAAATATTGGGATCATTTATATATTGAAGGGCATTTGTCAGAGAACAGATCCGTGTGGTACACCATGATGGATTACACGGGGTGTAGATGTTAGCGAATCAATCTGAATAGAAAAATATCTCTTTAGAAGATATGATTTGAACCATTCAAGAGCGGTTCCATTTATACCTATTGACTGAAGTCTTAACATTAAAGTACTCTGATCTAATATGTCAAATGAGGCTGAAAGTTATAATAGTACGATCACATATATGTGTTTATTATAGGATGTACGGCGTACATTGTACGGCGAATGTAATTAACTATGTAGACAATTGCTGTTTCTGTATTCTTCTATGAGGATAATAACGCAAAGTATTAATAAAACAACAATAATATTACGAATAAAAACTAAGATCAATGAAACTATCGATGAGAGTGCTTTTTCGACAATGGTTGATATTGTTTGTATGTGGGATAGCATGGAATTATGTAATCTCACGCATTGGACACATGACAGTACATATAGCACCACTCGCTTGAGTTATTACAAGGTTAAGTTCATATCATCGATATAAAGAAAGTGGATAAGCAATTGACGCACGCAATGCATGTAAAAGATAGATACGCGAATGGCACTTTTATCGATAAATTAACAAAATGGTATCAGTGATTTTGATTGGATATTAATCATATTATATAATATGTATATATATATATGTTATATATTAAAACAGTAGGCTTTTCGTCGAAATAGATTAAAGTGACTTCTATCCATATAAATGGATTTAAATTATAAATACCAATAAAATCAATAAAATAGTATTATACCTTTAATTTAATTACAAAAAATTACGAGGAATGTTCATATTATGTATTTTAAATATATAATTTTATTTTTAGTACAGATATTACATTAAAATTGGTAGTAATTATCAATATATATATGTATAAATAAATATTATTATAAATAAAAAGTAGTGGGCCAGATAGTGGGTTTCGACTGCAGCGCCCGTAGCGGATAGTGCCATACACTGCATTCAATTGCTTATCCACTTTCTTTATATCGATGGTTCTTTCATTTCCTTGCAAGGACTATCTATAGAACTAAAACTACCGTTTAATTTCAAATGATCTCGTTAAGATCTACATTAATAGTGATTGATTTAATAAGTACGTATATAGGGCAAAGTAACCGAATACGGACACTCTCGGTATCTCAGAAACCATAAATCCTACAAAAAAATGTGTAATGAGTAAAATATTCATAATTATATAAATAGTCAAAATAGTCTTTTTTATTTTTCAAAATTGGGCTAATAAACCAATAAACAATAAATATCCAATAAACTAATTTTTTTATTACGTTTTTAATTTATGAAAAAAAATGTCAACTTAAAAACTTCTCAAGAATATACAAATGTATCGTTATAAAATATAACAAAATATTATTAAAAACGAAAGCATTCTAAACATTATATACATAATTTCTATATTTGTTATCAAATATTAATTAAGTTATAAGCATATATCTAGAGGTCATATAAATCCCTAATACGGACAGTGTCCGTCGGACACCCTATAGCCACTCATCACGCAGCATGTGAACTATTATGATTTTCATTAAAATCGCGTGCGTTATAATATTAATACCATTAATTGAGCTAAATCTAAAAATGTTGTTATTTAGATACTTAAATTGTATTATTAATTAATAAAATAATAAACATTAATACATTAATTACTAATTAAATTATATTAAATTATTCATAAAATTAATTATAAATAATGTAATTGTAATTTATATCATTGGTTCATCAATAATATATAGTTTATCTAGTGATAAATAGGGTGTCCGTATTATAACACAGGGTGTCCGTATTCGGATACGTACCTAATACGTACACTCCTGTTATCTATTAAAAAGATTAAATAAAATTTAAAAATTAAAATATCTATAATCATATAATATTAAGATATTGTAATTTTTGAATACAAATATTAAGTCATAAAATGTTAAGACCATTTATTGTTAAAGTGTCCCCCGTATTAGGTTACTTTCCCCTAGTTTAAGGTATAACCAAATATGTTAGGAAGCAATTATATATCTACTTAACTTGGTTATGTAATACTTAATTATATAGGTGAAAGTCATGTCTACCATTGTTACTAAGCTATTTTAATTAATAATCTTCAAAATAGAAATATTTAAAATATTAGTTTGTGATAATTAATGGGTATTTTATTAATTATAATATTTATTATTAGATGTTCGTACGAGTAAAATGTTACAGTTGTTATAGTACCATTTATAGTTTCATAATTATTATATAATCGGTAATAATATAAATATATATTCAATACAATATAAGTTATATCCTTCGGAAATATTAGGAATAACGCTGAAATAGTTGTTAATTATATATCTAGATAACAGCTGTTATTGGAATAAACAAAGTATAATATACAATAAATATTATAAAATAATATACGGTTATAACCTATAGAATATATTCTATATTAGTTATTCTATAGAATAAATAAAAAATTTTCAAAAATATACAAGTTAAATAAATAAATAATAAGTTGGTAATATCCGGAAAATTAATTCGCCATTTTAAATATATTTAAAACTTTTAAATATTTTATATTATTAAACCTTATTCTTAAATTCATTAATTATAATTATATAATAAAATTTAAAACCTTAAAAATAAATATTAAAATACATATTAAATGAATATTAAATTATAGATTTCTGTACAACAAAATATGTTTACCAATACAGATATTATTTGTGAGACGAATTCGTCTGGTTAACCTTACAACTAAGACGCTACTCTTGCATTAGGTTCCTATATGTAATGCATTCAATGCCACTAAAACCAAACTGATGTTAAATGATAATACCTGCAATCCGCGTATCCAGAATGAACAAATCTAGATTATTAACCACTTCAAATATCTAGGATACATCATTGATGAACAAGGTTCCAAAAAATAAATCCTAGCTAGAGCAGCACAAGCAACTCAAGTATGCAGTAACCAGAAAGTAATATGTAATGACAAACATATTAGACTGGGCTATAAGTTCAGACTTATGAACTCTTTAGTAACGTCAATTTTTATATATGCATGCGAAACATGGACGCTAGCAGCTGAAATCGAAAAACATTTGAGATCAAAAACTTTCGCAAATTACGAGGTGTTACTTATAAAAACAGAATAACAAATGATGAAATAAGAACAGAATATTACAAACTGGCCACTATACAGACTTACTAACTATCGTAAAACGACGAAAATTAACATGGTATGTTCATGTAACACGGTCTGAAGGACTAGATAAGCTCATTCTACAGGGAAATCTGAAGGAAAAATACGTTTTTGTCGGCCAAAAAATATATGGATTGACCAAGGTATTATAAGATATTATAAGATATATATATATATATATATATATATATATATATATATATATATATATATATCATAAGATATTATATACCAAGTAATCGGTAGTATTGAATATTGTTTCTATACTCGTATTTAACTCTAATATAATTGTAAAACTAAGGGCAACTGATCCAATCTTGGATATAGGTGGTATAAATTTGTATTTAATCTGTCCATATTTAACTAGTTGCAACTTGGATCATTATATCCTTGTTTAATCAAAATTATTTTTTTAATTGAGATCAATTCGATTTATCTAATCGATATTTAACTAATTGCAACTTGAATCATTATATTCCAGCTTAATCCAACTTATTTAAAAAAAACTGAAATCAAATTATATTGGGATCATCCATTTTAAACTAGTTATAAGTTATATCATTATATCCTTGCTGGTAAGTATAGATAAATAACAATAACTATTCGCAATAAAATGCAGAAATAAAAATACAACTGAATCCAGATACAGTTCAAGTCGATAGAATCAGATATGACATACGGGAAATATTATAAACGATATTATGCAACTCATTAATTAAAACTGCACAAGTGAATACCTCACTCCTCGAAGACAATAATGGAAAGCCTATAGCAGTAACAATATCTATCATAAATCGATGGATAGAATATTGTCAAAAACTTTACAACTATCCGATAAACCTGATACTAATAATGATGCTACCCACCATTCAGAATCACTTTATCAACGAGCTTCCGATACTAGAAGTAGAGTGTGTGTAGGTCTATGAATACTTAGAAATATGAACAATTAACAGTAGTTGATAATAGTGAAAGAGTGAGATGTTAAAAACGGAGAATTTCTGTTATGAAGATATTGTGAAAATGGTATATGTCAGAAAGAATGGACAATGAAAGTGTGTCCAACTCAATTTCTATAATTAATTTCAATAATTTATTTCAATATTTTATTTCGATATTATATTTCGATATCTATTTATTTTCCATCAATTAATCATTTATCATTATTCAGTTAAAAACAATTTACAAATCAAAAATCTATATAAATAAATTGTTTTATTAGATTTTTTAAACTACATATGTAAATAAAACATACGGTAACAATACGATAGGACAATACTACTCTTACGTAACTCAGGTGACGTCATAATACAGATAATCGCAATACCTGACGCGTGCGTATGAGGGTGTGTGCGTGCGTACTCGCAATGACGTGTTCGTGCACTTCGTTACGGATGATCGCGTAATGAACGTTACGTGGCGAGAAGGGAGACGGCGGATGTTGATACTTTCATCGTCTGTATAGTTGTTCAGAAGAACGGATTTCTCTTATCGGTGTATCTAATTAGGTGTTTGATTAATTAGTTAGGCTGTTAACTATTAATTAATATTAATGCATATTATAATAATACATTATATAATTTATTTAAAATCTTCTAATCATACACACACACTATATATATATTTAATTTTATTATTTTCATTTTTGTAGTTTTAATCTTTCAACCTTTCATTATATACAGGAACTTATGGGATTTTTTTATATAACACCAAATGGCTCTATTGTCCCTTCGAAATCTATATATATATTATATTATCTTATCTATTTATTAAGAATTTTAAGAGAATACACAATTAATAAGGGTGATATAGATAATAATATGAACACATTGATATAAGAATACAGGATAACTCGGGGCAAACTTTATTGTAGATCACATTACTATCATATGCTGTACCGATGTGCACGTGTGCAGTGTACCGTGACCATACCATGTTCGACCATGGTATTCATAGAATCCCAGCAAACAGTAATTGCCTCATATTAGCAGTATAACAGCATATTTAATAGCCAACAATTTTTACATTGTGCTATTATGCTGCTATGATGTTGCAATTAAATGTATATTATGCTGCTATTATGCTGCTGTTATGTTGATATTTAATTTCTATTATGCTATTATTATGCTGCTATTAATCATAAAAGTATATATAATATATTAATATTATTAATAATATATTATGCTGCTATTATGTTGCTATTATTAGGATACTTATATTACTTATACTTATAATATGATGAGGCTATTATTATTAGCTGGGAGATTTTTCTGAGGATGCTTCGCATAATCTTTGTATTCATTTTATAAGTATACTTAAATGAAATATTTTGCCCTATAGGGCTAGAGTAGGCTATACTGAAATAAAATCAAAAGAGATTGTAAATATAAATATCATCAATTATATATTAGAATATAGTGTAAATGTTCATTGTATAGAACACATATAATCTGCGTTGGTAACAGAGGTAAGTAACATAATAGAGGAGCAATTTTATAGGATCAAGATCTATATTAGTAATGTATATATATATATTAGTGTCCTGTGTATTAATATCATTAAGATTATGATAATATACTATAGTAAATTTACTATGTTATACTATATATAGTATAATAACTATATATATAACTATAGTATAATAATATATATATAGTAACAAATGTTAATAATAACATTGATGTCGTGATATAAAGATATCGTATAACATACTTATGAACATAATTATATATTATAATATAAGTTATAAATAAGATAAAGTGTATATGTATCAAAGTAAGTCATGACTACAGTAATACATTGGGAAACCTTACATGTATTAGTGATTAACAATTAAGTTATAATCAGCAGAAGAGTGTAAACTTTGCTACCCCTAATTAGTTAAAGTTAATACACTTAAGGGAGTTAAGTTCATAGTTATATAACTTAAATGAACTTTCTATGTATATACAGGTACATCCAAAATGTATATAAACACTCATCAGCGGTACGCACAAGTATATGACACGCTAGCCCTCGCATAAATTAGTGATGTAAATGATGCCTTACCGAGAATGTTGGTTATCTTGGCAGAGATAATAATTTCATTTTCGGAAGAAAAAAACGAGCCCGAACCGAGACTCAAGCCAAACGAGCCCGAGCCGAGCCGATACTCTAACACAACAAGAGTCGAGTTGAGACTTTAGGTAACTGAGACTGAGACTGCATCATGCTTTAGATTTGACTGGCATCATTTGCTACATCACTATAGTGATAAACTATAGTATAACTAGTAGGTGTGTAACTACTACAGTACCCATATGTAGTAACCATTTTGTGTGTACCTACTTCCTGACTTTATCTTTTGTAGTCAGGTATGTCCTGTACATGCGGTTAGTGGTGGGTCTGTGCGTACCCCCTGTGTACGCCAGCAACATACCCACGAACAGCACCACGAACAACGCATTCTTATCAATGCGTTTCTATACGTCAATATGCGCGTGCTGTATTGAGGGGGTATCACACTACAAGTATTGCCGGCAAGTTGCCGGAAATATTGTAACTTTAAAACCATTTTCTATCGAGTTGTAATGGTATACCCCCAATACATATATAGTTCAGACAAGTTGCTGGAAAGTAAGGGGGTATCCCACTACAGTTGTAGTTAACTTGATAGAAAATCGTTTTAAATTTACAATAATTCCGTCGAGTTGCCGGAAATACTTGTAGTGGGATACCCCCTTTAAATGGAATATTATTGCATATACTGATGTGGAAAATGTCTACTACTCTTTAACTGTATGCATATAATACATATACTTAATATAAACTACTGTTAAATAGCAGCTTGACTAATGTTATCAATCCGAGATTGTGTTCCAGCTTGAGATTACACACGGGAGGTTTTCATTGGTCGAGTCTTATCCAATTAAAAAGTAGTGTACTACAATTACCACATCGTACGATCGCCCACGAGTGTCATCGTAGCTTGTTAGCTGGTATAGTATAGTACGGCATAGTATAGTATAGTATAGCATAGTACAGTATAGTATAGTACAGACGTATACGTTTGAGGCCGTTCTTGCGAATATTCGCTTCTATTTGCGAATTTAACATGTTAGGTTCACGCAAATGCGGTTTTTGCGAACTTAATATTCTTAATATATATATATATCTTAATATTCTTAATATTCTTAATATTCATTAGTGTGGCGTCACCTATATCGTTACCTCGTAGCTGTGCTAAACAGTGTTTAGTAAACAAACACACTCACTCGTTTTAGTCACGTGATCGCGCCGCACGTGACTAAAGTGGGCGATAATATATTGGTATACCACGAATCTAGAACCGGATATTTATAATAAGTGTTTGTGTGTGCGCGTGTACATACGCGTACCACGTAAACGTAAATAATGATTACGGTGATGCGTGTGTACCTAATAAGTGCACTTATTCGTGTAGGTGTATTGTGTACGTGTAGGTGTATTGTGTACGTGTGTGTGTAGGTTTACACAATATTCATAGTAGTACGTGCATAGAGTTTATAAATAATTAATTATATGAATTATATATATATATATATATATATATATAATAATATATATATATATATATAAATATATATATAAATAAAAATAACAATAACAATAACAATATATATATATATATATATATAACCTGACTACTAAGAACCTATAGGTTCTTGATATATCATGATTTAATATTAAGGGCTTAATTACGCCCCTTAAGTATGTCAATATCCTATTGTAGGTAACTATTGTCATATATGCATGACCAATATGCATGATATGTATTACATAATATTTCGATTGTACGGTATCAAACTATAATATATATATATATATATATATATATATATATATATATATATATAGGTATACTATTAGCTATATATATACAGATAGTTATATCTATAACTAATATATGCTAGATGCACCACCACCATAACAATACATTTATACACGATCGTACGTTTGCATACTTCACTGTTGTTCTATCGTCTCTATCTTGCCAGTCTCCTTGCGTCGTTCGTACGAAGTCCATCTCCATTGTTACATTACGTAACATAGCCACGGGTATGATAACGAACCTATAGGTATATATACCTATAGGTTCGTTATCATACCCGTGGCTAGGTATATATACCTATAGGTTCGTTATCATACCCGTGGCTAGGTATACGACGTAGGCTCGTTATAATTTTTTTTTTGCATATTTAAAAAAAAAAATTGCTATCGTATTTGGAAATATATATTTTATGTGATTTTAATTTTTTACGCATATCCAGACATTAATAGTAATGTTTAACTCATTTGTTAGCGTAAATATTTTCGATATAGCATTTTATAGTGTATAATATAGTATATTATGGCATAAAATGCGTACTAGGTTCTAGTTCACCATAAATTATAAAACCTATACCATCATGTTTGTCATTCAATAATCTATAAGTTGCAGACCAGGTGTTATACGTTTATGAAAATTACTCAACCTTGACCTACTTTAAGCCTCGACACCTAGTCGGGCACGTATTATGTACGTGTCTACGTTAAAGTACTACATATACTAGTGTCCTAATAAATGTCGACTTCAAACTATTATATAATATTACATATTAACTTTATATAATAATAATAACATCTCTTTATAGTAATATATATATATATATATCCAAATATATTCAAATATATTTATAAAATACTGAATGTTGTATATAGAATACTATATATAGGGGAAAGTAACCTAATACGGACACTTTAACAATAAATCGACTTAACATTTGATGACTCATTATTTTTATTCAAAAATTACAATATATTAATATTATATGATTATAGATATTATTGTCATTTTTAAATTTTATGTAATCTTTTAATTCCATATATGGATCTATAGATAACGGGGGTGTCCGTATTCGGTACCCATATCCGAATACGTACACCCTATGTTATAATACATATACCATATATAACACTAGATAAACTATATATTATTGATGAATCAATCAGAAAAATTATAATTACATTATTTATAATTAATTTTATGAATAATTTATTCTAATTTAAGTAGTTAATGAATTAATTATTTTTATTATTTTTTAAATTAATAATACAATTTAGTATCAAAATAATACAAATGTTAGATATATATATTTATTGGTGGTATTAATATTATAACGAACGCGATTTTTATGAAAATCAAAATAGTTCATACGCTGCTCGCTGATTGGTTATAAAGTGTCCGTATTAAGATATCTAGAGTGTCCGTATTAGGGACTTATATGACATCTAGATATATGCAAATAACTTGATGAATATTTCATGACAAATATAGAAATTATATATATAATCTTTAGAAAGCTTTATTTTTTAATAATATAGTGTTATATTTTATATCGATACATTTATATATCTTGAGAAGGTTTTAAGTTGAAATTTGTTTTCATAAATTTAAAAACGTAATAAAAAAATCAGTTTATTGGATATATAAGAAATATTTTGAATAATTAAAAAATAAAATATACTTTTTAGACTATTTATATAATATGAATATGTTATTCATTAGTTTCTGAAATACCGAGAGTGTCCGTATTCGGGCACTATCCGTATTCGGTTACTTTCCCCTACTATAGTAGGGGAAAGTAACCGAATACGGAGAGTGCCCGAATACGGACATAACTATATATAGTAATATATAATAACTATATATAGTAATATAATAACTATATATAGTAATATATATATATAATACAAAGCCCTATCAAAGGGCTTTGATAATACTATACTATTATATTATAGAATACAATATATTGAATAGCTACACTTTATAATACATTAATATGTATATAAACTATGTAGATTTTAAATTAAAAGTGTATGAAATAAAGATATTATATCTAAAATATTGAATTAATATTGATTTAGTTATTAGTAATAACTTTGATAGTTTATTGTGTATTTTTAAATAGTTATATTAGTGAAATATTAAAAATGTAACAAAATTAAGTATCGTGTATTTTTATAGCATAATAAATATTATGTTTAGGCAACCTAATATAAATTTAACATATATATATATATATATATATATATACATGATTAGAATTAATATAATTATGCAAATTATTAACTTAAATTTTTAATATTAATATTAACATATTTTAATAATATACATATATATATATAGAAGCATAATATATTGATATAATGTTATCCACAAGTTGTAATGTCCTGTATTTAATTATACATTTTAATATATAGAATATTACAATATTATAAAAATTAAAATATTAAAATGTATATCAATTATTATATTAAATAAAGTTAATAACAAATAAAATTGAATTATGTTAATTGACGTTAATGTGTAGTACGTACATTATTGTCATCGTGTCAAATGCAAATGCCAGAGTAAATACACAAGGTGATTTTTATAATTAATTCTAAAACCTGATATAAAGTAGGATAGTTGCTCGAGTACTTGAGATGTAATACAGTATGACTCATTATAATGCAAGGTTATGTAAAGTATGCCACTGTATCACGTGTTAAGTATACTTAATACTATATATATATATATATATATGCGTTAATATATATATATTATATATACACATATATATTAAACGTTGATGTCATGAAGTTTAAGTAGTAAACATCAGAAATATATTTAGTATTCATCGGTTATGTTAGCCACTTTTTAATTGATTGCAAGTATGGATTATAAACTGTTATTTATGATCTACTTCGTTATATGGATTATAAACTGTTATTTATGATCTACTTCGTTATATGTTTAACGTAATAATTAATTAATTAAATAATTCTATTTAAAAAATTAAGGAAAACCATGGTAATACTGAAGTATTACCCAATTACATCAGATATTTGAAGAGTATCTCCAAGAAATTGATTAATATATTTAGTTTATAATTCAATAATTGTTGATTATAATTATTTATGAAATAGTTATTGTCTAATTAATCAATATAATTCTTTGTTAAAAGTATTCATTTCATCTTCGACTTATGATTACAATACACCAGCATAGGTTGTATAGGTAGGTATATGGCTATATACTATATGTTAAAGTATGAAGATATACTTTTAATCTTCTGTATCATGTATTAGTATACATTATAATACGAATAATAAGAATACAATAATACGACATCAAAAAATTAAAGAAATTAAATAAATTAAAAAGTTTTACAGTTACCATTACTTCGCATAACCCTCTTTCGAGAAGAAAAATAAACTCTACCTCTAGAAATAAATCGAAGAGTACAGGAGATAGTAAACATCCCAGTCTCAGTATTTAAACTATAATAAAATAATTTCTCATAAAACAAAATCATTCCTGCACCTCCTGTAACCCATATAGCCCTTTATATACATTATTAATAACACTTATTCACTCCAACATATATTCACCCCTACTCTACTATAATATACTATACACCCACTATATTATAGTATACTATAGTATAGTATACTTAGGTGATGCTCTAACACTACAACGTTCTCGAACATTATAATGTCCGGAAACAGTGTAGTTGGAGCCCCTCTGAAATAGGCTAAGTTAGTGTTCACTTTACTATAGTACCTATAGGTATGACTCACCTATATGTGTGACTCACCTATAGGTATGACTTACCTATAGGTATGACTCACCTACCTATATGTATGAATCATCTATAGGTATGACTCACCTATAGGTATGAATCATACCGTACGAGAATATAGATTAGCGAGTTAGCTTATCGTATATAAATACCAATGTATACATATAGGTAAACAATATGTGTGATGAATAGTTAATTATTAAATGTACATCGTATCGTAATATCGTCCATTCCAAATTATTTTAATTTTCTCTAATAATTTATATTTTAATTTCCGCTATGCTTACATTTCGTATTAGAATATCGTATTAATAGTTAACGATAACAATAGAATGTGTGAATAATTAGTTTGCGATCAAACAAACTTATTAATTTCGATAGCTACGCCGATCATGTGACATATAATGCTGGACCACGTGTGTATTAGCGGCTAGGTAATCCTATAATGAATTCATTAGTAGTCATAGCGTATCGGAATAACAGCATATGTGATCTATAGATACACCCGCCCACTATCTATGTGCGGCGCGTAGACAATCCCGATACGATTCAGTGATTATAAGTCGTCTGGAACGCCCGCCTCGTTGTGTACATATAATTACGTTACGGTGCGTGATAATTAAACACCTCCTAAAGGCATGAACTATAAGTCACGCTCTGTTCCAATAAATAATAGAGCTCCCGTTTTCGTTAATGTAAAGTACAATCGGCTCGTATAAATAATATAATTAATTTCAAAATAGGTTCGTAATTATATTAATATGTTCGTATATTATATTATATATATATACTACATTACTGTAATAGTAGTAAGTAACTACACTACTATAATAATAGTAACTTATATATTAACAATTTTTATTATTATTTAGAAAATATTCTATATATAAAATTATAAATTTAAAATTAATCATATATAAATATTCTAAATATAGATATTACGTAAGAGCGTATACTATGACGTAATACCTGACGTGTTACCGGCGCTAATCTATTTGCCTGTAGGGTGTAGCTACCGAGTAACGGCGCGCGTACCCCACCCGTAACACCTATGTTCGCGTATAACGAACTTAAAGCGTACCTTAAACCCGTAACACCTACGTTCGCGTATAACGACCCTAAACCCGTATATATCGACGTATCGCCCGTTTACTGTAACGCGAGCAAGATAATAGACCGTTTACACCGCGATCCGTTAAATTCTCGCGGTGTCAACATTTGCCCGCGCGAAAATTGTCTCGCGAAAGTTGCATACGACAAAACACATTCGCATACGTACGCTGACAATAGGACATGTTCTAAAATTGCCGTGCGAAAACATTATTCGATACGGCAAGAATTGCACGGATCGCGTGTACGCCCCTGCGCATAAGTGGGAAGGGGACGTGTTAAGCGACGTGTATTGTTATAGTTCTTTTGTTGCGTCACACGTCCACTATAGACATATCGTTAATATATCAGATATATTATATCGTAGTGCTACGCTATCCAAAGTAGCGAGGTCACATGCCTATCTGCCTCGAGTGAATGTCACCCCCATAGGTTGCCCCATAAGTTGCCCCATATACCTATAGGTTCACCCCCCCCCATACACACCGGTTACGTTAGGTCACTACGATGTATACGCTTCACATATGTTATATAAGATATCTGATATATCGTAAGTAAGTAAGTAAGTAAGTAATTTATTTATTTATACACTTGTACATTTTTCAATCTCACAAGTGTAAACGAAAAGAAAATAACAGAAACGATAAATAACTAAAATATATATATATATATATATATATATATATATATATATATATATACATATATATTAATATATATATATGTTTATAATCGTACGTATGATTATGTTTTCCATACGACATATGACATCCTATTAATAATATAAATCCAAAAATTGAAAACATGTACTTAATAGGCTATTATTAATAACATGTTTTCAGTTTTTGGATTTATAGAAATCTGTAAAACCTATTACTGTATATTTAAACGTAACTCTGCATCATTAAATCGTATATATATATATATATATATATATATATATATATATATATATTTATATATATATATATATACTATATATATATATATATAATAAAAGCCGCATTTATTATCTACCGGATTATTAACAAATGTAGCGATATATTAAGATACGATTTCATTTTAACTTAATAATTAATAATTACGCGCAATCTTCGAGAGACGAATTTGTATCTATGTACTCTTTTAAAATACGTGTAGTTCATATCCAGTGCATGCACTACTGCATTACATAATTATCACGTAAGTATACTTATATGTATACATATATGTATATACGTATACCATAATGATGTATACTTATACATCTGAAGATAGATAGTTGATTCGTCATCTAATTAAATCAGAACGCGAACATTATTCATAAAGTATCCTATCAATATCGGTATCGAACACAATATTACAATGGCGTCTAAACACGTGACGGATAGTAGGTATTACGTAACATATATGACGCCGATAAACATATGATGTTTTGTAGTCAATAAACTATTTAATAATAATAATAATAATAATAAGTAGATCGTAATTATGTAACCCTGATTGTTACGTGATACGTATTATATAAAATACAATCATAATGAAGGTGGTAACGATTTGAACATAAATAAATATAAAAAACAATAACGAGAACAATATATATAAAAGAACGAGAACAATATTAAATAATGCGGTAATAAAACTTATTATGTAATCATTACCTAACTATAATATAAATATGACGTAACTATTGCATAACTATTACGTAACCTCGGAATACAACTTATAACGTGACCTAACATATCGCATCAACGCATAGATACAAATGTTCAATCTCAGAATACAACTTCATTGCTAAAACAATTGTTTATCTGAGATTTAACTAAGATTTAAAAGTAATTATCATTATCATTATATAATTATTATAGTATATATATATATATATATATATATATATATATATATATATATATATATATATATACTATATTATATAATATATGCTATACTATATGTTATACAATATTATTTTTATTACATTGTTAACTATTATTATCATAATCGAATATGAAATATAGTTCAATATATTTGTATATAAATATATTTTGAATTTCAGTTATTCTCTTAAGAATAATTATTAATGTGTTAATAAAGACTTATCTATGATCAATAGGAATTCCTATTACATTAATGTTCGCTGTATTTAGTGGAATTTAATTAAATATATTTATTTAGTATTAAATTATAATTCATAATTCTCTAGTGTATGTTATCTTCATTGCTTTACTTTGCTCAAATGGCAAACAGTCAATAATTCGTAGTAAAAATTAAACAGTTCGATTTTCTCGTTATAGCCATATATTATATAAAAACACCTTTGCAATAAGTAAATAAACGAGATAATCAAGAGTTCCGAGTTAGCGATCATTATTAATAATAAGTATTACAGCGGTGTATGCATCACGAGGTGAATATAAGTAATTATCATTAAGATCAATATTATATATATATATATAATTATCATTATTTCTATTTTATTATTTTATTTGAATGGAAATGATGATATGACATTGCACATACTGTTAGGAGGTTTCGAATCAATAAAGCTAATCGCTTTCACTGATCCTCCTTAGACTTTGTCTATAAACTGAATTCATTCATTCATTCATATATATAATAATTATATGAAAATATAATAATTATAGGCACCTACGGTTATACTTTATGAATTACATTAACAATATCTCTTTGATATAATATGTATACGATATCGATAGGCTACCGGCATGAATATGTGTTGGTAGCGTGCTTTCGATACGCTGTGGTTGTGTTACCTGCGGGTGTAACAGATGGCAACACTGTTCTAGCGTTCAAATCGACGCTCAATAAAACATAGAATACATTGATTTGGTTCTACAATTGAAGTGGTAGAGAACGTTGCAACGTACGGCAGTGACGTACACCGTACTGCCTACTGTACTGCCTACTGTACTGCCTACTGTACTGCCTACTGTGTATTAGTTGGGGTAATATTGCAACAGAACTTTCATTTATTATTTATATGATATGACCATCTATTTATTAAACTATAAAATATATATGTGTATATATATATATATATATATATATATATATGTATGTGTGTGTTCTTATGTGATGATGATGATGATGATGATGATGATATATATTAACCACTTGTCAATAATACGTAGTAACACATAGTTACTAATATATTACAATATATATACTATAGTATGTGTATTCTATTTAAACGCAATTAATAAATTAATCATGCTTTTCCGATGGTTACCCGGTGTGACTGAGTGTAATGATTATTGCGCATGACACAAACACAGATAGTAATTAGGCGCATGCGTACTCTATTGTTATCGGAGGTTACGTAACGCGGTCGCCGGGGGGGGGTGGGGTGGGAGGGGTGGAGGGGGTGTGAGGGTGTAGTGAATGGGGCATTGATTCCGTCGTCACCGCCTTTTACCCGCGCCTCCTCCCCGCTACAATCGATGTATGGATTAGTGACGTCACGTTATGACGGTGACGTCACGTTATGCCGATGACGTCATGTTACGCCGGAAAAGTCACGTTATGCCGGTGACGTTACGTTATGCCGATGACATCATATTATGCCGGTGACGTCACGTTACGCACCGGTGACGTCACGTGTTATTGCGTAACTTCTCCTCCTCTACCTTTAGGTCGCACACGAGCGCGCTACACATAATACTATGGGGGTAGGGTAGTTATAGTATGTATAGTGGTATTGGTAATGGGAGTGGTAGTGGTAGTGGTAGTGGTAGTGGTAGTGGTAGTGGTAGTGGTAGGTGTATAAGTAGTAGCGGTAGTAACAGTGGTAGTGGAAGTGGTAGTGGTAGTGGTAGTGGTAATGTTAGATGTATAAGTATACTTATAGTACTACTATAGTAGTGGTAGTAACAGTTGTAGTGGTAGTTACAGTGGCAGTGATAGGGTATTAATAGAAATTACTACTAGCAATAGTAATAATGCTATTGAGATGTTAATGTATACACGCACACTTTGTATACAAAATGTAATAGTGTAGAAGTTGATATAGGTGACCTATAAGTGACCTATAAGTGACCTATATATCACAATAACGTCTTTGTTTAAAGTGTCCATATACATTTACATTATCGTATATCCTAATATATACAGTATACTGTATATATACTTATTTATATTGTTATATAATATATATATATATATACATATACATATACATACATATATATATATCATATATAATTAAATCTCGGTGTATATATCGAGATTTAATCGTTCCACACGTAATGATATGTGATTAAAGCGCCTTGATTTACCCACTACCATAGTAATCCTGTTATCATAGAATTGGATTAAGTGTATCTCTTTCGGTGATACGCGAGTGGCGCCCCCCCCCCTCGCCGAGTGACCGACGTGTCCGAGCCTGTCCGGAGTTTCGTAATCAGCCACCACAGTTACCTAACACCCGTGCCCGTGTGTGTGTGTGTGTGTGGCCGGGATCGCCATTGGGGTCATTTCTAACGATATACGCCTATACTATAGGAATATACGATAGAGGGGGTCCCCGTATAGAGGGGGAGGTCACCAACTCCGGGCTATAATCATTATAGTGTAATGCATCGCGGGAAGTATTGTAGTGAAGAAGGCCGCACACTATTCCGTGAGGCATTGATATCGAGTTATACCGCAAAGTATACTGTATATCATATCTAGTTATACCTCAAAGTATACTGTATATCATACCTAGTTATACCGCAAAGTATACTGTATATCATACCTAATAATACCGCAAAGTATACTGTATATCATATCTAGTTATACCTCAAAGTATACTGTATATCATACCTAGTTATACCGCAAAGTATACTGTATAGCATACCGAGTTATACCGCAAAGTATACTGTATATCATACCGAGTTATACCGCAAAGTATACTGTATATCATACAGAGTTATACCGCAAAGTATACTGTATATCATACCTAGTTATACCGCAAAGTACATTGTATATCATACAGAGTTATACCGCAAAGTATACTGTATATCATAAAGAGTTATATCAACAAATCAATCTTCCATTATCCCCTATCTCTCCCCTAAATCGAGTTATTCATCAATCCGTACAATATATATTATACAATATATAACCTAAGTATTCGATATCATTCTTCTACTTCCTCATACCAACACTTACCTCCTTGGTTCCCATTTAACAAACGCTCTGGTTATCGCATATTATATATTGTTCATTCATCAATATACTCTTAGAATTGCCTCTCCTATATTTCTGCTTTTCTAGTACAAAGATCTTCCCTTCCATCTCTTATAAGAAATTCCAACTCTTTCTATAGAAACCATGCATCTAATCTTCTATCTACCCATATTCTCGGTCCCTCAAAAATGAATACTCGGGAACTGAATTATATTGTTCCAAAGCTATGGAATTCACTCCCACCCTATATTAGCCATAAAATCGCATAAAACTTTCAAGCGATATATACAACAATTGATACTAGGTGGCAACCTGTAATACTAATATTGTTTGTCATTATTATTTTATTTATTAATTTCCTTACGGTATATTCTATTTTATTTTATTATTATTAATGGTATTTATTGTTTTACCTACTTTTATTATTATTTGTATTCTATATATGTTTTAGTTTTATGTTTTAGTTTATGTTTTATTTTTGAGAAATCATTTATGATATATTTAAATGTTTAAATAATCTTTCAATTCAATTTCAATTCAATATTGTAAATCTATTATTTGTAAATAATATGTTAACGGATATACCCGATAATTTAGTTTAAAGAATATAATCTATAGATTATATTTTACACATATAATATAGAACCAATAATAACTCTATTTATATATATATATAATCTATTAAAAAGAAGAATTACTTTGTTTATACACTTTTGTGTGTGAATAACTCGAGTAAACTCGGAAACCGGCTGCAATAGGTATCGCATTAAATATGACCTTATTCACGGACACACTAATGTAGCCGAGTTTACGTTTTAACCATTTTTGAATTTTCAATCCGGAAACAGAAAAATAAGCAATCCCCCATCACTGTATTCACGAGAATTCTATGATTTACGAATTTTATTTAGAGTTTTGAAATCACGTGCAAATATTTTAAATCACGTGTTATTACAATCGTTAAATGTTACACGTGTACCGCACACGACTGCCTCCGGTTACATAATATGAAGGGACTCATAATTCGAACAACTACTCATCCGAGTCGCAAATGTGAGCTGATGAAACTCTCTTTACCGCTTGTCTCATCTATGTATGCAGATGCTGCTTTCACTGTTGCTGCTCCGAAGTACTGCAGTACTGTTCCATGGAACATTCTTCCCGATGAATTACGGACCATGTCATCATGTATTACTTTTAAATGTCGACTACATACATATATGTTATCATTATAATGTCTTCTTTTTAAATTTATTATTATTTGTGTAACAATAATATTTATTCGTTATATTATTTCAACTTGACGCACATAAACGTCCATCGTTTTCTGAGTCAATAAACCTTTCTATTATTATTATTATTATTTATAATATACCTATTATAGACAACGCATTATAGACGATATATATTACAGGTATAATAATCGGATATAAACTATGCTATACGCTTGCTATCGATGTTTAAGCCACGCCCCTCGGTGTTTAGGCCACGCCCCTCGGTGTATACATATTACGTAACAGGTTGTATTTGTGATTATTTGTGATTAAGTGGGCCGCGTGTCTGTGTGTACGCATACTATACATCTTGTACGCGTGTGTATTAGTTCTATGCACACTTATCTGGGTACACATACATTATGTGTGTGTATATATATATATAATAATAATAATAATAATAATATAATAATATCAGATTGGCAATAGCCTGGATGAAAGAAAAAGCATGGCTTGTCTAGTCTTTCACCCAATATATATATATATATATATATATATATATATATGTATTTATATATATATATAAATTATATATTATTAATATATTATCTCGATGTATATTAATATAATTATTAAAATTGTATTTGTAAAATAAGATAAATTTAAACGAACAAATTATAAACATCATTAATAGTTACCCCATAGTACACTACTTTAATAACACAACTTTTCGGTTGTATAATATATATATATATATATATATATAATGTCATATATCATAAGTCGTACAAATACTACTATAAAGTATCATAAATATGATTATACTTTATTGCCCAACGTGTTATTGATGTTATTACACTAGCCACGCCCACCTATAGGTATACAACCTATAGTACAATCTATAGGTATACTATCATAATACTATCATAATAATAATACGTCAACAATTAGTGTAGTAGCGTGTACACAAATCATTACGGACAAACCCGAATACACACGATATAAATGTCCTACTTCTATACATGCCTAACGTTAATTATACATATGTTAACCCATCCAAGTATACATATACACATATATGTTATAAGCACTTAGTAGGGAGCTATAAGTATATTAAGATAAGATAATACAAGATAAGATACATTTTATTATTGTAATCATTATAAAATAAAAACAATAAATGGACAAAAAAAATAGTCAGAAGACTTTCGAGGTATTTTACCTTAATAATGCCATATATGCTTAATATAGTATACAACAATACTTGTACTTTAAACTTGTATCGTACACTCTCCCGCATATGAGTATGCGTGTGAGAGTCCCCCTGCGACCGGTTGCTGCGATAACATAACATTGTGCTAGGACTTTTAACATTACGGAGGTAGCTAAATATTGTCCTAGAAGAATTATTTTATCCGGCCCCATGTGCCCATGGACACATACATGTGTGTGTGTGTGTGTGCGTGCGTGTGTGTGTGTGTGCGATGTGCGGAGAGATATATATTAAAACAAATACAAATAATACTAATGATAGAAACAGTATCGATTATGACATCAAACCTACTTCATTTTACAATAGTATATGCTTTTTAAAGTAGTTTTAATATATATATATATAAATAAATATATATATATATATATATATATATATATATATATCAGGAATATAATTCTGATACATATAATCTACACTGTGTGCTGACAACCTAATATGGATACACAATATAATGTACCATAGCTTATAGTGCGTAATAGTATACTATTTCAAGTATACTTGAAATACTAGAAAAATCACGATAATCTAAAGTACCCTTTATGGGTACATTCTGAGTACATTTTAGGTACATTTGTGGTACATTTTGGTACATATATATATAATATATATATTATATATATATATATATATATTACGAATTATATTATTGATGAAGCTAAATGTTACTCCTCATTAAACCTTCCATGCGTAGTTATACCTGAAGAGTTGGGGCGCTGAAACGATGGTGTGTATGTAGGGGGGAGCAACCAATCAACATAAATGTTGTCGTAAAAGTGGGAGGGGGACCAATACATAGGAGGTCCCCCTAGATTTTAAAGTGGGGGGGGGGACATATCCCCCCCTGTTACAGCGCCCCTACCGAAGAGTATGCCCATTCATTGATTTATGTATATATATATATATATATAAATATAACTACATACTATAGTATACTATAGCATAGATTGTATAGTGTTAGCGTCACACTAAGGTGCGGCACACACTCGTGAGTGACTTCACCTCTACCCGGCACACGCACACACACACGCGCACTAACAACTGTTTATAATAACAATAACGGGGTGAGGGTGGCATTAATCATACCGGGGGGGGGGGCGGGCGTGTATAACGCATGTGCAGGGGCGGGGCGGGGCGGGGAATTGCGCAACGAGGATGGGTTCAATTGGCTTACGTAACGTGTGGCCGTGTGTCGTGACGTAATGCTCGATTACGTCACACGCGCGCCCCCTGGCGTTATCGAAATAATAATAATAATAGTAATAGTGGTAGTGTTAATAGTAGTAGTAGTGGTAGTAGTAGTGGTAGTAGTAGTGGTAGTAGTAGTAGTAGTAGTAGTAGTGGTAGTAGTAGTGGTAGTAGTAGTAGTAGTAGTAGTAGTAGTGGTAGTGGTAGTGGTAGTAGTAGTAGTAGTAGTAGTAGTAGTAGTAGTAGTAGTAGTAGTAGTAGTAGTAGTAGTAGTAGTAGTAGTGGTAGTAGTAGTGGTAGTAGTAGTGGTAGTAGTAGTGGTAGTAGTAGTAGCGGTAGTAGTTGCGGTGGTATGGTGGGTAGTGGTAATATAATTAATGCGTGACCACTCTATAACATGTGTGCGGGATATAGATTATCGCACTTCCCGTGATCGGGAAACACACGCTAACACATTACGCGTGCGTTATTGACCGTGTATATAAATATATATATATATATATATATATATATATATATATATATATATATATATAATATAATATAATAAATAATTATTATAATTTAAATTGTTTAACATTTACTTAAATTCGCAAGGGTATAAATATACGTAAAGTGTTACTATCGGTACTATACCCTATACTATACACATACGTGTGCACTGCAAGCGGAACTATCGTACGAAGATGTGCTGTGATTACAGTAAGATTGACCTACAACTAGCGGCCATCTTCACTACGTATGGCCTCTGCACGCGGTGACCTCTACAATTAGTCATATTACACATAACTACTATTATCTATAACCCGTATTATTATTACTATTATTATCTATTATCGATTAACTATCACGCGATGTGGAGATTTAATAAATAAACTCTCTAATCATTTATGTTGGGTGGTATTGATTGATTAACTTATTTTAACACCGTCACATTTGACATTTAAATGCATAGTATATAAACACACACATATATATATATATATATATACATATATATATAATAGTTGTAACCGAGAATGTTGTATTATAATAATAATACGAATTAATAAATAAAATAATAATATAAATTAATAATGTAACCTATACATATATTCTATATATATAAAATCATTAAGTATTTTAAATTAAAGATAATATATTCTATATATGATTATATAGTATAGTTAATTAATTAATTAACTGTCGATATTCATTATTTGAAAACTCGTTTCACTCGACCTCTGAAATAGGTGAAAGTGTCCCTAAAGCGTCCACTATAAGGTAAGGTAAGGTAATTATTTATTTAGACACTCGTTATATTTTAAAATCTCACAAGTGTTGAGAATATATAAAAATAAATAATTAAATTAATAAATTAATTAAATAGTTAACAACAAAAATCGCACTATAACTACTACAATGTATGCAGGCGATTCGGCGTAAGCAATGTTGTAATAACACACATATATATATATATATACATATATATATATATATATATATATATATATATATCAGAAATGGAATATAGAAAGTGAGATATATCAACTGTATTCTACGTACGAATGTGGCGTGTGTATACGTATTGACTTGGCGGAACGAAATGATGACCATCGTTCACTCCATGCAGATCTTTCGAAATAGAGTATGTAAGCGATTGGAATGATACGTATATGTATATATATATATACGTATATATATATATATATATATATATATATATATATATGTGTGGACAGTAATACTGAGCACTATTGAAACTGAAGCATTAAGAAAATATCCTTCATTAAAGTTGAAATCTGTCAGTTTGTATGTGTAAATAGGCCATAGTACAGTATAATGGGTGTGTTACTTTTGTACATTAAATTGAAGTAAAAGTAAAACATGACGTGTGTCAGAATTAACCACTTTTAATAACACCAACTATAGCTACAAAGTGTGCCACGTGACTCATAAGTCATGTGACTTATACGTCATGTGACTTAGTTAATGTTCTCTATGTGTTTAATCATTGTTAAGCAGACGGATTAAAGAATAGTCACAAAAGCCAGTAATATTAGTAGTTGTTAGTATGCGTCAGTTTAATGTGGTTCATCTATACTGTACGTTTGATAATATCGTTAATTAATTAAGTTTTAACGGAATAAAGATTAAGAATTCTTTAATGGATTCTATTTTCATTAATGACATACCGGATTTCTAAAAATATAATTAATGTGACTGGAAGGTTTTCAATAACTACGAAAGACACTTTGCGGTATGGACTTCACGTGTAATAGATTGTAATCTTAAATTGGTTTTGATTAAAAGTGGGGAAATAGTTGATGACTTGGTATGTGTATACTATAGTATGTGTATTACATACCTTTAGGTACTACCTGTATCCGGTAATGTGTTACTGAATAACAGTCAATCATCAGAGGTTTTGAATAAACCCAAAAGATAAATAATAAAGTTTACTATTTTACTATAATGTTATTAATGTATTAAGATATATATTATTACCTAACATATACAGTGTATATCATACACATACACACATACGCATACACATACGTACATAGTATGTACTACATACATGCATACACACACATGCATACACACATATAACATGCCTACACTCGTAGTACTCATACTTTTAAGACACGATGCCTTATAACGTGATAATCACTATAGTGCTTCGTAAAGTAAATAGTATACGTGTATCCGAAATATCATATAATTTGTTAATATTTAGGATTATGTTATATATGAAGTATATGTAATGTAAATGTTATTTATTATTTTAGAATATTTATAACTTCGATTAAGTTAACTTGTAATTAAGTTAACGATTAATTTATATATATATATATATATATATATTATTGATACTATTAGATATTTGTAATTGTTGTATTTACAAAAGAGATATACGCGATATTCTGTATGTAGGGTATAACCGTATAAGGTAATATACGTTATTGTTAAGCAGGTAAAAGTTAACAATAATAGTAGTACCTATACTATAGTGAAGGACACGTATTACATAATAGTTTGATATTACGTCATACACGTTATCAGTGTCTCGATTAGCTTTGCCTTAGGTACACCTGTACCTACGTCTGTATACACACACACACGCACACACACACGCACACACACACGCACACACACGCACACACACACGCACACACACACGCACACACACACGCACACACACACGCACACACACACGCACACACACACGCACACACACACGCACACACACACGCACACACACACGCACACACACGCACACACACACGCACACACACACGCACACACACACGCACACATGTCCGCACGAACGGGTGTTTACGGGTGGGTAAGAATCATCTGCGCGCTCATAGATTATATAGTCATTACTATAATAATATATAGTTTATTAGGTAAACAACAACAAAATAAACAAAAATATTGAAGAAAAAATAGATACGAATTGATACCCAAATCGACATGCTACAACAATTAACATTGGGTTTAGAATTAATAACAAAACGCCTGGGTGTATGCATGCCTTATATAGATTATATATATATATATAATATTAGTAGCACTAACACAGCGAGTATACCACTGTCCGTCTCCCTAGTCTCTATGTATACTAATGTATTTCTCTTCAATCTCTATGTATACCACTGTCCGTATCCCTAGTCTCTATGTATACCACTGTCCGTCTCCCTAGTCTCTATGTATACCACTGTCCGTATCCCTAGTCTCTATGTATACCACTGTCCGTATCCCTAGTCTCTATGTATACCACTGTCCGTCTCCCTAGTCTCTATGTATACCACTGTCCGTATCCCTAGTCTCTATGTATACCACTGTCCGTCTCCCTAGTCTCTATGTATACCACTGTCCGTCTCCCTAGTCTCTATGTATACCACTGTCCGTCTCCCTAGTCTCTATGTATACTAATGTAGTTCTCTTCAATCTCTATGTATACAAGGTATACATATATCGCAAGCATTGGTGTGTATTTATCCTTTTAAGTTTTGTTTAGCTGCATTACATCCCATGTGAGCCATGGGTTGTTATGCAGCTACACAAAAACGTTACAAAGTCAAACTAAACCCAACCAAGCAAAACTATGCGATCGGACGCTTGTTCACATAATCCGTATTTCACTATTCTAAACTATAAATATAATGTAAACTATGTCAACTATAGTATAATATATATATATATATATATATATATATATATATATATAATACAAATCAATGATTGCGGTATGACTCGTACCGTATGACACAATAAGTTGCACTAACAGTGGAATACTACCTCTGTGTGTTATTGTTACTAATATTCCCGGTAGGGGACGTGATCGGAGAGGATAGCGAGTCAACGAATTGCATATGAATTAATACATCAATAATACGCGTATCGGGTATATCATTATGACGTAACATTATGACGTAACATTATGACGTAACGGTATGACGTAACGTTTTAATCGATAATATCGATAACGATTTAGTTCAATATTTGTATATTTTCGATTTGTTTGAAAAACTATAATTGTTTTGTTATATCTGGTATAAATTAAAAATCTACTATTTTTATCAACTATTCTCTACGAGGGAGTTTTGGCGGATAGTTCTAAATGTGCTCGCTAGGGAATGTATCGCCCAATAAACAAACATAGAAACCTAATAATAGTAGGCTACTATTACATAATACGCTTGGAAACTTTAAACATTAATTCAATCGTATTACGAAATGTCCTTATTAGGGTATTCGTTGTACGCTTTACGTTATACGGTATACAATATACATCCCGACGATGTACACAGTGTACACTTGTAACGTGTACTTAATGGGGTCAACACGTGTTGTAGTCACGTGTTATTGATCTATATAAGGTGTCACCTCTACAATAGATACAGTGTGTCTTACTGCGGTGTTATTATACTATATATAGACTTATATAGTCGAGGTATTAATCAGATATATCTATATATATATATATATATATATATAATATTAAAGAATAGTTCCCTCTAGATTCTAGAATCTAGAGCAAGACCTGTTACCAAATATGTTTATAAGAAAAGATATAAAAAATACGCGAAATCGTGTGATTCGACTTTTGTATGCAAAACATGAACAGCGCCATGGCGCCAAGGTGCACCTACATGGGTTGTTAGTACAAGGATAATGATATCGTTTATAGAGTACATTAGTATCAAACTATACCATTTAAAAATGTTAAATAAATGATTTTAAATTAATATTTATATGATGGAAACTAAGTGTTCATTACTAATATGTAATAAAGCAATATGATATGTTGGTAATTGTATACATATCTATGTGCCATGTATAATCTAACGTATACTGCATTTAACAGAACACTGAAAGCATTGTTGCATAACACCCATTAAACCTCAATATGTTTATCGAGTTCGATACTATAGTAGTATAGTACTATAGTATACTATAGTATATTGCTAGCAGCGGCGCAGGTTACTATTAATTACGTTGCTTAGATAGGCAATGGTATATAACCTTTCTTTAACTACGAAATAATTCCGTATATTTAATTTATTTTACTTATTTATTCGTATTATGTATTACTTATATATATTTTGTATAGTTTTTAAAAAGTTTCGAATCTCATTTTAAATACTCGGCTTAACTCGTCTCGAAAATCAACAATAAATTAACTCGATTTCATAAATTGTTAAACGGAATTGAATATTATGATTCGACTCGACTTTTCATTGTTAGGAATAGAGGACTCGTACGTTTACTATAGTACACATACGAGTATACCCTACTATCAACTATAGTATAACTAGAGATACAGTATCTATAATCTGAGAATATTTAGTTATTTAGTTAGACGACGAATCACTGCTTTCTGATTGGACGACACCTGTCCTACCTCGTCCGCAACGCACTCGACGCTCATTTATTATTACTACTAACATTTAATAAACCCGGCCGCTAAAGTCACAAGCGCCCCTAGCGGTAGGCGTTACAACCACGACACCGATAACCCGGCGTACGGGGGTGCGGTGGGGTGCAATGGGTGCGGCTAGCCGACATCGCACCTCAGGAACCCCTAGTAGCGATGCTATCGTATATTACATCCATATCTGATATCATATCACGTATACCTGTGTGTACGTATACACGCCGAGTGTGCGCGCACCTCTGAGAGCGCGCACACACGTGCGTGCGACCGTCTGTCTGTATCGATCCCATGATTTATTAATAATAGATCAATTGTATCGATTCGCCGCTAGGTCGGCGCTCTACGTGGCTTCAGATTATAATTCATAATCGATATCCATAATTTATCAGCGTTTCCGGTGACTGTTCATCTATATTATTATTGTAATATCGATGATCGCGTGCGCGTGTGCTTGGGTGTGTGAGCGCTCGTGTATGCGTGTGTGCGCGCTCGTTGGTGCGCGTGTGTGTGTGTGGATGTATTCGATAAGCGTGTATAGGTTGTTGACTTTCTTACTAACTTATTATCATAATAGAAACCGCTAACTAACAGTGTGTGTGTACTAGTGTATGTCTAACACTAGTGCATGCACTAGTGTATGCACTAGTAGTAACTTGTCACTCTGCTATTTACTACTATATCAGTTATTAGTATAGTATACTATATATAGCAACTATATATAGCAACTATATATATATATAATATATACCCGCTATAGTAGTACATATTGTTACTAGTATGCCAGTTGTAGTTACTACTATAGTATACTATAGTAGGGGCGTTATCTGCGCTGGGCTAGAGTTATTGGTAGTCTACTTTATAATTGTTTTTTATTTCGGTGGAGTCTTTCTTCCCATCCAGAAACGTATTTAAAGTTTTACACTATACAATTTATATATTATTACTATATATATAATATATACTTTTATTACTATACATACATATAGTGATATAGACTATAGTCTATAGTATATATACGTATATATAGTATATATACGCTGTAGTAGTTTAATGTCATTGAAGTATGTAATACTTTGTAGTAACTACAGAACTGTCACGTGACTTCACACGTGACCTAGACACGTGGTCACCAGACAATAGCCCCACGTGCACTGCGTAATACCTACTACTTTTATATTATTAATAATTAATATATTAATTCGATACGATTGATTTCGTGTACACATTTCGGTGTGAACCGTGACTTGCCGGACAGCGAGAGGTCAGGGGTCAATTGTTCAGAAAACGTAACGTGTCCTTATTAATCCTAGGACAATCCTACGCTATCTCTGCGATGTTTAATATTCTGCTAGGATAATCCTAGAACAGTTTATTTCTCGCAATAACTATAGTTGGCTATAGCCCCTGGATTTCGCTCGCTTTCTATACACGGATATAGATATAGCCACTAGGGACGCTGGAACGATGGTGTATATGTAGGGGGGGACCAACCCATCTAAATAAATGTTGTGGTAAAAGTAGGGGGGCCAATACATATGAGGTCCCCCTAGATTTTAAAGTGGGGGGGGACATATCCCCCCGTCCCCCCTATTGCAGCGCCCCTAATATCCACCCATTGGCCACTCCCAGCTATTGATATCATGCCTTCTACGGGGTCATTTGTGTCCGACATGTGTTCGATACGTGTATTATTCTTACGTGCGAGCGTAACATCGAATTACGATCAATAAATATTATTATATATTTATTGATTTTAAATATTCGAATGTTATCGTAAACAATGACTCACCTATACACCCGGATGTAGGGATATAGGCCAGTGTACACAGTTCGCTATAGTGATATGGAAACGTATATATTTCTTATTGACGTATATGCATGTACAAGTGAAGGATGCTATACTTCTATATTGCGCTGCAACAGGGGTGACGGGGGGATATGTATCACCCCACTTTAAAATCTAGGAGGACCTCATATGCATTGGTCCCCCCCCCACTTTTACCACAACATGTATTTTGATTGGTTGGTTCCCCCCTAAATACAAAATCGTTCCAGCGCCCCTACCTATAACCTCGAGGTTATAGGTAATATTGATACTAGTATCTAGTTATAGCTACAGCTTGTAGTTACCAAAACGCGATAGAGTGACGGTGTATGTGTACAATGTGGACATCGGCTACATTGTACACTATATTAACGATGGAAGACATCCGTGTTCCGGTCACGTGACCGATGTTATCACGTGGCGCGCGTAGATAAAATATTGTTTCCGATATTTAATGGCGGTAATAACATAGTATCACATGATCACATCGTATAAATCTGATTAAAGTAGACCCTCGGAGGATAATTAATTCTAAAAATAGGCCGGAATCAACCTAGTTCTAGACTATTCTAATAAATAACATAACACGAGCAGAACAAATATTAATTTTGTAATTCGGGATATATACGAATTTGTTCGAGATAAATATAAGAGAATCACGTGATACCGACGATGATAAGTCACGTGATTGCTATAGTACTATATATATACACGTGACTCCGTGGCTATACACGTGACTCCGTGTTATCGGTGAGCGAAGTGGGCGTGTCTATGGGCGTGTCTATTTCACACACACACACACGCGCGTGTATGTTAGTTTCATTCATTCGATGATATTAACAAATTACTTACTTAAGTCATAGTCGTGATACATGTTCAAGGTTAAGTGATACATGTTCAAGGTTAAGTGATACATGTTCAAGGTTAAGTGATATATGTTCAAGGTTAAGTGATACATGTTCAAGGTTAAGTGATACATGTTCAAGGTTAAGTGATACATGTTCAAGGTTAAGTGATATATGTTCAAGGTTAAGTGATATATGTTCAAGGTTAAGTGATACATGTTCAAGGTTAAGTGATACATTTTCAAGGTTAAGTGATATATGTTCAAGGTTAAGTGATACATGTTCAAGGTTAAGTGATACATGTTCAAGGTTAAGTGATATATGTTCAAGGTTAAGTGATATATGTTCAAGGTTAAGTGATACATGTTCAAGGTTAAGTGATACATGTTCAAGGTTAAGTGATACATGTTCAAGGTTAAGTGATACATGTTCAAGGTTAAGTGATACATGTTCAAGGTTAAGTGATATATGTTCAAGGTTAAGTGATATATGTTCAAGGTTAAGTGATACATGTTCAAGGTTAAGTGATACATGTTCAAGGTTAAGTGATATATGTTCAAGGTTAAGTGATATATGTTCAAGGTTAAGTGATACATGTTCAAGGTTAAGTGATACATGTTCAAGGTTAAGTGATACATGTTCAAGGTTAAGTGATACATGTTCAAGGTTAAGTGATACATGTTCAAGGTTAAGTGATACATGTTCAAGGTTAAGTGATACATGTTCAAGGTTAAGTGATATATGTTCAAGGTTAAGTGATACATGTTCAAGGTTAAGTGATATATGTTCAAGGTTAAGTGATACATGTTAAAGGTTAAGGTATATATGTTAAAAAATACATCTCAATGTTAATTGTTAAAGGGGAATTGTTGCAAGTATTTTAGCAATACTATATGTTATAATAATATGTGTTATAATATTTGTATAGAATTTACGTAGTATATATATATATATATATACTCCTACAGGTTAATAACTTACACCCATATATGTATCACATAAACACCCGCCCGCCCCCCTGTTTCCGCATGTAATGATGACGTATAATATCATCCTTACAAGGAGGGGTAATTAACTGCATAACCCCCCCCCTCCGTCCTTCCTCCTCCGTCCTTCCTCACCCCTGACGTCTTCTTACGTAATCAGCCATATCGCCACGTGTAGCACGCATACGTTGTACATAACACGTCGCGCGTGAATAATAGATGAAGGCGAGAGAGGGTGGAGGGTGGGCGAGCTGGGTGTGCGGGAGGGGTGGTGAGGCGCAAGGCTGACCCCTCTGGTCATCGTGTTGTAATGACGTAATGCCCTGTGTTGCGTGTCCGTGTATAGTCGGTACATTGTACAGTGTACAGTGTACAATGTACAATGTACAGTGTACATACGGACAAGAGTTACGTAACAAAATGTTCTCCGTACGATTACGTGCTCGTTGTTGATGATGGCTAATAATATCATGCGCGTACCACGTCATAGTTGTTTGATTTAATGACCTTGGCGTAACCTTCGCGTAACATTGGCGTAACCTTCGCGTAACCTTCGCGTAACATTGGCGTAACCTTCGCGTAACCTTCGCGTAACCTTCGATTTCAATATTGATTTTAGTTGCGTTATGTATTCGTGTAAAATTGAAATATTGTTATGCAATGTATTAATGTTTAACACGTTTAATACGCATACTAACTTAGTATGATACTAAGCCATTCACATCGATCATTATTTACATATTAATCTTACTTTTATTTTTAGTCAGACTTAAGTCTGAAAAAGAAAATTTACTTTAAATTAATGACTTTTTTAAAGCCAAATTCATATAAAACTTATATATATATATATATATATATATATGATGATGATGATGATTGTATTTAAACACTAATTCAATTGATTAAAACTAACTATATATATATATATATATATATACATACATATTCGATACTTCTCACAAACTCCGATAATATATGTGTTTTACAAGTGCTAGTTTCGTGTTGTAAATACACGCTTTAAGAATAACTCGATATATCACAAACAATTCTTCGGTCCCTTTAATTCTGAGATATCGAGAATTAACTGTATATATAATATATAATATGAATGCAAATGTGATTTTATTGAGAAGTCCAAGAGTTAGTTTATTTTATTATTTTTGTATATGCTATATTGTTATATTAATATATACAATATTGGTATATTAATATTTTTTAATTTCATTAGATATTAATTATAATGTAATTTTGCTTGATATATTATAAATTTTATATATTATACTTTAAATGTAATTGTGAAATACGATGCATAGATCTATTTATAGATCTATAGGTCTGTATTCAATACTAATATTCTATATATTTTATTTTATTTGTACACAAGATATATATATATATATATATTAGTTTATGAGCATACATAAATATACGGCATATTTATATCTAGAGATCTATCTAGTGATCTCATTTGACCCCTTAAGTCTGACCCCTTACTAAAGGGGGGCTGTGTGAATCGAAGTGGAAACTATTTCTTCGAAAATTAAATTTAATTATTAAAATCAGCAATCGATATCACGGATGACCTTTCAGGGGGCACTGACTAGTAGTCACGCTGACCAATCAGCGCGCTCTAACAGTAGTTATGTAACGTACACACACACACGTGCGCTTGTAATAATGTATTATATAATGGATATTGTAAAATGGATTATATACATATATATATATATATATATCATATATATTATATATTTCCAATGGAGGGATGTTATGCAATATGAATATATGTGTGAAAGTAACGTATATGATTTATATATAACGTTATATTAACATAAATAAATATATTATGTTTATATAAAAAATAGTATATAAAAGTTTTAAAAAGACGCAATGAATTTTTTTTTAAATAAATTAAATATATATATAATATATA
Source organism: Osedax fenrisi (assembly GCA_964019155.1). Classification (NCBI taxonomy): domain Eukaryota; kingdom Metazoa; phylum Annelida; class Polychaeta; order Sabellida; family Siboglinidae; genus Osedax; species Osedax fenrisi. The sequence continues at coordinate 117,198,756 of OZ025239.1, read as the reverse complement.
TATTTATAAGTCTATAATCTATATATATATATATATATATATATATATATATATATATATATATATATATATATATATATATATATATATATATGACTAGACTAGCGACACCTACAATATGCAACATTATAAACACATGTTACATTAGCGATTAAATTCAGTTTAAAGTAATTACTTTACTACGGGACTACGGGACAACTGGTGTACTAGTGTTAGTGATGCAGTAAATGATGCTTAAAGCTAAAGTATGATGAGTCTCAGTATCAGTTACAGTTAAAGTCTCGACTCGGCTCGGGCTCGTTTTGTTAGAATATCGGCTCGGCTCGGGCTCGTTTTTTTTTCCGAAAATTGGCATCAATATAATAATTGGCATCAATAACCAAAAGTCTCGGCTCGGCATCAAAAAGCCCGGTATTATTTACATCACTACTAGGTGTACTGGTCTACTGGTCTACTGGTCTAAGTACTGTCCCTCCTAAAACCGCCACACCATCGATGATGAAGAAAAAGCTTACGTTTATCAGTGGATATTGCAGTCCGTCAAATCCTTTTGCAACTGTATATATTCTGCAACCTATATATATATATATATATATATAATATAGTATATTATCAAGACCTCCTATAACATTCGAGGTTATAAGAGGTATTTGTATTATATATTTAGTATTATATATTTATTTAATGGTTCAATACATGCTGTGCTACTCGCGTATAAATGTGTGTACGACATACAATGTACGACATACAATGTACGACATACAATGTACGACATACGTGATATGTATGTCGGATACACTGCAGTGTATGTCGTATTTGGTAAACATACTTTTAAACAGTACACCACACATAGTACTATCGTATCTATAGTTGTAAAGATGTTGCGAAGAATTTGTTCGTAGAAAAATCGTTGGTACTATAATATATATATATATCTAGTATATGTAGCATATAGTATATATATATATATATATATATATATTATATATATATATATAGTATTATAGTATATACAGTAGGTATACATGTGTTAGTGACAGCCTACGGTAACCATGGTTACTGGTGCAGCACACACGCTGACTTCGTAGCCAGGTTTACGTGCGGCGCGATAGGTACAAGTCTATAATCGATAGTAGTGTGGGGTAGGCGATACGGGTTACACCTAGGGGGCGCTGCAGCAGGGGGAGGAGGTGGGGGGAGGATATGTCCCGTGGTTTAAAACATGCTGTGCTACTTACGTATACATGTGTGTACGACATACAATGTACGACATACAATGTACGACATACAATGGATATGTCCCCCCCCCCACTTTTACCACAACATTTATTTTGATTGGTTGGTCCCACCTACATAGACACCATCGTTCCAGCGCCCCTAGTTACACCTACTACTATTAGTAGTGTCTCACACACACACATACTATATTAGTAGTGTAGTAGTGCGCCTCACACTGCGCCGCTCAGTAGTGCTGCGAGAGGTTAATTTGTACTCATTAACGGATTAATCATGTATTATGTAGTGAAATAGGCATAGGTTTAATATATACTTGATACCTGTAAATATATAGTAGGTTTATATGTATATATATATATATATATAATAGATATATTGATTCTAGGTCTACATTCGGGATTACTTATTTAATATTTGATAAGAAGCAGAACAAACCTCTATTGAACCCTATATAATAGTGTTTACCATCTGAATATATTCACACTAATACAATATATTTAAATATAATAATAGCTTATATTTATAGGTATAGGTATATCAATAATATATATATATATATGTGTATATATATATGTATATATATATACACATATGATGATGATGATAATAATACGGTATATACTAAAAAAAATATATATGTATATATTGTATTATATTAATAGTAATGACGTAATCATAGACGACAAATTCATACACGTGACAAATAGATGAACTATAGCCCAGTTATAATTGAGGCTCGGTTAGACCCACAATTAGTAGCAGCTAATTAACAGGTAGTTTGCGCATGGGCAGTGGAGCATCGGTCACTTTCTCACACCATTAAAGCGTAGTGGTCAGTTCTCACCACTACCTTATAAGGGTGGGGGGATGTCTATAGACACCCCATAGACACCCCATAGACACCCCATAGACACCCCGTACACTTATACTGGACATACACGTAAATGGGACATCTCGGTGGGGTGTATTAATCTCCGTTCAAATTATGTGCGTGAATGTAGATTACCCGAGAGATCACACATCCCACCCGTATCAAGCATCCTTTAGCGTGTCCATCCTCCAGTTTAGAATATTCTACGAATAACACATACGTTATTTTACATTTTAACAATTACGATTTATAATGCGTCGCACAATAATCTATTTGAATTAAATAATTAAAAAGAATATTATATAGGTACCTAGGTATATATGTATTATAGCTATACCTACCCGTATGTTCATATAGGTATTGGTGTATAACAATATTGACGTCCTGTTAGGGCTATCCCTATATCCTATTATTCAAATAGATTATTTTATATATTTATTTAGGTATAATATATATATACAGATGTTAATGAAGATAGGAAAAACAACGTCTATTATTTTGTGAACATATATCATATAGATATATATACCCATAGATTAATATAGATTAATTATTAAAGTGATCTATAGTTTTCTATAAAAAAACACACACAAACCTATAGGTATATATGGTTCATATATTTATTTATTTTCACATTATTATTACCTTCATTATTATTGTCTTATATAACGTCGATAAACATATGATGTTTTCTAGTCAATAAACTATTTAATAATAATAATAATAATAATAATAATAATATCCGATATATATGATTATAATAGGACATTTACATCGTGATTACTTAGTGCCCCATCTTCCGCTAGAGAGGCTGAGGAGATGAACGCCAGGAGATGCTGGACACCTCGGTAACCCTAGAGAGGTCAGTGTGCGGCTAGGTAATCCGCACACCGCAAGTGGTATATAGGGGAAACATGGAGTTATCGCAGTGGCGGATACATGGAGCGATTCTGGTCATGCTATGCTGGCCGTTGTTGTTCACTAAAGGTTTTTATCACTGAACTTCGCTAGGTGTTCAGCATAAGGTATATATGTATATATATAGGTTATAGGTTATACTTTATGAGTTAGATATAACTTATAAAATATGGGTCGTAACATATATCATAACTCGAGATATAACTTATGTTATAAAGCGAGTTTTAATATATATATATATATATATATATATATATATATATAAACCTACATATATTTACAGGTATCTGTATATTATATATATATATATATAGGGGAAAATTACCGAATACGGACAGTGCCCGAATACGGACACTCTCGGTATCTCAGAAACCATAATCCTACAAAAAAAATGTAATGAATAAAATATTCATAAATATATAAATTATATACAAAAGTATTTTGTATTTGTTAATTATTCAAAATACTGCTTATATATCCAAAAAACTGATTTTTTTTATTACGTTTTTAATTTTATGAAAAAAAAATTCTACTTAAAACCTTCCCAAGAATATACAAATGTATCGATATACAAAATAACTATTATTATAAAATAAAGCATTCTAAACATTATATACATGATTGTTTTATTTGTCATCAAATATTCATAAAGTTATAAGCATATATCTAGAGGTCATATAATTCCCTAATACGGACACTCTAGATGTCTTAATACGGACACCCTATAACCAATCAGCGCGCGGCGTATACACTTTTCTGATTTTCATAAATATCGTGTGCGTTATAATATTAATACCACCAATAAAGCTAAATCTACAAATTTTATTATTTAGATAAGAAATTGTATTATTAATTAACAAAATAATAAAAATAAATAAATTATTAACAAATTAAATTATAATAAATTATTCATAAAATTAATTATAAATAATGTAATTGTAATTTGTCTGATTGATTCATCAATAATATATAGTTTATCTAGTGGTATATAGGGTGTCCGTATTTAACACAGGGTGTCCGTATTCGGACATGGGTACCGAATACAGACATTATCTCCGTTATAGACATTACCTCCGTTATCTATGGAATTAAAAGATTAAATAAAATTTTAAAATCATAATAATATCTATAATCATAAAATATTAATATATTGTAATTTTTGAATACAACATATGAGTCATAAAATATTAAGACCATTTATTGCTAAAGTGTCCGTATTAGGTTACTTTCCCCTATATATATTAAAGTATTAAATATAACTATATATTATCAAAAGGACAGGACATCGTCCTCTCGCTATCTATGCGCTGATTCCTTTTCGTACTCTGAGATTTCTATTTTTCAATGGTATATTTCATTATTTAATAATGATTTAAATCTAAGAATCAAGGATATCAATGATATGTATTTATCATCGATATAAAGAGAGTTCTTTCTTTATATCGATGGTAGGTCTTTCCTATTTATCAGTCAAATAAAAATGAATTCATGTTTATAAACATTTATAAATTGTATTTCCATATTCAATATTTTATTAAAAATGTGAATTATTATAAATGAGGTTTGAATTGAACAATGATATGTATTATATCCTAGTATGTATGTGTACATTCCACTTAAAATACTGTTTATAAAATGATATTATGAATAACATATAATTATAGTTAGATAATCAAGTTTTTGCATTGGTTTTTATTTCAAATTCAAATTTGTAATCCTAATATAATGAAATCACTCAAGTGGAAAATAAAAATCTCACCACCTATAGTTATATAGTTAGGTAACACTTTCTTCTAATGTGATACTTCCAGATTAATATCAGATACACAATATCATAGTATAGAAAGTATAATTTCCGATTTATTAAAGGGGTGGGAATGTTCCTAAACATAGAATGTTACATGAGTATAGCTATACTTAGGGGCGCTGCAACAGGGGGGCAGTGGGATATGTATCCCCACTTTTACCACAACATTTATTTTATTGGTTGGTCCCCCCCCCCCCTACATACAAAATCGTTCCAGCGCCACTATCTATACTTTATTATTACAGTATAAATACTGAATAGTTGATATAGTATATAGGATAAGTATTACTATAGTATTATATACCAGTAGGTAAACATATAAATATACCTCATCAAACATTTTGCAAAACTATAACACTCTATCTACAACCATAGATTTGTATTTTACATGGTATTTTTACATTGTCTTTTACGAGTAAACTATAAAGCTATTTCTACAAAATATTAATACCTACTCCCTGCCGCTGCTTATAGTAGGTAGTGTTGAAATCACTTTAATAGATTTAGGTTTACCATATTTCGTGATGTTCATACACAAATCTTTTCTATTGTTGTTCTATTAAATGACATGCAATATATGTATGTATATATATATATATATATATATATATATATATATATATATATAGGTAAAAGGTAAAACAATCAATGGACACAAATTTGTGGTAAGATGTTCAATAAATAATACATTCAAAATAATAGAATTACAAAATAAAAATGAATAACTCAAAAGAAAAAAATGAATATATAACAACAAACAATTTTAATAAAATAAACAAAAAAATAGACGAACATAATCTAACATTTATACATCTAAATATACGAAGTCTTAATCACAACTTTGAATACTTGACAGATTTTTTAAATTTATTAACAAAAAAACCAGAAATAATTTGCCTTTCAGAAACCTGGCTAAATAACATAAATAATAATAACTTAAATATACCTAATTATAAACAGGTAATAAATAATAGACATTGTCAAGATAAGAGACGAGGAGGGGGAGTATGCATATACGTAACTAACAACCTAACATATAACATAGTAAATGAACTAACATTTAATATAATAGATTATCTAGAAATAGTAACAATAGAAATAATACAAGAAAGTGATAATAAAAATATAACAGTATCATGTATCTATGATAGTCCATTTAACAAAATAGAAGAGTTTAATACAATATTTTATGATAAATTTCATAAATTCATCAACAAAAAACTTATAATAATGGGGGATTTCAATATAGACACGACGAATAATATAAATTCAAAAATAAACCAACTAATGCACCAATTAGGACTAACACCACTTATACATTCTAATACAAGACCAATATACAATACAAATACAAACTTAATAATTGACCAAATCTACACTAATATAGATAGAAATTTCATAGGAAAAAGTGGTATAATACAAGAACAAATAACAGACCATCTTCCAATATATGCAAACTTTAACTTAAATAACAGATTACTGAAAAATAAAACATTAATAACAACAAGAAAAATTAAAAACAATAATATTGTAACATTTATTAAAAATCTATTACAAATAAAATGGGACACTGTATATAATAACAATAATGCAGAAGATGCCTATAATATTTTCTACACTCAATATATAAATATAATAAACAAACACTTTCCCATAATCACTTCAAAAGTATCATCACAAATATTCTCTAAAAACTGGATAACAAATAACATAAAAAGAAAAATAAATAAAAAACAAAAACTATTTAACTCATATCTACAAAGTAAATCAGAATTAGATTTATACGTTTATAAATCTTATAGAAATAATTTACAAAACACAATAAAACAAGCAAAACAAAAATACATTAACAAACAAATAAACGATAACATAACATCGAAAGAACATTGGAAAACAGTAAATAATATCATTAATACAAATGTAAATAAACACAATATTACATACATTAAAGATAAAAATAATAAAAACACATTTGACTCAAGTAAAATAGCAAATATATTTAATGAACAATTTATTAATAATGCACAAATTATAAATGATCAATTTAAAAATCAAAATATAATAAATCCTGTAGAAATACCAAATATAAATAATTCTATATTCATAGAACCAACCAATAAACAAGAAATAACTTCAATAATAAAAAATAGTAAATTAAAAACCTCATTAGATATAAACCTAATTAACATGAAAATTGTAAAAATATCAATAGATTATATTTCATCACCACTAACACATATTTTTAATTTATGTATTAGTGAAGGTATATTTCCACAAAAAATGAAAAATTCCATAATAAAACCCATATATAAAAATAAAAACCAATACGAACCATGCAACTACAGGCCCATATCAATACTATGTCAAATTTCAAAAATATTTGAAAAAATAATACATCAGAGATTTACTTCATTTTTTCAAAAAAACCTAATTATATCTAATACACAATACGGATATACTAAAAAGCATAACACAACACATGCTATTTTAGATTTATATAACCATATATTAATAAACAAAGAACAAAATAAATCAATAAATACTCTATTCCTTGATCTAAGCAAAGCATTTGACACGCTAGATCACAACATATTAATAGATAAATTATATAAATATGGAATAAGAAGCAATTCGCTACAACTTATCAAAAGCTACCTAAGTAATCGAAAACAAGTTGTTTTGATAAATGATAAAAAATCACAAATATTATGTAATAATATTGGGGTACCACAAGGATCAATACTTGGTCCTCTCCTATTTATAATATACACAAATGACCTATCATTACTATTCAATAATAACCAACAAGTAAAACTTATAGTATATGCTGATGATACAGCAATAACATTTACAAGTGAAAACAATGAAAAATTAAAATATACCATAGATAATATGATTACAAAAATAGAAAAATGGTATACATTTAATAAACTTAAAATAAATATCAATAAAACTAAAATAGTCAATTTTAACTCGAGAAAATACAGTAACATACATCTAAAAATAAATAACATATCAATACAAAATGAAATAGAATATAAATATCTAGGAATAATAATTGACAAAGATATAAACTTTAAAAATCATATATTTAATCTTAATAATAAATTATCGAAAATACTTTACTCAATAAGCAGATTATCAAAATACATTAAGACAAAACCAATGATTATCATATATAACAGCCTATTCCTGCCACACATAATGTATGGAAATATAATATGGGGTAATATTTATAAAAGTAATCTTACAAATTTAATTCTCACACAAAAAAAAATCATAAGAATAATAAACAAAACCAAATATTTCAGAGAACATACAAATTTGCTATTTGAAAGGAATAATATATTAAAACTCAATAGTTTAATAAAATATAACACGCTAATATACATGCATGACCATCACAATAATAATCTACCACAAAATATTTATAACATACATAAAAAACACGAAAATAAAAATAAAAATAAATTAAGGAAATCACCTATCTACAAAATACCTTATACAAAAAAAAGTCAACTAATAAATAGTATCCTAACCATGGGACCTAAGTTATGGAATAATCTAAATGCAGATATCCAAATTATAAAAAACAAAAATTCATATAAAAAAAAAATAAAAAATCAACTCATTGAGATACAAAAAAAAATTAAAAATTAAAAAAAAATTAAAAAAAATAAATTATATAAAAAAATTATTATTATTATTATTATTATTATTATTATTATTATTATTATTATTATTATTATTATTATTATTATTATTATTATTATTATTATTATTATTATTATTATTATTATTATTATTATTATTATTATTATTATTATTATTATTATTATTATTATTATTATTATTATTATTTTGATGTTTATGTTTTTAAATGATAATAAAATATCTTATAAAACATAAGAAGAAAACGAAATGAAAAAAAAGTAAAGTAATTCAACAAAAAAAAACGTTCCGGTGATGGTGATGCAGGCGACAGCATAGAAAAGATAATTATCTTCATCTGAAGCCTTTTAGAGGAAACAATAATATAATGAATTTAATAATTCACATGATATATATATATATATATACAACTTTCTTCTAATAAATATTATTATTATTATTATTATTATATATATATATATATATATATATATATATATTAACTTATAAGTTAGCTTTTACTAACTATAGTATGTATAGATATATTTGTATAGAATTGTAAACCAACATATCCTATTGCTTTGTTATATAATAGTAATGAACAATTGGTTTTTATCATATAAATTTTAAATTAAAACATATTATTTTACATTGTAAAAGTGTATAATTTGATATGAATTTGAGCGGGAATTTACATTATAAACAATACATTTTTCCGAAAATTGACCCTATATAGGTGGCGCAGTTAATGTTTTGTATATATAATCGAATTACACAATTTAGTGTTACAGCATGTGTTATATGTTCCTAAAAAAACATGGTAGAACAACTTGGCATCACATCATCCCGTATGCAATGTTGATTTAATTTATCTTTTTAAATCTTTTGGAAATATAAAAAGTAGATTTAAATTGAATAAATTGAAATTGAAATTTAAATTGAAAATTACTTATTAGTTATTTAAAACTTACATACAATATTTGAAATTAGGATTATAATATATAATAATATCAGGATTATAATGAAATGTTGCGACATCTTGATGAAGTGTATTTGATATCAACTTAATTATCATTATAAAAATGAAATCTAATTAAATCTAATTCCTACATTTTACAGTCGAAAGCAATGTGCAACCGAAACTTACGATACATCCAGATTATATAATTCTTAAAGAAAGCGAACAAATAGGTTATGTAGTAATTCACTTACTTCTGTATAATAATAAATAAAATTACTTACTAATTAATATCATTATAATGATATATATATATATATATAATTTTTATTTACGATACAATATTTATATAAAGTGGTCTACACCTAACTTATCCGTACCGCGAAGGATAATAACACTAGCTAGTGTAGCTACCTATCTAGTCTAGGCCTACTAGTCATTAGATATCCCCGCTAGCCACTAGATATAACCTACTGCATTACACTAAATAAAGCTACAGTTATAGATAGATTTATAGATACAAATTAATTTTATAAATACAATAACGTAATGAATAAATTATGCTTTTATCGAGGATATAATAAAAATAGGTTTCAGAAAATATTACGTAGATTTTAAGTTTACGTTAGTAATTCATAGAGTAATTACTATTTTAGTAAGTGACCGATATTAGTCGACCGAAACATCGTCGCGCCTCCTACTTTCGAAAACCTTTAAAATAGCGAACGTAAAACTAGAACTCTATACATCATATGCTTACAACCATAGACATTAGACCTCACTCAATACCTATGCTTACAACGCTCGCGCGACACCGGACAGGTTCTATTATCGGTGTGTTGACGGTATCCGACCCCGATAGCGAGAGGTTCGAGTTCACCGTCAACAGCGACAGGCTCCGTCTCCGAGACATCAACGCCACGACGGCGCAAGTCATTCTGAACGCGGCGCTCGACTACGAAGTTAGTCGGGGAGGGGTATTGTAACGGGTAACGTAATAGTCGCGTACGTTAGTTTGCATCGTTATACGAGTTAGTCTGTAGGAGTATTTGCAGCTAATGTACTATAGTAACTATGGTATATGAGTTAGTTAGGATTATGTCACTACGGCAATGGTCATATAAGTTAGTATGGGGGACGTGACTATATCTTAAATGTATTGTAAGTTAGTTCAAAAATATACAACATACATCTATTTCCTTCCTTATTAGTTTTCTGATTATACTTCAGGTTCGTGATCGCGGTCAATATTATAGAATGTAGTATTGATTATTTACAGAACATCTGACGAAGTCTTATTCTTATTATAGTTATTATTATGACATCTAAGATCGTTATTTATAATTAAAATATATTTCCTCTGGAGTAATGATCAAGTAAACGTGTATCCATGCCAAATGTGTTCGTGAAACTCTACGATTAATGCGCTATATACAACTATGTCAGATATTATATCATGGTGTGATATTCAATAACCGTTTTAGTATGATGAATTTTCTTATTTTGACAATATTTTATCAAATATCGATACTTTAACTTTCATTTTGTAGAGTTATTAAAACTCTAAATTATTTTGTTCATGAAAGTTCTTGTGTTTTTTAATTAGAAATAATACTTACTTATATTACATATATATATATATATATATATATATATAATTAATTAGTAAAATTTGGAAAAAATATGGATGTATTAACAAATTAAAAAATTAAAAATGATCTTAATGTTTTAATTACTAACACTACCTAGTATATACATTTTATGTGAAATATATATATTTTATTATTAATATAAAACACTTTCATTTTGTAGAAAAATAAAGAATTGCTCTTCATATTTAGTGTTAGCGATGGAAAATCAAAGGTTTGTAACCAATCTCATATTCTATTTATAGAATAATAATATTATTATTGTATACACAGTTCTATACATAACATAGTATCATAGCCTATGATTCATAGGTAATTATATTTTTAGGTGGATGATATTAAAAATCAATATTTAAATAATTTGTGTAATATAAAATACTTTCTTCGATGGTACATGTTACATATAATACATATCATCCTTATATCCACCTTTATTCAATTTTTCCATATATTATATTTATAATCTAAATTAATGTTATCATCAATTGGTTGATAAAACTATGCATAACTTTTCCCCGATATATTGTTTTAGTATTTTCTATAAATTTATATAAAATTGTATATTATTTAAAAAATATATATTATTTAAATGATTATGATTAACCTTTTAAAAATATGTAATATTTGATATTATTAATTATTAATATAAATATTATTATATATATATTAAGATATAGAATTATTTAATTATATTTATATACATATAAATATATACTAACTATTATCTACATCCATTAAATATAGAAACGATTGTAATAATTTAACACTTATATTATCACCTGTAACTATAGTTACGGGTGGATATAGGGGTGCCGCAACGATTTGTATGTAGGGGGGACCGACCATTCAAAATAAATTTGGTGGTAAAAGTGGGGGGGGACCAATACATAGAAGGTCCCCCTATATTTTAAAGTGGGGGGTGGCAATTCCCCCCGTCCCCCCCCCCCCTTAGTGTTACAGCATGTGTTATATGTTCCTAGGAAAATACGGTAGAACAACGTGGTATCACATCATCCCGTATGCAATGTTAATTTAATTTATCTTTTTAAATTTATTGGAAATATAAAAAGTAGATTTAAATTGAATTTAAATTTAAAAGACATACCCCCCCCCCCACGTCCCCCCCTGTTGCAGCGCCCCTACCTGTAACCTATAGCCTATATCGTAGCCGTATTACCTAACATGAACCAATGATAGGTGGACATGAAAGTTAACGTATTGATCATCGACGTGAACGACAACGCTCCGCAATTCGAGAACACGCCTTACTCCGTAGACATCGTCGAGGTTTCATCATCTTCGCGATAACCCCGATGTCGATGTTAAAGTTCGAATGATCGTATCGAGATCGATAAACTATTACGAACAGAGATCATTAGCGAAATTAACTTTTATAATTATTTAATATCGTACACTTGGTGTAAACAGAATTCAAATTTTTATTTTTTAATTATTAATAGTAATTTAATTTTATAATTCAAATTTTATATTTAAAATGTCTAAAAGTATATATTATATTCAGTTATTTTCACTTCATTGTAGCGTATATTTAATAATATAAATTCAGTATATGATTAATTATAAATATTGTAAACGAACGAATAAAACACAATGTAATTTAATTATTAGATCTATTATTATAATTATATCATATTAAGTATTAGGTCATTAGATTTATAACGTGTATATCAAGTGAATACCTGGTGTATATTTTCAATAGAACATAAGTGAATTATATTAAAACGATATAATAAATTATGAAAAAAGGTTTTGTTTTGAATTTTAATTATAATCCATTTATAGAATTTGTTACCTAACGAATCTATATTTCAAGTAAAAGTTTTTGATCCTGATCTTGGATTCGGAGGGATCATTGAATTTACCCTTTTGAGCCATGTTTGTATAGTCATTTATATATATATATATATATATATATATATATATATATATTTATATATATATATATGTATTAAATCATTACATATATTTTAAATTCGACGAATTATAATATTTATTTAATGAATACTGTTATTAACATCTTATTAACATCTTATTAACATCTTATTATTGACATCTTAGCTAATAACTTTAAAGATAAATTCTTGAAAATAGTAATAATTCATTAATTATATATTTCTTAATATAACGACTTCATTTCAACCGGCGACGATAACAGAAAATATGATTTATCGTTACAATTCTTAACTATTAATATAAATATAAATATTATAAATTCTTCTAATATACATAATCACTATTTCCGCGGATATTCGACGCGCAGACTGCATTATTCAAAATCGATAACGGCGGCGGCGTTTGGCTCAAGAAATCGCTGAACTACGAAAGCGTCGCCTCGCTCGAGATCCTCATCAGAGCTACGGTTACCCCTCCTCCTCGCGCGCCCCGACCGCGTAGTAATCGCCGTTCGCCGTGACCTCTAGGACGGGGGCGATCTAGTCGCCGAGGTAACGCTGCACGCGAACGTAATCGACGTGTCGGACACGCCGCCGTACTTCACGAACGCCGTCTACACCGCTACAATAGAACAGAATACCATAATCGTCAGTACACATATATATATTATAATTATAATAATAATTATTATTATTTAAGTACATTTTTGTATCTCCGTTTTCTTTCGTAGATACGCAGATATGTTACTTTCTCGCTACCTACGTTGCTTTCTCTTAAATCGCTTTGCGAGACGGGAACTTTTAATTATCGTCGCCAAGTTGGCACCCTATATAATCGAATAATCGAATAATGTTGTTTTAATTCGTTTAATTTGAATGATTATTTTTAGTTATTCTTAGTTATTTAATATCTTTTTCCATTTATAACGATCTTTCGCAATAACTCAAAGTTGCTGAAGAGGGAGATTAGAGTATTAAAAAATATCGTTTAACCAATTTTTCTTTGGTCTTCCTCTTTTTCTATTACCTTCGACATAGCCTTTAAGAATTGTTTTGGACATGGAATCGTGTCGATTTATATTTAGTCCGACTCATTAATAAAACATTGAAACACATACTTTAACGCAACATTAATAGGCACGTTAATCTAACGTACCCAGCAAACAGTAAGAGCAGCATAATAGACATTTAATAGCAGTATAATAGCACAATGTAAACATTTGAGGCTCTAGCATATGCTGTTATGCTGCTATTATGCTGCTCTTACTGTTAGCTGGGTACGTTAAGTTATAATCTAACACCTGTACACTCATGTCTCCATATCATCAATAATACTCTATTTCAGAATAGCGTGGTTATGAAGATTACGGCCAAAGACGGAGATCTGGGAATAGATAGCGATATCATCTATTCCATGCCCGCAGGTGAACAATACCTCATTCATTCGTATATGTATACATACACATATACATATATGTATGTATACACGTGTATATTGATTAGTATACGGCGTCTAAACTATATTAGGATTATTTCGTATTTATTTTAATTAATTTAATAATTATTTATTATACTAATATTTATATATTTTGAACTCGAATCGAAATTACATATATTCAATAATATAAAGTAAAATATTTGATTATTTAAGGGCTGATTATAGTATATTATATAATCAAAATTAATGATAATCGTTAATCTTATAGGTATTAATTTAAAATAAAAATTACCAACGTAATTACTAATTTAATAATTTAAATATTATTTAAATACCCTTTTTAGAGAGCGATTATTTTTACATAAATGCCACTAGCGGAGAAATCCGAACGAAACAATCATTAATACCTCCGTCAAATGATCTGCTGTTGAATGTTTTGGGAGAACACGAATTTATAGTGAGGGCGGATGATTCATCACAAACTATAGACACTACTATTAAGATTTATGTTAGTGAATAAAGAGATTAAAGAAAATTTCCAATATTACTTTACCGATGTCTAACTAAATTATTTACTACAACAGTAATAGTATATTAATGATGTTTTAACTAATCTAGATTATATAGCATATGATTATATCGCTATATTATTGAATGAAAATTTATTTAAGCAAATACATAGTCGAAATATATAATCGAAAGTAAAATATAAATATTTGCTAACTATAACATAAGTTATAGAAATAAACAAAGAATAATACGAAATTAAAATGTTTACAGTTACAGTAAAAATAAAAGAAAAATGATCGAAAATAGAAATAAAATATAGCGTAAAAATATTTGAAAATAGAAATAAATACATTGTTTTGTAAATTGCATAGAAATATTCAACTTCTACTTTAACTATATTGAATTCTTCTTATCTGTGTAACCTGTAGTAGAAATAAATTATTAGTTATATAGTTTAATATTTAAATGAAATATTTTAAATATATTATAAACAGAACATGATAAAAGTCAAATAAACCAATACTAGAATGAAAAAACAAATAATGTAATGCTTATAAAAATCTGCAATAATAGTACCTTATTAATTTTATATTTTAATTGTATATTAAATTTGAAACATATATTGTAACAGATAATTGCGAATAAAGATAAAGTTACATTCCTATCAAGTTTTTATTTTGGAGAAATATTAGAGAATTCGTTAATTGGAACTGCATTGAAAATAGACGGAAAAGCCATCTTTATTATTAATTCAGTTAGAAATCCGTATTACTCAATTACATTAAAATCCATCTACTTGGTTTTTATCGTAAATATTTTAATTAAAATTTTATTTTTAATAAATTTAGTTAATAATACAAATTATATATAAGATTATATATATATAATAAGATACTATTATCAATTATTAAATAATATTATTTATAATGTATAATTCCCAATAAACACACAGAAAAAGAATATATTTTACAATATTTCAATTAAAAGTATCAATAACGGAACAAAATGTCGACATTTTTATATTGAACCTTCTCGAGTCAGTGTAAAAGATGAAATTGTGCTAAAAATCAGAGATGCTGGTGTTTTAGATTACGAACTAATTCAGGAAATTAACTGCACGGTATTATTTCTATTATTTATTCGCGTAACATCTGATAATATAATTATTCATTTTACTATCAAAAGATAATATATATATATAATAATAATAGTAAATAGAGTTTAGCATTATCCTTATATATCAAAATATACTATATATACATATATTTATTCGTATTGTAAAAGATAATTTACATATATATTATCATATCAAAAGATAATATATATATATATATATATATATATTTATTCGCATAGCAAACTATAATATATATATATTTATTGGCGTAGCAGTGAATAATTTGAATACCTTCATTAGGTAACGGCTGTAAATGTTGAAGACGCGGACGTAGCATTCGAAATGCTCATTAGCGTGAGGATATTAAACGTCAACGATAACAGACCGCATTTGAGCCGGAAACAGATTTATCTCAACATCGACGAGAATAGTTCTAGCGGAACATTCGTAGTTCAAATCAACGTTAGAAAGCGTATCAAATTGTGACCTAAATTTCGGTATCGTTATTTGTTTTTCAATATTTAGTATTTAGTAAATAATAGTATACAGTTCTAAATTAGCATCGCTTTAAAGTTATTAATTAATCTCTATTTTCGCCTAAAATAAAAACTAATATGATATTCACTAATGTACCACTATAGGTTACGGATGACGACCTTCCTCCTTATAATGACCTTCACTACAGTATCATTAAGAATGAATATTCGTACAAGTTAGTACATGTCGCACGCAGTAACGTCTTACAACTAATACGTCTCTATAGTTTTCAGATAGATTCAAGTAACGGAGAAATTACTCTTTCCGAAGAAGTCAACTTCGATAGAGAATTACTCGATTATTATCATATCCGGTTTAATATATATTGATTATATATATATAATTATATTTATTTATTTATTTAACTTTTACATTTACGAGAATCAGAGAATTCTGTTAATTATTTCTATATATAGTTAAACAGTTCTATATATATACTAATATATTAATTAGCGCGTATACATCGATAGCGTTATTCGAATACACCCATTATATAGATAGATAGATAGATTGATAATAGTTGATTGAATAGATTCAAAACGATGGGTAACAATAAATAAAATGACAGAAATATATAAATAATAGTAAACAAATATAAATAAGTTGTGATTTACACACACCAAAAGTATGTACAAAATAATAATAAAGCAATATTTGGGATTTCGATCAAACGTATATAATATATATATATATAGATGTATACATCTGTATACCTAGATGTATACATCTAGGTATCTATCGTTTCATGTGTTATATAATTCACCTCGTATCGTTCGCAGAGTGATGGTATCCGACGGCGGGCACCACGTTATCGCAGACCTCTATGTGACCTTGAACGACGTCAACGACAACAGACCGCAGTTCGTCGTCGCGGAACTGAATCTCGACGTCGTCGAGAACAGTCTGCAGTTCACGCTGACGGACGGACAACAACACGTCGTGGTTACGGTACGCGCGACCTTCGTACGACCTCTAGTGGGTGTCTTTCGTTAACTTTGTCGTTTATTTTGTTTGTTAACTTATTACCTATCCCATAGCATGTGGATGACGTAGTGGCGCAGTTGATTTCTGAACGATATTCTTCCATCCTTCTCTATTTTTCGTTCTTAACATGGCTTCTTCTAACCCAAGACCGGTCCATTCCACGATATTATCTTTCAATTGCATTTGTTTATTAACGTTTATTAATTGTGATGAATATACGGCTAGATATTTTTACGTATACCTTATAATTGATGTAGAACTCGTACCGGGGTAGGTTTCTAAGAAAATATACGGTCCTAGTTTTAGCCTAGGACAATCCTTAGCTATCTCCGTAATGCTAAATATCCTTGGATAATCCTATAACAATTTATAATCTCAGAACAACTTTCCCGCGTTTCATTATACACGCTCGAAAGATAACGATGAGTTACAAAATATCTAATACAATTAAATCGTAAACTAACTATAAAATAAATAAACCGGTGAAATTATGAAACGATTAAAAATCCTGAATAGTCCGTTTCCGAAAACGCTGTTATATCACTCTATCCGATCTATTTAAGTATATATATATATTCTAAGTCGCGTAACACTCGACGAGTCATCGCGACTATTAATCTACTTTCCTCGACCACGTAGGCGCGCGACAAAGACGCCGACCGTAACGCCGCGTTGACCTACGCCCTCGCCGCTGACCTCGACGACCCTCCCGCGTACCCGTCGGTAGGCGATCACCTGACGCTGAACGCGAGCAGC
The DNA here is from genome assembly GCA_964019155.1 of Osedax fenrisi. Lineage (NCBI taxonomy): Eukaryota > Metazoa > Annelida > Polychaeta > Sabellida > Siboglinidae > Osedax > Osedax fenrisi. Next base: position 117,180,411 of record OZ025239.1, on the reverse strand, counting down.
GGTCGGTTGAGCATCTCGCGGCCGTTCGACTTCGAGTCGCTGCCGAGACAGACGCTGCCCAACGAGCGATCATTCGGCTTCAGGGTAGTGGCCACCGACGCCGGCCGACCGGTTCGGCTCAGCGGCTCCCTTCGCGTCAACGTCAACGTCAAGGTCGGCTACGTTATGTGAAATATAATTAGAATATATATTGCACGATATTTATCGCACAATATATCGCACGATATTTAGTAAATGTTCAACAAATTCAACAAGCGAACAATAATTGTAAGCATTAGCCATACAAATCTTATCTGTTGGTATAAATACGGTTTTAGATTACGCCTTTTTATCCGACATTATCTATAAACCACTTTCATTTATGTATTCGTATCAATATAGAGTGTTAAGAATAAATAGTTAATAACATAAATAGTTAAGTAGATAGATTGATTAGTTGGGTAAATCATTAGATACATATATAGTTACTGTATACTAGATCTCTTAGTATCACATATTTGCATGATATTTATTAGTTCTAATTATATTTCACATAAACTTAACTGAATTGCATATAAGTTGCAGTCGCTAATACATGAGGGTTCCTTAAGTGAGTCAGAAATAAGTATACAAGTGTATCATTTCAATAATAATATCACTGATTATGTTTAACTGGAAAATATATAGTTATATATATACGGTTATAAGTTAATAAAAATGCAACAAGTATTACTATTATTACTATAATATATTACGCTACTAATTATGCATATACTATATTCATAATAAATGAATTAATTATTAATTAATAACACTATTAATTAAACATAAAAATCCACCCTTCAAACACATCAATAATAATGTATATTGTCATAGTTATTGTTATTGTTATTGTTATTTTGGTGGAGTCATTTCACCCCATCCAGGAATTTAGATGAAGTTTTCACTTATAACAAAATGGCTATAATATCCCTTCGAAGCCGCTCTCATGTTAAGGCAACCATGGTTTTAACGAGAGCCGATCATTATTGAATATATAATTGTATAACATCACCCTAAATATTATGTTAAGATCTATTTAATTGGTTAATAGGGGGATTGAACTCAAGTCCTACTACTTGTGTGTCTAACGCATTAGCTAACTGAGTTACACAGGAGTTATAAATATAAATCATTCTGATCTATACAAGATCCTCTACCCTCGCATTACAAATTAGTTATGTTACAGATTAGTTACATATAATGTCAATACTCGTTCTAAAAGTTATCATTCTATTAGTAAACCAACAGCTGAACTACACGGGCAGTTGTTAAAATCGCGATCTTTAACTCCGACTGGTCTTACTATCTCTACCTCCCACGATCAACGTTATCATCATTTACAGGACATCAACGATTGCGAGCCGGAGTTTGAATACGAGTCCTACAACATAAGCATCGGAGATAATCTAACTGAAGGTAGTAACCTACAGCTCCCCATGGTGGTGGGGGTGTGTCTCACTACACCTCTATTATCAGTGATCGATGATGCACTCACGTATATAAACACACACTTAAGTACAAATGCACTCATTACGAATACTAGAAATAACAATCTACCCCCTTCTCTTAGAATTTAAAACTCTAGATTTGTACATTTAAAAAGTAATTTAAAAAATTAAGTTTCGCATCATAATTATTTCTATGCGATAAATAATAATTATATACTATTATATATAATATCTTTATTATCTATTTTTATCTATATATGATATATATTACTCAAAAATTACACATGATAGAATTATCATTATTAATGATATGTCTAAACAAATACTTTAAATAATAATAATAACAACACACACACATACATAAATATACGCATTTGTACACATACACACACACACGCATACATACACGCATATACACACACATAAACACACACACATACACACATACACACGTGCACACACACACCTAGGTACCTACGTCCTGAATGTGACCGCTACTGACAGAGACGGCTCCACACCGAACAATCGACTGTACTACGGCCTCAATTCTACTATCATCGGCATCGATCCGTTGACGGGAAGAATATTCGTTAAGTCGAAGATGAATGTTATTAAAATATTACCGCTCATTATGTTTATAATTATATGGCTTAGAAAACGCGAAATAATCATTTAATATATGTATACAATGTATACTATACATATATATAATTAACAGCACGTGTGGCTCATTAGCTAAGGCATCTGACAAGAAGTAGGACGAGGTTCAAGCCTTCGAAGGGATATTATAGCCATATGATTATAAATGAAAAACTTCATTTAAGTTCCCGGATGGGATGAAATAACTCCACCAAATAAAAAACAATAACAACCACAATATATATATATATATATATTATCAGAATCAGAATAATAATACGTATTTAGAAGATATTTGTGATTCATAATAAAACGCCGGCCGCGACGTAAACATCTCTCCGTTGATCTCTAATCGATGTTACTCCGTTAGGTTATATTAACATGACCCCCCCCCCCCCATTTAGCACGGCGTCTACCTCGTGAACCTATGGGCTAGAGATTACGGAATCCCGAGTTTGACAAGTCGCGTGTCCGCGATCACGATATACGTGAAGGACATGAACACTAACGCTCCGTCCTTCGCGAACTCCGATCATTACGTGACGGTTCGTTGTGGCATCGCATCCTGAATATGATATATGTTAATAACAGAAGTGTAGAGAAGTTATGATTTGTAGATGTTGACGATGTAATATATATTACATACATATAAAATATGCCCTATATACATATAGCGGGCATTAAGGGGAAGAATTAATGGAATTATGTTTGATTATAATTATAAACAATGATTATAATCAATGATAATTATCATATACCAAATATATGCTAATATACTTTATATTATACAACTATAGACAAATATATTTATATTGTATATAATAAAATTGATTAAAATATTATATCTATAATTATACCGCAATAGCATAGTATATCCGCCCATTTTCCGATAAGTATACGTAACATAGAATTACGGCGTAATAAAATCGTTATAACATTTATTCGCGAACATTATACATTCCGATATTAAGCGAACGCGTGCGAAACGTTTGATCCTTATGCGAACTCTATCGCTACTTAAGGGTAGGCGCTGGAGTTCATCTACGCCATGCTATTTATAGCTCTACCGAAAAGCGCTACTAATAAAAAACTAATAGAGATAATTAAATAATTTTTTTTTATTCAATATTTACTATCCAAATTCATCTATATAAATATATTTCATAAATATAATTAATTTAAAAGTATGAAATAAAACAGTTTAAAAACGATGAATATTTTGTATTATATATATATTACATAATCATTATTTATTTAATTAACATAGAATATAATATAACGTCTGGAATTATTTATATCGGTGTATATGTTATACATTTACAGTAAAAAATTCGGATAAAAATAATATAAATTAAAAAAGTAGTAGGCATTTACATGTGGTTACTAAATATTTACCCGCATTGCCTACGCCTATCTCGCCTACAGGTATCCGAAGACGCGAAGCAAGGTCAAGTGCTGCTGAACATAACCGCGACGGATACAGACGCCAGCGCCGACCTTCACTTCTCCATGAGCGTCGACTCTTTCATTTACGAGACCGGCGCGAATACTTCCAATATAGAGGTACGGCTCACAGTCTAACTTATTCACCGATGTGTTCGGGTAACCGTGCATACGTGGTAGTAATTACCCTACCTTACCGGGTCGAGTTTGCTCGGCATTTCATGAGTCGTTCTCTCCATCCATCTCGATCGTGCATTGTATTTACCAACTGCAGTTCTTCTCTTTCGCATCCTGTATCACTTGATAGCTGATCGATATAATTACGTAACGGTAATCGATGTACGACAAGAGAGTTGTACATAATATGAGTCATATCATATTTTATTACTTTTAAATGTCGACTATATTCGTATATGTTATCGTTATAATTTCTTCTTTTTAAATTTATTATTTTTCGTGTAGTTATTTATTTGGTTTATTATTTCAACTCGACGCGTATAAACGTCCATCGTTTTCAACTGAGTCAATAAACCTTTCTATTATTATTATTATATTATTATAATATAGGTTATAGAAATGAAGATAATAAATATTGGCATATTCTTATAATATAATAAATACATATTATATAACACGATAATTCATTACTCTTACCTAATTATTACCTAAATATTACATAACTATTATATTTTAAACTTTTCAGTCATATTTCCGTTTATCGCGAAGTGGCTCTCTTATGCTAGCAGCATCGCTGGTCGGAAGTAAGCTCGCCTACGTGAAGTACTTGATTCTTGTGACGGATGTTAATTCCGACACGGCTGTCAATCAAACCGATACGGGTTACACACATTCTTTAGTTATCGTAGAATGTGATCTGTATTAGTACGACGAATTTTATTTAAAATAATTAGAGTTTTCATAAATTATAATTTATAATTTGTAATTATCAGTTAATAAAGTTATTAATTTATCAGATTATTATTTAACGACTATTCTGAACATTTTCAAATAATATTACATCCATTTCTAAAAATTATATCTAAATTTTATCTATATTTCATCACTATTATGATTAGTATGATGTAAGATATTACCAAGGACAGGAAATCTGCTAACGCATATTTTATGAAATTGTTATTTTATGCTTGAGTGATTTTATCATATTGCATCATGTTCCAGGAGTAAAAATTTAATTGGATACAAAAGTCATTTCAAAAACTCGTTTTTAAATCAATGATTTCAATATGATTAAATTAAATTATGATACATATTATATTATTTGGAATATCGACATAAATAATATAAATAAACATTATTCAATTCAAACTTAATTTATGAATACATTTATTATTTAAATAAAATATATTTATAGAAATACAAAAAGTAAAATATAAATGCATTTAATTCACAAATAACTCAATATATCTGATATCTTTAATTCAACGATTGAAATAATTGAAATATAATTAAATATACCACCGAAAAATATCTAGTAGGGAGTATAAAAAGTAACCATCGCAAAGATAGTGAGCTGATTTCCTTGATATTACTAATACTATTAATACTCCTATAATATACGCACTAAACAAATATTAGAATATTAGAATATTAGAATATTAAAACGTAATATCATCACACAAATGAATACGCCTTACATCCCCTCCCCACCTCGACAGCTAATCTGATCATTGAGATCGACAAGGAGACGGACAACGGCATCCTGTTTCAGAGCAGCCGATACGACGTCTCCGTCCCTGAGTCGATACCGCCTCGAGACTCGATCGTCACGATTCGGGCGTTCAATAAGTTCTCCGGTTTAGCGTTGTTTCTAGCGCTAAATTATTCTTCGATCGCTTAATAATCTATATGAATTTTAGAATGTAATTTAAGATTTAATGATTAATTATCCTAACTCTATTTTTTCAAATGGATCAAATATTTTTAATTAATTTGATACAATATTTTCATTTTTAATTATTTTTACCCTACCACATTGTTAATTAGGTTAATTCACCATTTACTTTATTTAAATGATTAAATTATTTCGCTTATGCCAAACATAAGTAGTTTAATGCATGAAAAGAATATGACAAATAATATATTTCAGAGATATGACAACAACATTATCTTATAAAGAGTAATTAATACAATTTCAATAGAATAATTTTTCTTTAGTAAAGATTTAAACGTATTACTTTCACTTATACACACACGCTTAAATAAAAATCAATCGATAAATCATTTCACCTCGATAAAAGTGTTATAATTTCGTTATAAGTCTGTAAATCGTAACTACTTAAATCCACTTTTCATCCACCGAACCACCGAATCAATAGAATATATCTATAACCGATCGGAAATATATTTAAATATTAAAATACAGTATCGATTAATTCGGTTTCAACTTAACGGACGACCACTCCGCAGATCTATTCGTTCCGGAATATTACATAACCGACGACTCGGGAACGTTCGAAATCGACGCGAAATCCGGCGCGATCACGACGACGAAGAGTCTCGATTTCGAAGTTCAGCAGATGTACACGTTCAACGGGGGCGTGGCTTCCGATCCCAAGGTCGCGGTGAACATCACCGTTAACGTCATCGACGTTAACGACAACCTTCCCGAGTGGACTCTTCCGATTGGTTAATTCCGTCTTTGTTACGACCTCGAATATATAGGCGGTAACGAAGTAAAGTCTCTATTTTAAGATGTTATTTATTTACGGATGGGGAATAGCGTCGTTACGAAATAATAAACATCTTCGAAAAATATATATTTTTATCTAACGCAGCATAATTTCTTATTATAATCCCAACGACAATAAATCGTAAACATTTTATTATTTTATTAATATTTTATTATCGTAAACGAAATTCTATTTCATAATCGTAAACTTCTAATTTATAAATAACGTTTCATTAGACGATCACACGACGGTCAGAGAAGACGTTCTCTTTCCGACGATTATCGAAGTGTTCGCGGCTAAAGATAACGACACAAACTACGGCTACGGTAACGTGAAATATACGATGCTCGGCTTCGATCACTTATTCGCGATGAATCCTCTGAACGTTAGCGAAAATACATAATTTACTAATCGACGAATATTTATTTAATATTGATTCAATCTATTTTAAAATATTGTTATTTAATATTTATATATATATATATGAAGGGGTAATTGTCTCGACAAGCATCAGTGTTTCTACAATTACTCACGTGCTTATACCTAATAATAATAATAATAATAATAATATATATATTATATTATATTATATTTCTATTGTCATGTATGACTTACATTTATTTATAACACATATAAATCTAAGAATTCTATAGAGGTCATTGTTTCTTCTATTTCAATTATATATTCATTTCGTAATTCAATAAATAAATATTAAATATATATATATATATAAAAGTGACCTATAGACTTTAGATTACTAATGATTCATTTTTAAAGGGAGAATTGAAATTAATATCCGGATTGGACTACGAAAAAAATGTTAAATATATTCTCGAAATATACGTGTCAGATGATAATTCATTGGACGATGTTTCTAGCAGACGTATCGTGAATAGAACCTACATTATTAACGTAAGAAATGGTATTACAATGTTCAAGATTTCATTTTATATAAGTAATATATCATAATTTGTATTAAGTTTTGATAAATTCTTTTCAATTTAATAATATGATTTAAAAATAGATAAATATCATAAGTTTAATATATATATATATATATATATATATATATATATTATCCTACTAAAAATAATATCAAATATTTTGAAGAAATTAATATTAAATTTATTATAGACTTACATCTAATATATATAATACTATTTATATATAATTAAATTTATCAATAAATAAATAATAATAAAAATAAATTAAATGATATAGATTTCTAATTTATAAGAATATTTAAATAAAAAGTGTAATAATTTAAAAATAGAATTAACAATAATTTATTATTTGAGTTTACATAATAACATTCCACTAAAAATTTGAAAATATTAAAAGAATCGTAAATTTGAAAATAATTATTTGTATTAACTTTTTAATTATAATTTAAATTGTTAAAAATGTGGTAATTTTTATAGAATGAATACTCAATAATTAATTGTCTTTTATTTTAAGAAATTAAAAATTAAAATATATTTAAAAAATTCTTAAAATTAAGTATTGAAAAATGTAATTTAAGCATATAACTTAAATATATCTTATCTATAAATATTATTATCAAAATTAATTAAACTAACTAACTTAAATTAACTTTTAATTAATGAAATTTTGATGAATATAAATTATTATAAATCATTCATATACTTGTGATTTAACTTATTTTAAAAGGGACACGTCAATATCGTGTACTTAATTGCAACTAGAATAAATGCTGGATAGATCGAAGTTAATTGCAACTAGTATAATACCGGATAGATTGAAGTTACTTGCAACTAGAATAATACCGGATAGATTGAAGTTAATTGTAACTAGTATAATACCGGATAGATTGAAGTAAATTGCAACTAGCATAATACCGGATAGATTGAAGTTAATTGCAACTAGTATAATGCCGGATAAATTGAAGTTAAGCGCAACTAGTATAATGCTGGATAGATAGAAGTTAAGCGCAACTAGTATAATGCTGGATAGATTGAAGTTAAGCGTAACTGACTACTCACTCGCCGACAGGTACAAGACGTAAACGACAACCGCCCGCTACTGGCCGAACTACCGGCCACGATGTACGTCACCGCCGACGTCGCCATCTATACCGTAGTGTTCTCCGTCTACGTTAGCGACCGCGATACCGACTCCGTTAATCGGGGATTCCGCTTCGACATAGTTTCCGCCGAAAGCGATTTGTTTACGTTGAACGGTTCCGACGTTTTGATAGCGAAGAATCTCACCGATCATCAGGTAATTGTGACGATCGCGAACAGTTCATCTATCACTCTCTATATTATTTACTTTATTAAATATATTATATATATATATATATATATTATATACTGAGAGTGTTTAAGCGCATTACCGTATATACAATTATACAGAGAATATTAACTATAACATTATTATTATAGTATATCTATATGATTCATGTATTGCAAATAAATATTCCTCGCGAGAAATGTTAGATAATCGTTATCATTATTCATGGTTTTAAAAGCTGATTTCTTCTTTTCTAAACTTAAATTCATCGATCTCGTTGCACTTTTACGTTGAAACTTTAGTTAATCCTTGTTTCATTATTAATTTACTATTTTATATTAAACTCAGAAATACTGATTAATAATTTATCGTATTTTACTGAGTATTTATAAATCGCCCGCGATTAATATATATAGATCGTAACATTTAGAAATATTTTCCGTTTTAATAATATTTTAAGGTGAATATTAAAAATAAGCGTTTCTCGTAATAAAGTAATGATAATATATGTTTAAAACTCGTAAATCACTTGTTCGTGAAACAATAACTATAGTGACATGTATAAGTAGAAGATGATTGAAATAGTCATCTCTCCGTAGAATATGCTTCTATAGAACTTATATTAACTTATATTAACTTATATTAACTTATATTAATTTATATCAACTTATATTAACTTATATTAACTTAAAATGTATTTTTGTGGCCAACTGAATAAATTAAATAAATTATTTACAAATTTATAGTAAATATTTTGTTATCTTTGTTGATTTATTTTTTATATTTTTCCATTTATAATTCATTCATGTAATATTCGTTTAACATCTCACATGTTCGAGAATAGTATTCTCAACCCCGTGTATAATATACATCATCGTTCTAACACATAACTGCTATAACTTCACAGTGAGAACATTAATGCATACACGTACTAAACCATATATAGCATAACCCATCATCACCATCATCATCACCATCATCATCATCATCATCATCATCATCATCATCATCAGCATGCCTAACATTACATCAAACACACCTAACAAACTATAATCCTCATTGAGAATAATACATATACTATTATTAACTACCCATTTGTATAACAAACAACATCACAACACCCACCACACCACAACCACCACACCTAACATACAGGGTTGCTATAATTTCTCGCTGACGGGGTCAGACAGAGGTCAGCCACGGCTTGCGGCCGTCAACACGATCCACACTCAGATCTGCGTGACCACCAACAATGAACACAGTCCTGTGTTCCAGTTCCCACCGGAAGATGACGTTGTGTTCTCGGTCTACGAGGTTTGGGGAGGCTTTGCATATGTCCTTTGGATATGTCCTTTAGATATGTCCTTTAGATATGTCCTTTATATATATCCTTTTGATATGTCCTTTAGATATGTCCTTTAGATATGTCCTTTAGATATGTCCTTTGGATATGCCCTTTAGATATGTCCTATAGATATGTCCTTAATACATGTCCTTTTGATATGTCATTTAGATATGTCCTTTATACATGTCCTTTTGATATGTCACGCTCGCTATTTCTAGGTTCAGCTGGTTTATCACTACCACTCTAGTCATAGTTACTAATCTATTAATATTTAGTTATTATGTTTTTTGGTATCCTTTTCGTGAAAACATCTCGAATTGCCATAAAGGGTTCCTTTTTTACTTATTATATATTTTATTGTATCCATAGGAGTTTCGCCTGTATTCATTATTTATTTATATTATATACTATATAATATATATATACAATTATATATATATATAATTAAAATAAATATTATTCGTGCATTAATTCATTTATTTAATTTTCGATAATTTCTAAAAGTATATATCGGTCATAGGGTAAATTAATTTATTTTTATTTTAGAAAATTGTAGAGTTCTTAGGACACGAATGAAAACCTGCAGAATCATAATTATCAATATGGACGAATTAATATTAGTCAACTCTATATCAAACTAATATATTTGATCAATTAATGATTTTCAACATAATAATGAAGTTGTTACATATTTTTGAAAAGATTCATAAAATAATAAAATATATATTTAAATGAATGAATGAATGAATGAATTTATTTACCGAATATTGGCTATAATAATCGGAGGTATACCCAGAAGCTATGTTTAGCTTATACTAAGGATACCCTTAATATTGATATTAACCTGATATTAATCATTTATTAACTTTTATAAAACTATAATAATGAATTAACTATAGTATACTATAGTATACTAGTGTAATATAATAGTAATATAATAGCAATAATTATTTACAATTAATACAATTATAATTCTAATGAAATACCGAAATTTATAATACAATTTTGAATAGAAATGATTACATTAAAATTAAAAATTATTAATAAAATTTCAATTATGATATGAATTTTATAAATATATATGTATATATTCTTCTACGCTATTGAAATTTAAATAAAACAATACTAATAAATATTTATAAATAATATGTTACACAAATAAGAATACGATAATATTTCCAATAAATTGTACACCATAATGCAGCAGAATTATAGATAATATTTATATTATTGATATATGGTATCTGAAGGTTTAATTATATCCATTGTTATAAATAAATAAATATATATATATATACATACATTTTACATTTTTCGGTTTTCGGACTGCGAACTGTGCTTATAAAGCAATCGGCCGTCCATATTTATTTGAAGTATATGTTTCATATTAAATAAGTGTGTTTTCAGTAGTTTCTTGAAGTTTAGATATATTGTATATTGTATATTAATGCATATGATAATAAACAAGTATTACGGACAATAGTAATTGACCACGTATAATGGTCTGTCACATTCTCTAGAACGAACAGCCTAACCAAGTTGTGATGACCGCCCTGGCATTGGACGCTGACACAGCTGACCACATCGTATACTACATGGTGACCAATAGCAGCGAGGTAAGTCAGCTGGTCCGTTGTACGGTGGACGTATGTCTAATTAGTACTAGCTTCTGAAACGATTTCGATGACATTCTAGACGATAGAATTAAGATTAATTATAATTAAATCTAATAATAGCAAATAAACAATCTTTTAAGAAATAACGACTATTTTGAAGTAAGAATGTAATTACTAATAAATATAAATAACCGTATTTTTTAGAATAATTTATTTAAAACTAATTAATAGTATAATATATATGGATTTAATTATTCTATATAGTTAATAAATTATGTATATGGTTAATTGTAAAGATAATAATATCGCATTTTTAAAGTCTACTTTCTCATTTATAAGTATGTTTTAATTTATAATTGATATCAATAATTCAAATAATTATTTCATTCTAATAATTATTTACTATATATAATCAATATATTTTTAAGAGAACTTTCTAATGATTTATTAATTATCAGTAATGTTAAATAGTAATTTAACATTTATATTTACTGATAGCGAATTCCATTTTCGTTTGATAATTCGACTGGAATCTTGACAACGGATGGAGTAATTGATTATGAAGAAGTATCAGTGTATAAAGTTACTATTCCTTCTTCTACTACTACTACTACTACTACTACTACTACTACTACTACTACTACTACTACTACTACTACTACTACTACTACTACTACTACTACTACTACTACTACTACTACTACTACTACTACTACTACTACTACTACTACTACTACTACTACTACTACTACTACTACTACTACTACTACTACTACTACTACTACTACTACTACTACTACTACTACTACTACTACTACTACTACTACTACTACTACTACTACTACTACTACTACTACTACTACTACTACTACTACTACTACTACTACTACTACTACTACTACTACTACTACTACTACTACTACTACTACTACTACTACTACTACTACTACTACTACTACTACTACTACTACTACTACTACTACTACTACTACTACTACTACTACTACTACTACTACTACTACTACTACTACTACTACTACTACTACTACTACTACTACTACTACTACTACTACTACTACTACTACTACTACTACTACTACTACTACTACTACTACTACTACTACTACTACTACTACTACTACTACTACTACTACTACTACTACTACTACTACTACTACTACTACTACTACTACTACTACTACTACTACTACTACTACTACTACTACTACTACTACTACTACTACTACTACTACTACTACTACTACTACTACTACTACTACTACTACTACTACTACTACTACTACTACTACTACTACTACTACTACTACTACTACTACTACTACTACTACTACTACTACTACTACTACTACTACTACTACTACTACTACTACTACTACTACTACTACTACTACTACTACTACTACTACTACTACTACTACTACTACTACTACTACTACTACTACTACTACTACTACTACTACTACTACTACTACTACTACTACTACTACTACTACTACTACTACTACTACTACTACTACTACTACTACTACTACTACTACTACTACTACTACTACTACTACTACTACTACTACTACTACTACTACTACTACTACTACTATCACAGATAACTATAATAGCAGTACATAATTTGAATTCATTCTTAATGTCAGAAAGAAAAATCGTCCTCCAGATAATAGATTTAGATGATAATTTTCCTTATTTCATCCAAGGTTTCATTATTATCAAAGATTATTTATATAATTAGTTATCTTATTAATTAATTATCTAATATAGTTAATCCATTCATTACATAATGCTTTATTCGATTCGATTCGAAGCTTTATTCAAACATTTTACATTATCCTTCGTTGATATCCATTCTATAAATATATTTACATTTATAGTTAGATTTAATTATTAAATTATCTAATAATAATAATTATTTTATTAAATATTTCAATTATTAAGATATGAGAGAATCGATAAACTACTTTTTGAATATAATTAATATATCCTAAATATATAGTACTTCTATAATAAATATATTTACTATGATACATTCTTTAAATAGAGAAAATAGAAATTCAGATACCAGAATCTACTGAAGTCAATATATCCATTGTAACGATTCCTAATGCAATAGATTTAGACGCTACTGAAAAGTATAATAGGATATGTTATTCACTGGAAGGTTAGAGAAGGTCAACATATTGAAAACATATTTTTATTAATTTCATTTATATTTCCATCTAAAATTCACTCTAAATTATAATTATAATAATTGTGATTTTTAAATCCCTGATTTTTGCAGAAAATGATTACTTCAGCCTGTGGAATTTAACTTTAAAATTAATTAAAAAACTCGACAGAGAGGTCATAGGTCGCATCGATTTACTCGTGAACGCCAACAAATGCAATGTGACAGACAAGATCGACGCCACGCAAAAGGTTTCGCGACGCAAATCTTCGACGCAGCTTCTTTCGGGTACCGGTAAACTCGGACCACTTTTGAAGTAAACTCGGACCAGTGTTATGCTTTAACCTGTATTATAGAAGTATACTATATATAGTTATTTTAAAATGGGCCGAATCTTATTCAAAAGTGGTCCGAATTTTATTTCAAAAGTGGTCCCAGTTTACTTGGTCCGAGTTTACTGGTATTCCTTCTTTCTATTTACTTGTCGGCCAATTTATTGAAATCTCTACTTTTCTCCACTTTAACTTCTATTACTACCGTAAAGCTGAATATATAGCCTCCGACTATTTTGATTACTAACGACAGGGTGAAAACTATAATACGCGTTGCGGGAGTTAACGTGTGTGTGCGTATAAACTTTATATATATATATATACAAATTTGTATTTTTATCTATTTATATATATTCCAATGTAATTTAGTAATAATAGCTTATTTAATAATATACAAGTATATTTCTCGAATTATTTTATCGTGTTCGCTCGAGCACGTCAACTCCCGCAACGCTTATTATAGATTTGACGCTTTCATTAGTAATCAAAATAGTCGGAGGCCATATTATATATAGTTCACTGTAAGCTACTCTCAGGTGTAATACGCTGAACTGAAACTTAAGACACTCGTCATACAATTCAGTGACTTCTCGTAAAGAGTGCATTTAACGATCTATAATCTCCCACCAATTTCTCGAGATCTAGTTTCTAGCTCGCGGTTCATTTCGGAACGATATATTTACACCCTCGTAGATTTCATCGAAAACTAGCGGCTATCTCCGCCTCGTATTAGATACGTCTAAAACATACTTTTCTTCCGTTATATTCCTCGCCGCTATACTGACTAAATAATCGCCCTAGATTTCGATCGTCGTATCCGACGTCAACGACAACGCTCCGCTGTTTCTCGCCTCCGAACTTTACGTCGGCATCGAGAGTTCGAAAGTTCACAAATACACTGTGATCTGCTCGCTGAAAGACTACACGACCGACAGAGATGCAGCGCTGTTCGCGGAGTACTCGTTGATTAGGTTGTGATTTCATTTAGGATACTAGGTATCGCGCTAACGTAGTTTAATACGAAAGTTGTTAGTTTATCTAGAACATGTTATTAATAGTTTTATTATTCATTAATAGTACATTACTCTAAAATTATCATTTAAGTTTTTTGAATATTAATATCGAATAAATAATAATAAAGTGTACTATTAATATACAGGCTAATATACACATGATATATAAAATAACTAAAATTAAACTATATATAAATATATATACATAGTATGTATATAAATAAGCCCACACTGATAAATAAATATATACGCATATATATTTTTAACAGATATATCATTATAATATAATAAAAAAAGATTTTTTTTAATTGTGCAAAAATATTAAGTTGGAATATGTTTTTATAACAATAATTCAATCCAATAGTACCATTTCATTCTAAATTAATATAATTTAAAAATTATATTATGTTTAAATTTAATTTAATTTAATTATTATATATATTATATATTATAATAAAATAAATATTTCAAGACAATTAAATTATAATTATTTTACATTAAAACTCTTATTATTTAATGTAGGAATAACGATATCGATAAACTTTTCGACGTCGATATAACAACCGGAGAAATTAGAATTTTATTTAATTTATTCAATGAACGAAATAAATACGACTTTCAAGTGCGGGTCTTCGATCCGGCTAATCCGGAGAATCAATCTTTGCAGATAAAAGTTAGGGTACTTCAAACTATGTGCAAATATTGTCTTCAATCAAAATTATTAAACTTATTGTGCAAAGTACAATGCACAATGTGCACATAGTACATTATCGTTTCAATATATATATATATATATATATATAGACACGTAAATAGTGGGACTCATCCATTACAATAGGTCTAAAAATAATATTTAGATGTGATCTTATATAATTGTGTATAAATAAATGATCGGCTCTATTTAAAACCATGGATGCCTCAACATGAGAGAGGCTTCGAAGGGACATTAGAGACATATATGGTTATAAGTGAAAACTTCATCTAAGTTCCTGGATAGGATGAAAGGACTCCACCAAAATATACAATATATCCTATACATTCTATGGTGAACACAATAAGTGTACGTCACTCGCTGGAACGATGTTATATGTAGGGTTGACTAACCAATTAAAATAAAATTGATGATAAAAGTAGGAGGGGACCAATAGGAGGTTCCCCTAGATTTTAAGTGTGGGGGGACATACCCCCCCCCCCGTCCCCCCCTGTTGCAACGCCCCCCTACTCACTCGTAAATTGCAGACACATTTCTACGAGCATAAAGATCAGATCGTGGCGACCTTCGAAGCGAACAGAGGTCAAGTGAACGCCCTGCGGTTACAGTTCGCCGCCTTCCTGTCCGATCAGCTCAACTACCGGATCATCGTCGACTCTATCAACACGTGGATAGATAGCTTCTCGAACGAAGAAAAGTTTGTGACTACGTCTCGCGTTCGACTGGATGTGTTATTTTAAAAATTTCGTAAACTATGTATTAAATAATAATAATAATTATAAATATTTATTAGGGGTTTTAAATTGTACATTTTTTTCGTATGAAATATATAATTATTTACGTTATTATTTCCTCTAAAGGTCTTCAGATTAATATCGATATCTTTGCTACGCTGTCGCCCGATTTAATCCCAAATAATATCGCTGTTTATTCGATGAATTCGATTGTTAAATAGTTCACGTGATATTTAGTAGCGTTATTTATCATTTCAAAATGGCTGATAATTAGGATATACGAGAATTTCGTTATTTCTTTATTCGTCTATAAATATAAATAGTTTTCTTTACGTTACCCATATTTAATATAACTATTATAATAAATAGAATTAATTATATTTTGATTTATAGTGATTTTTTGAAATTTTCATTCGAACTATACATAGGGAAAATATGTTTTTTAAACTTATACGTATTAGAGTACTAATGGAAATAACCGTATAGTAACCGTATATTATTAAACTATATATACGCTTATATAAAATGTGTTTCAAATACATATTTTATATAAATTAAATATTAAATACATAAATGTAACGATATCCACTAGAATCACTAATTACTTTCACACCTCCGAACATCGATGATTCATCATTTATTTAAATATTCTGCGATCGCTATTAGCGAATTATTTTATATCACGAGATATTAAATCACTATTAATAAGTATTGTATTGATATTCAAATAAAATAACGACTAAGATAATTCACATGTGCAACGTTTAACATCTAGGAGCAACATGAAACTTCACGCTATCAACGAACGATCAGAAGTTATTCCTTCGAAAATTCTCATCAGGTTAGGCTACTTTACTATTTATCAATTTGCGTACATTTTCATTATTTATATACGTGTTCATCATCTGTCGGTTCTTTCATTAACATTATAAGTTCGAGTGTAATTATTTGTGGACCGACATTAACGATTTCACTAACAATTAACGTAAATATATTCGTGCCTTATTTAGAAAATATTACATGACAGTTAACCTAACTATCTAGATTTGTCAACGTTTTTATACCTATAATATAACTGAATGTATACATTTAGTGTTTATAATTCGAAAGATTAATAACTACACTGATTGGCTAACTTACATTGTATTACATAACTCATTATCTCTATCTTACTCTTATCTTACAGTAACTTTTCATTTCAGAACCATCGACGAACATAGAAATATTCGAAGCGCTTTATTCAAAAAATTCAATCTAGTACGAATAATAGTAAGTAAACGTGTACATTTCTTTATTTCATGTATTATTATAGAGATGTAACGTTAACGATTATATTTTATTTAGAATTGATATTATTAAATATATATATATTTTAATAATTTATAAAAATTAATTAAAAAAATAAATTAAATTTATTTTTGAATTTCAATAAGATAGCAATGATTTTACGAAGCAAAGATGGTTCACTCCCTATCTAAGCTATGCAATAATTTTAATATAGTTCTCATACCAACCATGAGATGGATACATGTATAAATGTATTATTATAAGTTATATTTACTATTAATAATTTATATACTATGCGATATATATAATATTTATAATATTTATATACTAATATACTTTCGATATTATAATAGAAATATGTATTATATTTTTAAATTACGACATTTTCTCTGTATTCACAGTTTACATATAAATAATAATGACAGAATCGATCTAGTTTTGACCTTGACAAATTTGGTACATTTTAATGAATTCACTTTTGATATCTCCAAATAATATTTTTATGGAACACTTACTTTTCGATATTAACCGAATATTTATATATATCTTAATTTAAGATTATGTTATGGTATTTTTTTTCGAATTTACACGTAAATAGATACGAAATCCAAAAATAGATTTTAGTTCACCTACCCGTCGCATTTTCGCTAGTGTCGTTTTTATTTCAATAATTCGGTCGAGTTAACCATCTTTCCATCGGATAATCTTCGATGATAGATAAGCACAAATAATAGATAGTATAATAACTAATACGTGCCTATTACGAGTGTAACTAGACCAAAGTACTCCGTGTAACTAGCCCAAAGTTCTTCGTGTATTCGTTTTATAAATAGTTACGCTATAATAGATGTATATATAGTGTATACACTATACACACACTAATACATACACATATACATACACTAATGTATTAGCCTAGAGTGAGAAATACGTGTGGTGATGTATAACATGTTTGTGTGTGTGTGTGTATGTGTGTTGGTGTGTGTCATATTTGTCACGTTAACAACGTTAACATGTGACACGCATAGCTTACGATATATTATAATAGAGAGTACCAATGATAATGAGCCTAATGATACGTAAGTGTATAAATATGCATGCGTCCCTAGCGAATAGAAGCGGCGGCCGCTAAGAAAGAGAAGATTTCGTCGCTGCAAACCATCCTGACGGTGACGGCTTGTTGTCTAGCGGCGCTGCTCATGATCTCTCTGATCGGTTGTTTGTGTTGTAAGCTGAGGTTAGCGTGTGTGTATATCGTACACTTAGAGCTATAGTGTCTGTGTATCGGTGGCGTTAACAACCCTTCGATGTGTTTCGGTTTAAAGAAATAGATAAATCGAATTATTGAATTGCGCATGTTTATGCTAACGTTTTCGCATTAAAAGTGATTCTGTCGTAACTAAAACGTAATTCTAATGACATAGCTTTTAACATTTAGTTTCGGAAATTAATTTCAAACTAAAGATGACTATGACATATTTTATAGATAATTAGGAAAAGCTATTAAGCTTTGATGGTTGGGAATTAATAGTATTTACATGTATAACGGAAACTAAAAATAACGGTGTAATTCAGTAATAGAAAAGTGATCTTAACTTTTATCTTAACTTATCTTAACTTATATCAATACATAAATTGAGTAAACTTCGTTATAAGGAATTACTGAATTACCTAAACATGTGTGTTATAGTGAATGGTTTATGTATATAACACCTTCATAAGAGATTTAAATTATCTCACATAAATATACCAAAAAGAGAAGTATTTAAATGTAATCTACTCGACTTTAAGATTATACTATTACATTAAGATACGGTGTATACATGTGTATCGAATACCCCCATACCTACAGAACGGTGATATTATTTAACGACGCTAGTCCTCTAATTTAACATTTTACATAATATCATTTAATATCACCTATATAACGAATGTATACATCGTATATTAGCAGTGTGATTTCATCTATAACCATTGACATCGTTCCCATTCCCATAATTCAACAGCTACAAGCGGAAACTTCAGCGTGCTACACATCTGGCATTCGGTTAGTCACATCAATCACCTAATCGTGTACTAGTTCCTAATAGTGAATAGTTATCGTTACTAGCTCATCACTAATATAGACTATATAGACACTAGACATCGTACTAAGGGTGTGAATAGAATGGAAAGTTGTACATATGGGCAGGCTATCGTTACTTCTACGCGACGTATCAACTGACCACTGTCCATCTGTCCATGTGTCCACCTGCCCTGCTACACAAATCACACCCTAATACTATATATATATATATATCTACGTAGCGACGGAATATAATTATTCGTGTTATTCTCATATATAATTAAATTTCTAGCGACTTTCAAAAGTAGAACCCATCCCGGTACGGTGTATATCGTACACCCCTAATGGCGTGCGTAGTGTATTCGTATCGTACGCCCTTCGTCTATGTGTCTACTTCTTAACCTAACGTAGTCGAGTCATCTCTCTCGTGTGTATTACGTACGCGTTCGTTTCGTGTAAATATTCCTTTCTCTCGCGCCGCCCCTTACTGATTAGTTATCTTCGGATCAACGATCGATGATACCTCTTCGATACGTATTCGATCCCTATCAAATAATTGATTCCTTAATTCGCGTTAGATGCGTGTCAGAAATGTATCCACGATATCGCTACTTAAACGCTGCACAACTTAACACTTAACCCGATGAATACGCAAACATCACGATTACATAATCATAAACATCATAAATAGTAGATTAGCTCACGTTAATCGGTATACGAGTATGAACGATAATGCCTAAACACGCTAAGTCACACCCTCGCCGTGTCACACGGTACCCCGTCGTAGCGTAACGATAAAGTGTCTATCAGTTAGACACGCCCCCGCCACGCCCCCATCGCCGCCCCACACACGCTACTGTGTCGTAACGATGTCGTCTATTGTTATCTAGGCTCGTCGAATCCCCTCTCGTTGTCCGATAGTAGCCGGCCGAGCTATGTGTCCAATCAAAGGTTCCGCTCTCTATAATTACGTGTGCTATCTATGTGCTTAGCATTCGTGTACTAGTTCATGTCCCCGGCGTGCTTCTATGTCCTCTGCTCTCAATCGTATCCTTACCGTATGCGTGGTTATCGTACACTAGCTAATGGTAGGATGTTTGTATCGTAGACAAGTGGATACGCGGACACGATACCGTCGTAGCTATGCGTCGTATTAACTAACTGTTCATCCGTCCTTGCATTTAGTGTAGCCTGACCATCTAGCTCTCAGCTAGGGGTGCTGGAACGATTTTGTGTGTAGGGGGGACCGACCAATCATAATACGTTTAGTGGTAAAGTGGTGGGGGGACCAATACATAGGAGGTCTCCCTAGATTTTAAAGTGGGGGGGACATATCCCCCCCTGTTACAGCGCCCCTACGCTCATCTAGTTACGCTGAATAACGAAAGCTAATACGTTACAACGGATAACAACAAACTCACGCTGATTAAACTAACAATAGATTATCAACGTCACGTATCCACTCTAAATGATCCGGTTGAAAATGTTTGATAAAAACTTTAATCAAAAATTGATAACCTGGCATTAACATAGATGAATAAGTCAATAACTAGATACATCTACACAACTAGATACAACTAGATACAACAACACAACTAGATACAACCATTTATATTACATACACCTTTCATTAACTGTTCCCGATACAAACATCGTACCCTAATTCTAAACTCGTCCCCTTACTGTCGTGTACTACGGTATCTCTGACAGTATTGGTTGACCTTGACCTCTGTTTACAGCTTGAGGGCGTTGTGGCCGGACACCCTAAACAGAGAGAGGAGCGTGTCAGACATCAGGTATACGATAATATGCTTTAGAGTCTATAATATAGATTCTATATCTTTTAAAAACATTCAAAATAGATAACAAATAATAAATAAACACGATGGCGAGTCTTTAATAATTAGTCTATAAATCAGTGTAAAATAATTTTTAAATAAATACGATAATTTATTACGCAATGGTAGTATTAGTAATTCCGATTGATTGTTTTAAATTAAAGTTAAAAATTTTAATAATTTGAAAAATAGATTTAAAAAAAAACCTATAATCACAACTGAATAAATTAGAGATTAATTATTCACTATAGATTAGTATACCTATATATGTATACTGTATACAGTATACATATATGTCCGTAACATAGAGTGTCAGATCGCAATTCATCGAGTATAGTCGTAAATATGTTTTAGATAATGGAGAAAAACGCGTTCGTATATTTCTATATCTTTTGTAGTAAATTCTATGACCTATGAGTATCTCTACTTTAATAACGAATATTTCCGTCTACTTTTTATTTCAAACATTGATATGATTCGCGAAACATTATCGTACAAATTCATTTTCAATATTTCTATTAAAGAATTCGACGTAATTTCTATTTAAATATAAGTATATATATATATATATATATATATATATGTAAGTATATTGATCTAAAGTACTCATAAAGTAAAATATAGCTATTCTCATTCATTTGACCTCTGACCTTCCGCCTACAGGGACGACCTCTGCGAAACGCGGAACAAGGTGAACACCTCCGAAGCGGACAGCGACACCTATGAACAGCTGTCGATACAACGCCGCAATCTACGCGATCGTATCTACCTGGACAACAGGTGGCGACTGGACAGCGCCGGTCAACTGGCCGCTACTCCCATTTAACACCGGCGGGTGGCCACCTAGCGGAACGCTATCGACCAAACACTGCGGGCGACGAATGCTATACGCGTCGCGGGATGTACATATCGCCGTACTCCTCAAGTACAGAACTACATTCATTACCGAATATATTTGTACATCGACCCGATTAAATCATTATTTACAACGACGACGACGCCACTCGTTGCTACACTCTCGATTACACCGACGATGATCTCCTCTAATGCCTCCTATAATCTTTGCGTATATCGTCTCGCGATGTAAATGCAAACAAATCGTTACTGAACACGATACGGCCGTCGCGCTCGCTGTCACTTTCACATGTATTTATCAGCTGTATTTACGATCAGTGAATATTTATATATCGTTATTATTATATATATGTATATACTATTCTATTATGTATGCCATGATAGCATGTTACAGGTAAATATTTCATTACGAATAAAATATCAATTTACTTTAGAACTATTTATTTGTGCTAGAAATAGGAAGTTGAGAACATTACAAAATAGATTAGGGGCACTGGAATGATTTTGTATGTAGGGGGGACCAACCAATCAAAATAAATGTTGTGGTAAAAGTGGGGGGGACATATCCCCCCTGTTGCAGCGCCCCTACAAAATATAGCACGTTAACTTACCTATACGTGTATCACTCTATTCTAGTAATATATAATACAAGAATAAGTAGTTCAGAAATTTTAAAATATTGAAAATTAAGTTTGGTTTATTAAAGGAATGTATACCACCATGAATTGTAAACAAAGTTATCTTATCGATTATTTATATTAATATTGAATATCATTCAGATATATGTTATCTATAACTTCTGACATTTACAAATAATTATGTTTATTATAAGTAACATAAATAGTAATTTAAAATTCATTTTACCCGTTTAAAGAATACATAATTTTAACTACTTATGTATATTATAAAAAAAGTTTAGCACCTATATAGTGTATATTATATTATAATTGTTCTAGTGTATTTAGAATATATATATATACATAAATATTTCTTATTCAAATAGGAGTATTATACTTTAGTTTTTTATTAAATATTGATTATATTTATGAAATCCTGTAAACAAAAATTACTTTTCTCAACATATGGATATAAATTATATATTTTATTTATTAAAAGGGATAGAATTTATTCTCATAATCTCTATATAATCTTATCGAAAATAATTAATATTTATGTATCATCACTTAAGGTCACCATTGCGTTCATTTTTGTTTATTTTATTAAAATATGTAAATATAATTATTTATCTTTTAAAATGATGTACTATCTTTTATTCAAAAGTAACTATAATTGTATTATAATATTTCAATAATGTATAACTTATATTTGCTATTGGAGATAGGAAATGATGTTAAAGCTTAGGAAATTAGAGATAGTAATAGATATAAATGTTATCTACAAAGTACAACAAAATATTATTATTCCATACTCAATCGCAAAAGATATCCAATTTTTAGTAAACATTTTTTTATAATTTAGTACACATCAAATAAAATAATACTTTAGAAACTTATATCTCAGTACTATTTTTTCCATTGTTACGCTATATCAATAACCTTTTAGCTTTCGTTCTCTGTAATGAATCTATATACAATTTTCAGAATATATATTAAATACATAATTAAATAATGTAACGCAATTGTAGATACTGTAGATACAATTGTTTCAAAAACAGGCACATAAATACGTTGATTTAATATTTTTTCAGAAATATTTACTAAATCTACTTTTCATGAAGTTACACTATACATAACACAATTGTAAAGGTCAAATATTGATTGGTATGAATATTATCTACCTAATAATAAATAAACAAATTATTTTATTCACAATCTCAAAAGTTATCGATATTATACTAGACATCTTAATTCCTTGTCTTTTACATATAACCACTAGAGCCTTAAGGCCGTAATTACGCCGGCCCTTAACAAATATCTACTTTTAATGAATCAAAGCCAATCATTATTATTGAATACAATACCTCCGTATAACCAACACAATATTCATTGCCCCACTGACACCAGCCTTAGCAAAGATACTAGAATATGTATACTTTATGTACTTCGAGTTGTAGTTACAGAAGAGAAGAGAATAGAATCCCAACTATAGCTACGAGGCTATCTATGAACTTGAAGAGAATATCAACAACTAATAACGAAATCAAATACACAAATTGTAACTTATTATGTATAGTGTAGAGCAGTGGTTGCCAACCTTTGTTCATCATGACCCTTATTTGATCATTCTTAATTTAAAAATATAGCATAAATCAAAAACTTTATTTTTGTATTATTAAACTTTAGTCATACTTTATGACTCATAAACGAATAATATCAACTATAATAAATATATATATGTATATATAAATATTTTTAGAAATTAGCTTATGAGTCATGTCAACAAAAAACCCCTATTACACAAATGAGGGTCATGACTCATGATCCATAGGTTTGGAAATAACATGAAAAGGTGACATTTTAACAAAGACTACATAGATGAAAGGTTGACAGAGAGAGAGATAATAGTTCTTATATATTCATATCATATATATTCTGATCACATTAATATTGATATTTATAATAAATGAATAAAATAGTAATAAATAAGAATAACAAATAAGATAACAAATTTATTAACAAATAGATTATTAACTAATTGACTATTTTTTATTGACTTCTTTGAAATATTTCATTTGCTGAAATTTCAACACCTGCAGAATAATGAAAGATGTCATGTGATGCCTCGATGTCATGTGATTAGTCATATGTATACATCGTGGATAGGGGAAAGTTTTATTTAATATGATAAAATATATATAATACTTTTATATTTATATATATATTAATAACAAAATTAAATAAGTAAATATATGTATTAAATATGAATAAACAATTATTAAAGTAGTCATTAATTTAGCAGACATATTCACATAGGATATCACTACTTAATATTCTTACTATCGGTGGGTATGTGGTTATTAGAATGTGAACTAGACCTAGAGGCGGTAGGGTATTAACTAATGGGGTTATTAACCTGATTACCCCAACTAGTCCAGCCGGTGGATAGGTTACGAGCGAATAACTCCAACTTGTTACAATCCTTATCTAGGTATTCTGACATGACATCTGTGTGTGAGCATGTGTGAATGTAGCGATAAGTTACGGTGTAGAAGATGGGCGAGGGGGACTCCTACTAGAAAATGATTAGAACGCGAGCATGTAAAAGATAGATACGCGGCGAATAACACTTATCTATAAATTAACGAGATGGCATCGGTGATTTGGATTAGTCTAATATTAAAACAGTATGATTTTCATCGAAATAGATAGAAGTCACTTCTATCTATACCTATGGATTTAGATTATAAATATAAATAAAATAGTATGATAGCTTCAATTTAAATTTAAATTAAAATTAACTTTTAAATACACAAAATTATGAGGATGAATGTTGATATATAGTATTTTAAATATATATACTTTTATTTTTAGTATATATAGTACATTCAAATTGATTATTATCAATATATATGTATAAATAAATAATACTATTTAAAATTTAGAAGGTACTTAGTAGTGGACTGCGTCTCTATCGTTGAGTGCCATACACTACATGTAATTGTTAACCACCATCTCGATATAGGTGTGTCTTATACATGGGTTTACATGTTTTAATGATATATTTCTAGGCAGTTAAGCCACTTCACCCGATATCGGAACAGACTATAACAGCCATGTATCATATTAACTGCCCGTGTGGCTCAGTGGCTAAGATGTCAGACACACAAGCAGTAGGACATGGGTTCGAACCTCGTCCGGACCATTAATTAATTTTATAAAATGGGTCTTAAAATATCATTTAGAAGTGATCTTATATAATTGTGTATAAATAAATGATCGGCTCTCGTTAAAACCATTGATGCCTTAACATGAGAGCGGCTTCGAAGGGACATTAGAGCCATATATGGTTATAAGTGAAAAATTCATCTAAGTTCCTGAATGGGATGGAAAGGACTCCACCAAATAATAATAACAGTAACAATATTTACTAATTATTCATTGTTTAGAACACCACTACTGTAAATGTCAGTCAAAGATCACAATTATTCGTCACGTGATCATACACGGATCATAAGAATGCATATATCGCGATACATATTCTAAGGGTATCATTAGTATAAGCTAAACATAGCTTCCATGGGTATCCCTCCGATTATTATAGCCGATATTCGGTAAATAAATTCATTCATTCAAAAGCGGGCTCGATATCTGGTTTATAGAGAGATAGAGAGAAACATGATTTATAGAGAGAAACATGTGTATATACGCGTGTGTAAGGTGGCAGTAGTGCTGTGCAAGCTTACACCGGTGGGTACGATATACGCAGAGGTCGTGACCTTGAAGCGAAGGTTTCTGAGAATGAATCGTAGACGGAACCGAGACAAGAACTCGATGTTCCGGAATGTCGCGCAGTGTTCCGGGCCGACAGCCAATCACGAGTGTTTCGTAGCAACGCTTGTGTTCGCTGGCAAGAGGGTATATGGGCTGGCCTGTGGTGGTTACCTAGTGTGTGGGGTGTGTGTGAGGGGTGTGTGAGGGGTGTGTGAGGGGTGTGTGAGGGGTGTGTGAGGGGTGTGTAGATGTGTGTAAGGTAGGTTATGTGTAATTATACTGATTCGATGTATTTGTATTTATAGTTATAATTTAATGATTAATCAGATATGTATTTGATGTTGTATTTTACTTAGTTTGGTTAGGTGGACAGATGGACAGTTGATCAGTTAGTCAGATGGTCAGTTGGACAGTTAGTCAGATGGACAGTTGGTCAGATGGACAGTAAGTTGATATATTACGTAGATATAATGGTAGTATGTCCATCTGTCCATGCTATACGTTCACACCCCAGTCGCGGTCCACTTACCTTTAACCATGTCCACTTGGCTCTGACTTGGAGGCCCCACAAGGGAAACAGAACCTCTGCCAGGTAGCGCTGATGGCGTTGGCGGTTCGTTACCCAGACGGCCAGCAAGCAATCCGATTGGTCGGAAAGTAGGTCGCGCATCGGAATCTGGCGCAGGTCGTCGTTGTCCATAGGCGTATAGCTGATCACGCGAAGAGATAGGGGATAAGTGACGTACGTGTGTGTGTGTGTGTATATATATAGCGATACATTAGGTATTTTAATTTAGTTCTAAAATTTTTATATTAGAAAATAAAATAAAAAATGTGTATAATAAATAAATTTCTACACATAAATTTCTTGCATACTAACCAGTATGCAAGAAATCCCTCAATCAATTTACATGGTGCGCGCGTATTAACGCAGTCACCATTACGAGATGCTAAAGGTAAACACTAATCTCAAGTTATTACATCGCATTATAAGGGGGGCGTATACAAACATTTCTTTCTTTCTTTTCAGTGATTTATTGTGCCACGGGGGATCCATAACGATTAGGGAAAATCTTTTATCGACTGAAAAGTGAAAGTTTAACTTAGTTAATTAAAATGATCGAATGTAAGTTATATTTATTTAATATAAGTTTTCTCTAATATATATATATACAGTGCCGCTTACATCGACATGGTTGTGTAAGCTCCAAAAATGTCGATATATGCGGATTGTCGATATGAGCGATATTGGCGTAGACCTAATGATGTATAACGCATTAGTTTATTGATAATTAATTGTATGTAATAATATAATATATGCATATAATATAATAACTAAAAGGTTTAAATACATGTTTATTAAATAATATTAATATTATTAATATTTAATAACTAATTATTTACACACCCATCGTAATTCAATCAAAGAATATATTAAAAAGTATTACTTAAATGTATATAGTATATTATAGTATAGTAGAGTATATAATATATAGTATAGTATACTATATAGTATATATTATACTTAACTATAAAGTATAGGTTATACTTAACCTATATAGAATACAGTATAGTTAGTGATGGGCAGGATCGCGATAATTGATCGGCGATCCTGGATCGGCTTATTTGATTCACGATCTTTATATTTATAAGAATATTTGTCTATTTTATTATTTATTTTTTGATAGTTTTTTTTATATAGTTATATAGTTATATCTTACTTTTAAATTATTGCATGTATGTATATATGCATACTATAGTATACTATTAGTTTACATATTCGAAATACAATGATGTATAATAGATAATATGATGATATTTAGACATATTGTATAATAATGAATTACTTTATTAAATATAACATAGGATATAGAAAAAATAAAAAAACACATAATGGAAACTAATCACGTAACAATTCGTGATGCGACCTGTTAGCAAGTTACGCCAATACCTTTGATACTATTGATATTATGACCAAAATCTATTTTAATACTTGTTAATTACAATTGAGCTCATATACCTGCATCTGGTGAAGCACTGCACCACCGATTTGTACTCAGAGAGTTGATCCATGCAATGTATATCATATAATAGTTTATAGTATTCCCGTGCCATATTGTACTATAATACAATATATTTAACTATATATAGTATTACTTATAACGAATAACATGATATTGAGATATAAATTTAATATAAATATATACCTACACAATGAGTCATAGGTGTTAGTACGTAATAGTAACGCCAGTAATTAAGGGTACTATATACTACTGACACAATAATATATGACTACGGATTATATAGTTCATTGTTACTTTCCTACTTTTTACTTGTGTTAATGTTTTGATATTTGTATATGATAAAAACTATGTATCAACAACTGAGTACAAATTGTATATCTCTCGCGTACTTTAGTATTATAAAACTATAATATTATAATTAATTGTATTTAACATAAATAGAATATAGTATTAATACTGATATACAAGTAGTGTATAATATATTATAGTATATATATATATATATATATAATATGCAATATGTTTATATAATATGATATAATATATTATAGCATATTATATTATATATGATACATATTTGTAGGCGTATCTAAATATTGACCAATTACATAATATATTAAATATCAAGTTATTTATAGATATACTGACGATATTATGTAGTATACCCCTATAGGGGAATATAAATGAATACGATGGGAATACTTTTCATAAAAATTAAAATAATTTGTTTTATAATCAAATTTGTCGATATAAGTGGATTCAATTCCAAATATGACCTCATAAATATGTCGATAATGCCGAATTATCGATATAAGTGGATTGTCGATGTACGCGGATTAATTTACATGTAAATAGATGTAAATCCAACAAAAATATCTCGAAATATCGATGTAGCCGAATTATCGATGTACGTGGCTGTCGAAGTAAGCGGCTTTCACTGTATATATATATATACTGTATATAATATACATAATGATAACATAAATTTTCTGCCTATTGTTTCAACAAATTCTAAACATTACATTTAAAATTTGAATGAAGTGAAGTTTTAAGTGACGTTTACTCTGATTAACTTCATACTAGGCTCTATTATTCAATATATATTGTTTTAGATTTAATTTAGATAATAAATTAGATTTTTATAAATTAGTATATAAATTATCATCAATTATGAACAAGTTTATATATTTTGATTATCATATTATTATGATTTATTATTTTAATAATATTCTACTTGAAATTATTCATTCAACTTATAGATCATTTTTGATTTCAATAGTTATAAAATAAGAACCTATTAAATATATAATTTAAAATATTAAATATCTAAATAAGTTTTAATTAATAATATAAAGTTAGTAAAATATTTACATATTATTAATTTCCATATATATATATATATATATATATATCGATACATTATCATTAGGTATAACCATTTACATTTTGTTCTATCATTTTAACAGTAGAAAATAAAATATAAAACGTGTATAACAAATACATTCCTAATTTAATAGCTACAACTTACACACATATACACAAACATAATCACACACACAGACATACATACACATACACAAACACTAGAATACAAACACTTTAAAAGCTGGCGAACATGTTGAATATCTGCACAGAGGAACGCACAGTCAGCAGGTATCAGATAGTCTTTACGGTTACCCGGGCAACTAAACGCTTTCGCCTCGTCTCCTCTATGGGCCACTCTTCTATTGGTCAGCTTTCCTGAGATTGCGGCATCTGAAGAGATGTTTACAATGTAATACAGGTGGTGTCGGGTAGTGGTGACTGGGTGAACTATGTTGATTGTATGAATTCAACTTATTCGTCGTAGTATTTATTTACTATATTAAATATATGTATATATATATATTTGAATTTATAATAACATTATTGACAGTTTTATTATTATAATTATGTTTATAAATAAATAATATTAATTTCGTATATATTATATATATATATTTTAATAAAACTTATATATATATATATATATATAATATTAATTTCACATATATTATATATATTTATTTTATTATATAATATTAAATGTAATTATCATTTATGCTATTCATTAATGCTTATTAATAATCAATAATAAAAAAATCAAAAAATATGCTATATTTGAAGAAGGAAACGGAGTACAAATTAAACGACCCTATTTTAACTAGTAATTGAGAGTGTACTCTGAATGTAAAACATGGGCCGCTTAGGATATAAATCATGCGTATGGAAATTGTATTTCTACAGTTTGTGATAAAATATGCATTATTTTTATACAAAGTTTTTTTCGCAACGTAAATAGTCATTAATACCAATTCAATGTACCCGAAATAGCGGACGTTGACTTACCTTCGACCTCTAACTGATCGTCCTCTACAACTGATGCATCGGTGACATATACGCAATCATCATCTCTTTCTAATCCTTTTGCAGTCTCTCTCGCATCCTTGTTGTTATCCTGATGTACGAAGTGATATATAGAGATGGATTACGAGAATGTATTCGAACGGAACAATTCCTACATTAGATTAAGGCATGAGAGATGATTGACAGTTAACACGTACTTGTAGTTATTCATTAGATAATGTTACGTCCGATACATTTAAATAATTGATAATTTTTATCAATCATTTATTAATCTTATAATATTAAGCGACGCGATTTAATTAGCTAATATTGTATAGAAAATTAAAATAAATACGCCCGCAAGGAAATATATTCATATTTATCATAACTATAACTATGAATCTTATTCAATTATATTATTATATCAATACGTTAGAACGTATATAACAATGAATTTATCGTCAGCATAATAATTCTTTTTACTTTCGACCATTGATCGTTTTGGCGCAGAGTCGTTAAATGAACAATAACAATAACAATAAACACCTAAACACGCGCGTGTATAGATAGTACATCTAAAGAGCTAAACATGGTGCCGGCGTGGCTTGTGCTGATAGTAGTGATACGAACGGATACCACCACGGAGCTGTTAGTCGGCGACTCGAGCGCGACTCGCAGCGCTTCTTTGAGCGCAGCTTCTATCTGATGAGGGAACGTCAGTGTTAGTGG
Source organism: Osedax fenrisi (assembly GCA_964019155.1). Lineage (NCBI taxonomy): Eukaryota > Metazoa > Annelida > Polychaeta > Sabellida > Siboglinidae > Osedax > Osedax fenrisi. The sequence goes on along the minus strand of OZ025239.1, from coordinate 117,148,415 downwards.
TAATACATTGTACTATCAATACATGATACTAACAAGCGAATATACGATACTATAAACAAACTATAGTGATGATAGCGATGTAGTCTGTTTATAGTATAAACTTTAGAGTATCGTATATTCGCTTGTTATTGCGCCCGTGTTTTAGAGATTTAGCACTAGAATGACTTGACCTCTGATAAACAATTAATGATAACTAATTTATTATAATTAACTCAATGTTATACATATATATATATACGTAGTTGTATTTTATATTTGCTTATCATTTGTACCCGTGTTTTGGAGATAAACGATTAATAATAAATACAGCGTTATAATTAAATAAACATATATATATATATATATTGTGGTGGTACACACTGGTAGACAGTGTTAGTGATAGAGAAGTATCCCCAACATAACGGTGAAGGTCGTTGAAGGTCAGCGACTAGTCAAAACTTGGTGAAAGTGTAGTACCTAATCAATAGTGGACACTCCGTCGAACATTTAAATAGTTTGATTAAAAGTATAGAAAACTTCGAGGTAGTCGATTAAATGTCATCTCCGATTAAAGCGTAACGCTCGATAACTTAATAGGTATAGAATCTATAGTATTGAATCTATACTATAGGTTAAACTGAACTATGCTATAATTTAAACTAAACTATACCGTAACGTATACTTACTTGTTCGTGATAAAGTTGAGCGTTTTGTTCTCCACTATTGCGACGTTTACGCTTCTGTCGGAATCGGAGAATTTGGGGGTTATGGGGTTATGAGGGGTTATGGGGTATTAAGGGCAATAGTTAATCGTAGCAATCGTCAGGGGATGACTTCGGAAGCGGAAGTATAACAATTATAAGTAAATATGATAAATAACAATAAAATTGAGGCAAGATTATATCTGATCAGAAATCAAATCATGGTGAATTATTTATCTATGCTTGAAAAATTAATAACGAATATATGTATTCAAAAATCTGTTTAATTTTAAATTAGAAAATATTAACAGTTTTTAAATAAACATTTAATTAAAAATAGTATCCTAATATACGTCTAATTAAAATAAATTTAAATATTTTATTTTAAAATTTGGTTTTCATATATATATGGTATGGAAATTTGTGCAGAAAAAAAAATACTGGCAAATAATGAAGCAAAATGCACAACTGAAATACAAGTGAATATCAAACCATTACAAATTGTAAAGAAGTTCAAATATCTAGGATAAATTATTTATGAATCTAGATTGAAACCGGAAATTTGAGCACGGATTGCGTAGTCAATATCAGCGTTGACCTTGACAAAATATGCGAAGATCGAAGTATCTCGTTATCTTCAAACATTCGACTAATGTAATCCTTATTGTCAAAAATATTCTTATTACATTTTAAATATAGACACTAAATAAATACATACAAGGATGACGTGAACTTTACAAGTCTTCGTAGATTACTTAATATAACAGACAGATATCGAATACATAGATATGGCAAGAATCAGAAATAGCACCGCGCCTCATGATAGCTTATTAACGAAGGCGAAATAGAAGAACACACTTGAAGGTTGGGTCACATTTGAAGGTCGAACTCGATGTCAACAAATCAATCCTACGAGGAACTATTAGTCATAACATCTATGCTGCTACAACATGCTATGGTATAGGTAATAAGATAACAATATATATATATAGTAATATTATGATATAATATAGTTTTGTATCACGCAAACATTAATAACTATTGTTCAGTGAATGTTCACGCTTGATTGACCGCGCATCGAAATAAGTTAAGAAATCGATCTTAAAATCAGTTGAAAATATAACATCTACAAAACGACAATTCGGTACTGAAAAGTCTATAATTGGATATTTTACATAGGCATCACGCTTTCAACACACACATATATATATATATATATATATATATATATATATATATAAACACTAAGTTATGACTACAACTGTTAACCTGCGAATATGATATTACTGGAAGTATGTCTCACTGTACGTGTGTTATGCGCATGTGCACTTCGTATTATTGTTAGCACTCAGGAAATGGCTCTATATAGTGTTACTTTCCTCGTATTCAAATGTTCATCAATAAATATACAAGCATTATCATTCTTTATAATAAGTTATTATTAATAACTATGTATTTTATGCTCGAGTAGACGATCAATATCATCCTCGAAATTAAGCGAGTAAGCATAATAACTATGTATGCCAAAAACTAAACCTGTTTCTTACGCTTTTCTATCGGCGGATCCGTTTCGGATTTCTCGATCGACGTTTCATCTATCGCTTGATAAGCGTTTTTGGCCGCCAATTTATCGAACTCGGATTGCATCAGAAACGGCGAATTGATATCGTACAGAATGTGCAAGGTCTCGAAACGTGCTCGTATATCTGTTATAAGTAGGTCGGTTACGTGTACATTTCACATCTTATAGAGCAGTAATAGCTACAGAGTGTTATGATTAGGGGCGCTGGAACAATTTTGTATGTAGGGGCCAACCAATTAAAATAAATGTTGTGGTAAAAGTGGGGGGAGGGGACCAATACATAAGAGGTCCCCCTAGATTTTGAAGTGGGGGGGACATATCCCCCCGTCCCCCCCTGTTGCAGCACCCCTAGTTATGGCACGTAATCGTAAGCTATACATTATTATTGACAATTAGAATGTTAGAATAGTTTCTCGATTACTAGGGGCGCTGGAACGATGGTGTGTATGTAGGGGGGGACCAACCAATCAAAATAAATGTTGTGGTAAAAGTGGGGCAGGACCAATACATAGGAGGTCGCCCTAGATTTTAAAGTGGGAGGGACATATCCCCCCCTGTTGCAGCGCCCCTAGTTATGGCACGTAATCGTAAGCTATACATTATTATTGACAATTAGAATGTTAGAATAGTTTCTCGATTACTAGGGGCGCTGGAACGATGGTGTGTATGTAGGGGGGGACCAACCAATCAAAATAAATGTTGTGGTAAAAGTGGGGGGAGGGGACCAATACATAAGAGGTCCCCCTAGATTTTGAAGTGGGGGGGACATATCCCCCCGTCCCCCCCTGTTGCAGCACCCCTAGTTATGGCACGTAATCGTAAGCTATACATTATTATTGACAATTAGAATGTTAGAATAGTTTCTCGATTACTAGGGGCGCTGGAACGATGGTGTGTATGTAGGGGGGGACCAACCAATCAAAATAAATGTTGTGGTAAAAGTGGGGCAGGACCAATACATAGGAGGTCGCCCTAGATTTTAAAGTGGGAGGGACATATCCCCCCCTGTTGCAGCGCCCCTAGTTATGACATGTAAACGTAAGTTATACATTATTATTGACAATATCATATCAATTAGAATATGTTAGAATAGTTTCTCGATTACGCATATATATCTCAACTATAGCAGAAATCATATATTTTGTAATAATAATGAAACTAATTATATTATTATCATTATACCTATAAATATTACAATATATTTAAAAAATAATAAATATGCTGTATTCTACAAATTTGTATAAATAATATGATGCCTTATTTCAAGAATGGAGCGCATTTTGTATCTAAAAAATATCAGAATATTCAGTTAACGATTTAGTATGATTTTGAGTCCCTTTTTATGAATTTAACACGTTACAATGAATAAAAAATTTTAAATAAAATTCGGACCACTTTTAAAGAAGATTCGGACCAGTTTACAATAACTATATATAGTATACTTCTATAATATGGTTTAAAGCATAAAAGTGGTCCGAGTTTTCTTCAAAAGTGATCCGAGTTTTCTTCAAAAGTGATCCGAGTTTACTTCAAAAGTGGTCCCAGTTTACCTGGTCCGAGTTTACTAGTACCCGTTAAAATTACATATAACAAGCTATCTATATTTTAACTCATACATATTTTGCAGTTAATTGGTTATAACCATAAAATATATGTTAAATGTATGCAATTATAATAATTATTATTCGAAAAAACTACGCATTTTAAATAATATGTGGAATATGATCACTAATTAAGCATTAACATTAGTAATACTGCATTATCATTAGTAATGCTACATTACTATAATGATTTACATTGATGATAATAATGTATTAATACGACCAATTTAACATTGTATGGATTTTTACATAACAATATTTTAGAGCGAATTCGTGAAGCCCCAAGTGGAGGGTGTTCACGTATTATTTAAAATAGGCAGTTATTTCTCCCTAGTAATAATGATGTATTAAATATCATTAAATCACTCATAAAGTTTAGGGGTGATTTTTAAAATCATTTTATGATATTTAATATATCATTTTAAATGACACATCATAATACATATATTATTAAATAATCATATTTATAATGATTATGATAATCATACATAAAATTTATAATAAATTGAATCGAGAGAAATACCTGCCTATTTTAAATAATTATTATAATAATAATAATTATTATTATAATTATAATTATTATAATTATTATAATTATTATAATAATTATAATAATATGACTCATGTATGAGTCATAAACGTATCATAAAATATGATATACATATATTAATAGAATTTAATAAATATATTAATATTTAATTTTATAATAATGCATTATATTAAAACCTGAATCAGTAATTATTTCATTTTGAACGTGTGTTGATATTATTTTAGTATCAAGTTTACCATGTGTATAACTGTAATAATCACTTGCTTTCAAAATAACGCTTTCATATTGCTTATTAATGTACTCTTTACAATCTAATATATACCCCATGGGAAATTTAAATTTAATCGACATGATTTAAAAATTTATCTGGGTTAAATAAAAAAAAAGACTATTGTAATATATAATATCTGGTATCATATATATCATATATAATAAATATAATTAAATTATTCAAATTAAAAATTGTAACGAAATTATATATCAAAGATACTACGATATGAAATTAATCAGCCAATGAAAATAGTTACACAAATATTTAAATCCAAAATATAAATATTTCTGTAAATATGGAACCGTATAAAGCAACTAGAAAGGTTTTTTAAGTATATATTGATAGATATATACATATTTTTCTAATATAAAGTATAATTCTCTATAATCACTTTTTATACGTAATATATACTTATTAATTATAAATACGTTATATTCGTTTATTAATAATATAATGATTAACTTAATAAATAAATTAAATAACTGTAATTGTAATTTCATAATAATTTTGAATAATTTTAATTGTATTATAAATATGTGAAATTAATCTATACTATATAAGATTTTATATAATGAATTTATATTATTCAAACTAGTGATCTTATTATTATACGATATGTATTTATCATAAATTTAACATAAATTGTATGTTTATATAATTCACTTTTAATATGAATAATATTGTAAATTACTAAGTTTAACTTAAAGTTACTTAGTAAGTAACTTACTAACTTAAGTAAGTTACTAAGTTACTAACTTAGTTAGTAAGTTACTGATTTAGCAAATAATTTACTGGGTGTTATTATATTATATAGGATATATAATATATTATAGTATATAATATATAATATATACTATATCATATAGTACATATATCATATACTATATCATATAGTATATGATATAGTATATGATATAGTGATATGGTTTATGATATTTAAAATAATATATATTTATTTACCGTGTAATAATTATAGTTTTAATACTATTAGTAATAATAGTATTATAATATAGATATATTTACTAAGTAAATATATCTATATTATTTTAAATATCGTAATAATCATATATTGAATTATTGTATTATCAAATTCAATATTATATTTTGATCCTATTTCTATGTTATCTATATCATTATAATATTATATTTAATAGATTATTTATTTTTACAAATTTAATAGATTATTAATAGTAATAATATTAGTAATAGTAATTGTATTAGTAATAGTAATATTATTAGTAATAGTAATAGTTAGTATAGATTATAGTAATACTATTGCTAATATTATTATTCACAAAATAATCTATTAACTTATTATTAAATAAGCTATTAACCAACATAATCAAAACAGTCAATATAAACTTTATAATAAAGGTGCTTGTATAATTACCAATATCTATAATTATAGTAGAATGCACTAATTAAATACCTATGTATGTACAATGTGTAAATATACATAAGCGATTCCTTATGTGTGTGGACATAATGACTCATTATCACTCGTAATTCTACTCTTTCATATTAATATATTGTATTAGTAATTTGGTGTTTTAATTCTGTGGTACATATAACTCTCTATTGATGGTAGAATATTAATTTATTTCACTTAGTTTAATAATGTTTTAATATATAGTTTATAGTTACAACATGCATATATATATATATATTGTAACCATCAAATAAAACATTACAAGACACACATAAATTGCCCACTATACAATGGATTATAGTAACAGTATTATTATATATAAGTAATTGTCTTTGATGTGTTGTGCCTACTTTATACACAGAATAGTATAAATCCGCTTACTTGTGTTACACTCGTATATCTGAGGTTATTTATCCACACAAATTCGACTATAGATTGTATACCATTAGGGGTGCCACAACAGGGGAGGACGAGGGGGATATGTCCCCCTCACTTTAAAATCTAGGGGTACCTCATATTTATTGGTCCCCCCCACTTTTACCACACAATTTATTTTGATTGGTTGGTCCCCCCCCTACATACAAAATCATTCCATCGCCCCTATATACCATACACTATTATATATTAATATTTTTACAATTAATTTTTATTCAGAAAAATTTAAGATTTTAAATATAAATGTGCATTCTATTATTTCCCTTTTCTTTATTTTTAAGTTCTCTTCATTTGTATTATATACTTCCTTATTAATCTATAATGTTTATTATATTAATCAGTATATATTTATAAATTTATGATAAGTTCTAATGAGGTATTGGTGAAGAAAGTATGATATTTCACTTATAAGTTACATGATCTCCTTGCTTATCTAATCACGATATGTGTGTACATCTGTATACACAGTGTGTATTACATACGCACATGTATACAAACCCATATATTATTCTATAAATAGAACTATAATCATCTAATATTACAGCCAATATTTCCAATATATTGTGGAGCGAATTAATTATAGTTAAATTCCAATTTATTATCCTAAATATACTATAAGTATATCATTATAGCTAATATCATAGCTGTTATCATAATATATATATATATATATATATATATATATATAATATATAATATATTAATATATTATATATATATATAGATTTTTATAAATGTTTATTTAATTAATAATATATTTTAATTATATTAATAATTCCTGTGTATGGTATTAATATATCTCTTATACATATATGTATACATATATATATATACATAACATATATATATATATATATAATGATAGATCATCTTTAAATGCATTAGTTTCAGAAATATTGATGATGTCTATCAATTAATAGAAAACGTATACTCCACTTATTTGAAATGATCAATATTTTATTATACGTATATATAATATTATTATATATTAAATATTCCATTTATTATTAAATAATTGTACATTAATCGTATGATTCCTATTTTATCATTTAGATAATTGTAAATGTATAACTAAGTATATGTAAACGATATAATACCTAAATTAAAGTATTTACTGAAACTTTTCGAATAGTTTTTTTTACGAAACTAGAAACCATTCCGTAGATCACACACTCGCGCGCGCGTGAGTTATTAGCCGACGACGATAATTAACCGACAATAGCGCATACCGTCGGTACACCTGAGTCGATGCTGACATCTCCATCTGTCTAGCAGCGGCCATCTGCATCCGATGCCAGCCTCCTATAACGTCTAGCATCTCACCCGCTAGCGTCTCACCCGCTTTCTAAATAACTCTCGTTCCATCTGCCTCTCGCGATCTAGTTCATCAACCATACCGGCGATGTAGGAATGCGTCTGTTCGGCTGAACATATGTGTATTTATTACCGCGCGCTAGTCGTTAGCGAGTGATATATCACATAACAATAGGCATTCTAAGAGTCGTGTTATGAGTCATTAAGATGTTTTATTACCGCTCAATTAACGACTGCTCAGGTAAACGATACACTTGGCAGCGACGCGCGCACACTAACCTTAAGAGATACGCACCGATAATAGAAGCGTGATGAAACTCTGTTTTATTATACGCATTTACATATCTCTTAAATGTATACGTATACTTATATAATCTAGATTATACACCCCCCATCTAGATTATACACCCCCATTTAGATTATGTACCATTACATAGATTTTACAACATATCTAGTCCGTACACTGAACAATGTATATACATGGTGTAGAAGCTTAGAATACACTGTATACCGTACACTGTACAGTATACTTTGTACAGTGTATACTGTATGTTTAATGAATGAATGTGAATTGTTTACCCGAAATATAGAATCAGTTAGCGATTACTCCACCTTCACATTATCAATTGCCCTCCAACACCGCTACGTTATGAGTCATAGTGATTCATAGTTATGTCCAGTCGGACTTCCGATTGGTTCTAGGTATTGCATAGTTAACTTGGGCCAATTCTCGGCTTTCATCTTATCATCATCATTACATCATCATTACATCATCCTCGCATGATATTGTGTGTGAATAAGTTATTGAACAGTATTCCTATGTCCACTAACAACCCATGTCAACTGGACACTAGCAACCCATGACTACTGGACGCTAACAACCTTGCGCCCTAACGTAACTATACATAGACATAACTAATACAACAAGGATCATTGCTATATTACGGCATTCAATTTTAGTACACGAAATGTAATTTCTCAATTCGAATATAAATCTCTACTCATCAATATATAGTATACATGGGTTATCAGAATGCACTGCAGTTAGACATAGGTTATCAGAATGCACTGCAGTTAGACATGGATTATCAGAATGAACTGCAGTTAGACATGGGTTATCAGAATGAACTGCAGTTATACATGGGTTATCAGAATGAACTGCAGTTAGACATAGGAACACTGTTTAATAGTGAACAACCGTCAATCCGTGTTATTACACACTCATTAATCATGGAATACAGCAATACGAGGTGCACAGTATGTAGGCCATACAAGTATGTCTTATCAGATATTCGTGCATATTTATTGGATATCTATTCAGTGTGCACTTCGTTTCACCGATGCATGAGTCATCATCAAAGCATGAGTCATCATCAAAGCATGAGTCATCATCAAAGCATAAGTCATCATCAAAGCATGATTCATCATCAAAGTATGAGTCATCATAGAGCATGATTCATGGGAATCAGTGAAGTAATCCACCACACATACAGTGTAGCCTTGTAAACTAATGGTTTAGACACTGCCATCAACTTCTTGATAGAGTTTTCGGCCGTGTGTTCAAAATTAATTTGTATACGCAGTGTTGAATAGATGGGTTTTAGCCTACCATTAAAGATTGGAGTCGAAGGGATGGATCTAATGTCATGGGGGTATACTGTTTAGCGCACACACTAAATAGATATACACATGAATACACACGATTATCTTGTAAGAAATACCAATGCCCCACTTATTGTGCACCTGTAATAGTATTGCTGTACTTATAACCTGTAGTAATACTTACAGATTTGTGGAGCACGGATGGAGAATTATTTATGTTGATGCATATGTTGAATTTGATAGAACTGTAGTTTTTAATTTGAATTTGTTTATTTGTCTTTGTTCATATATAGTTATGTTGTGATTTAGTAAGTTGGTGAGATAGTCAGGTGTGTGGTGAGTAGCTAAATGTATGGTGAGGAATCTTATAAATTATACGGGATTTTATTGGCAGCCAATATGATTTTGTTCTTAGAGGGGATGTATGTTATCTGGAATGTTTGGCTAAGTTGAATATGTATCTGATGGCTGAGTTTTGAAGGCGTTGGAGTTTATTTATTATAGATTGTGAGGAGGCATGGAGACATGAATTACAGTAATCAAGGCGGGGTAGAATGATGGATGTTGCGAGAGTGTTACTATTCGAAAGTTGTGTAGTATGTAGTTAATTGACTGCGCTAGTGATTTAGTGTGAATGTAAAATTCTAGCGTCGGGTAAATTAATAAACCAATATTTTGTCTTTATTGGCATAAGAAATACTCAAATTGATAACGCTAATTTGTGGTGGAAGGTACCCAATGTCCGCGCTACAACACCGGGCGCCTAACGTGTCTACCTAACAACCCCGTCTCCCCCCGCAGTGGAATGAGATCACCGAAACACTATTCGCGAGTCTTCCCAGGGGACGCCGGCGTTGCTTCCTCAAAACCTACGATAACTGTTTCCAAGCGAGCGAGGCCGTAGCCTGGCTTCATCGCTACCTCAAGAACGACTCGGACTTTGGGGACCACGTCACGAGGTTCATGTCCTTCCCGCTTGCGGCACGTCCTTGTCTCTCTATATTCATTATCATCATCTGCATCATCATCGCTATCATCACCAACATATCATCATCATCAGCATCATCAGCATCATCATCGCTATCATCATCATCATCAGCATCATTATCAGTATCATCATCATCTGTATCATTATCATGACCAACATCATCATCAGCATCATCAGAATCATTGTCAGCATCATTATCAGCATCATCATCATCATTATCATTATCATCATCATCATTATCATCAACAACATTATCATCACCATCATCGCTATCATCATCTCCATCATCATCAGCATCATTATCATCAGCATCATCACCATCATCATCATCACCATGATCATCATCATCACCATTAGGAAACAAGCCGCCAAGTTGTTGGAGAAGTTTCACTCTGCGAAATACATCGAGGACGTGAGGTCCTTAAAGACTCGCGCTAAGAAGTTTGCCGATGACTCACGCCTCTACAGGTACTAACTCTTATATAACTATTGCATCATTGTCATATAATCGGATTTATAGATACTTTTACCTATAATTATTAGATATATATATATATAAAACACAAATGAGAACTATCTTTGTTATATTTGTGTATAAATAAATCATCCATCTATCTATCTATATATATAAGTAATTCTCTCGATAATAAGTATTGATTATATAGTTACCATAGCAATATCTATATTTGATGTTAATAATAATAATAATTAAATATGTATATATATATATATAAATATGAGAAAATACCATTTACCCTTAACCACTAACACCAGAATGCCACTAGTAAACATCGATCTGTTATTGTAGATTCACGAATAACATAACGCCCGTACAAAGAAGCAGCTCCGTGTTAGGCGTACGACCCGCCAAGTCCGCGACCTTCAAAAGATCTCCGGTTTCGGTGAACTTCAAAAGAACGCATTCTCTACAAATACCTACTACTGTTACTGCAATTTCATAAGTATTCTACGTGTATTCTTCAGTGTAGATATCATCATATGTCTTGATTATATTCAATGCTTATATACAATGCTTATATTCTATACTTATATACGATGCTTATATTCTATACTTACATTCAATGCTTACGTCGTACTCGTTTATTGATACATTCGAGGGTTAGCGAAGGTCATGCGTTATGAAATTTATATATCTTTAATACTGGTTTAAATTTTATTAATGTTTTAAAAAGTGTAGATAATTCCTAAAGTTAACCTAAAGTTTTCCTATTTTAACATTTCTGAATAATTCTTCACATTTTAATTTTCTAATCGAATCATATTTAAATAAACCTATATTCTATTAAAACATATCTCAGCATAAGTATAGCTGTTAATGTAGTTGTCAAATAAATATAGTTACCGATGTTTCTTTCGATCTCAAAGTTAAGTTATATATATATATAATATGTGATTTGATTATTTTTTTCATATTGTTTGGAATATTTTGTATTACTATCATAATATCGTCTATTTTTATTATAAATTATTTTAGTTTTATTTATATCATTATATTTTAATCTCATTCATATACCGACGGATTGATATCTCGCTAAGTTCAATAGGACTTCTATATCCACCTCGGTGTTAACATCAAATTTGTATTATTATATAACCTGAAATAGAAGCTGGCTTCATGAAATGTATTAAGGGATATCCGCTATCATTTTCTCTAATAACCTATACTACTAACAAACACAACGCTTAACCTAGCCACCACTAACCCTATCGCTAACCCGCTTACTCCTAAGGTGATTCCCGTACGCTCGCAACCGATGCCCAAGTCGACGCAGTCGTTCCCGCGCAACATTCTCAAGTCGTTCAGATTACCGCGAGACTCCGCCCCCGTCGCCGCCCCCCCAGCCGCCTCCGTATCCGCCCACTTCGACCCCATCGACGAAGCCGACACCGATTTCCTGCACAGAACGAACTCGGTGAAGTGAATTCCGTGGCCGCCCCACGCCACCCCACACCACCCACTCTCTCTCGGCCTATCTACTAATGCTTTAGTCGTCGTATATCGCTATTAATGCTTCGGTCGATAAGTCTCACGTTTCATGTCCTCGCCTCTTTCTAAATATTGTATATCATATAGTAATTGTAGTTATTGTAAGACCTATATTACCTGTAATATCTATATCACCTGTAAAACCTATAGTACTGTATAAGCTATAGTAGTTTATCAGCTAGAGTACTTGTTACATCTATAGTATCAGTAAGACCTACTATACCTATACTAATCATAGTACCTATATCACCTGTAAAACCTAGAACTTGTTACATCTATAGTACCAGTAAGACCTACTATACCTATACTAATCACAGTGCCTGTAGTGCATGTAGCACTAGCGTGTGTGTAGTAACCTGACCTCGATGACCTCTAGATGAGACTGAACGGGGGGGACCCACCGCTACGGGCCTACGACAGCTCTTCTTACGTCCGCAGTCGTATCACTAACGAAAGAGTCTACGTTTGGAAGTTCACCACCCTCAAGTGGTTAGTGCGATACCCCCCCCTGATCGAGGGCGAGAGCTAGGTAGGCACGGGGTTCGTGGAGATACCCCTAGTTGTATGGATATCTAAATATACTTTTTACAATATTTACCTAAATTTAAACTTTTCATTTATCTCTTGGATTTCACGTTAAGAAGAGGTTGCGTAAAGTGGTGTAGTGGTGAACTGCTGAACATATTGAGCGCGCTATCGATTCATATTACCTATCTATTTACGTGTAGAGGTTTATCCCTGATTGAAATTGCAGAACAACTCCTTCTTTACTTCAGCATCCACAGCCCTAAAATGTCCACTCATATTTCACTATACCCAACTCAACGTCAATAATACAAATAACTTCTTCTGTTTATAACGTGAAAACACTGAAGTGTGAGGCAGAGGCCTCACTTTAGGTGAATAAGCGAAGTTTGTCATAGATTTAATATATTATAGTCTAATATATTAGAGTTTAATATATTAGAGTCTAATATATAATATATATAATTAGACGTATTCGAATATTCGCAAATGCAGTTTTATCGAGTGATTATTCACCTAAAGTGAGGCCTCTTCTTTACGCTTCAATGCTTGTTTTCACGTTATAAAGACGTTATTTATATTATTAACGTTGAGTTGGGTATAGTGAAATATGACGGGATATTTTAGGGCTGCGGATGCTGATAAATGAAATGAATGTTTCACATTATAAATAGAAGAAGTTATTAATGTTATCTAAAGTAAGTTGGGTATAGTGAAATAGGGCTGCACAGTTTCCTATACGATAAAACGGATATAATATACACATCGATAACTATACGCAACCCTTGTTATCGAGTACATCTCCCCCGCCCTCACACCCCGCAGGCTGATGAACGCCCTTAACCTGTGGAGTCTGGAGGGCATCCTGAACATGAGTCAGGTGAAGGCGTCCTACATCATCCACAACATCACCAAGGTCAACAGGCACGGCATCGTCTCCGACATTGATAAAGAGGGTTATACTGAATAGTCTGTCACTATCTGTCACTCTCTCATCCATCTAGCAGTCGCGTCTGTCACTATCTGACACTATCACATCTGTAAGAGTGACTATCTCATATTTCACTATCATATCTTTAAAGCAGTAGCGTTCTAAATATTAATTTTTATTAATTATTATCAAAGGGTAATTGTCTCGATAAGCTTTAGCTTCTACAAAAACCCTGGGCCCGGTTGCTCCGATAAAATAAAATTGGCCTACGCTTATTTTACGATATTGAGTTGTTCCGATGAAAAATAAATCGCGCAGCTGCGCGTTATTAAGGCGAAAATAGTCGCCGTAGCTCTCCCTAGGGACATCTAGTGACCGGTTGTTCCGATGTTCTAGCGCGTAAATATGATCAAAATGCTAAGCTAAAGTCATCGAGTTGTTCCGACATATAAATTAAATACGCTGCGCTGATTTTTACCCATTTCTTAAGGACAACTAATAGCTGGCGTTAGCTAAATATTAAATAAAATGTTTTGCTTATTTTCCATTTTATTCCTAATTTAATTGTATTGTAGTATGTATTAGATATACAATTATAATAATTATATAAATATATAATTATAATAATTATTATTATAATAATAGGTATTATAATTACAAATATTATCGAGTATAACCCAAGATAATATACAATAAACTATAGAATCTATCTTTAAAAAAATTACAATATATTCAGAATATTATATTCAATATAAACTACGAAAAATTAATTAATATACTATATATACTGTACTTATATTAAAGTATAAATATAAATTTATATGTAAGACATTTATTAATCGATCCTATTAATCGAAATAAATGAAGCTGTTTTAAAATAAATTGTTCATTTTAATATTATAAATTTAATGTGAATCCACGTATATAAATATTGTTTCTATATTATATAATGTACATATATATTCACTTATCATAATATTAATAATAATAACATAATATATGTATCTAATGTTATTAATTAATCAAAATAATATACATGATAAAACTTGAAAATATCATAATTTGTATGACCTAATTATATAGGTGTATATTCAGATATATATATAGGAAATATATAGAATAATTTCAGAGTTTGGCATAAATGCATAGGTAGAGGAAGAATCAAGCTTATTTAGTCTTCAAACTATAGTTAATAATATATATGTTTTCTATTTATACACTTATATATGATTGAGAAGGTTTTAAGTTGACATTTATATACATTATATGCGCGTATTGTTGTTATATATTTCACTTATAATTAGTAACTATATTCTATTTATAGATTTGAGTGACACATTAAAATCATTTTATAGGTGGCGCTACTTTATATTAAGTAAAAATAGTGAGTGCGCATATGTTATATATTTAAATAGTTAATATTTATTACTTGAATTAAAATAATATACTTATTAATAATTAATTATTTTAATATATATAATTGTATTAAGTTATTTCACATTGTTTTGAATATAAAATAAGCATATTTTATTTATTTTGGATTTAAAGTTTCATAAAAAATTCTTTTTTATTCTATACAATACGCATAGTCGGACAGTCGACGAGATAATTCGCGCTAGAATTAGCTAGGCTAGGACATTTATTTTAATTGTCGGAACAACTCGATTTACATATGGCGCAGGCCAATTTTGCTAGCGCATTGCGTACGCTATTTTTATCAAATGTCGCAGCAAGCGGCCCCTGGTGTAAACCTAAATCTGATAATAATAATTATTTCGTTGTCTACACAATTTTGAGATATGTCTTGAATATTTACAATTAAACTATCATCACCACATCTGCCTCTATCATATCTGTCATATATGTCACCCATCACCTTGACCAAGACACGTCTGTCAACATTCTAACTTACCCTATATTAACTACAGTGTAGCCCACCCTCCCTCCCCCCCGATAACAACACCCCGATATCGGTTGCTTTAAGCTTAATTCATTTTAGAATAATTACTAAATACTGGGCAAGGAGCACAGATTACACTCATTACATACATTATAATAATCATAACGACTATATCGTGATACTTATTCTATTCAAATCGAGCACCATATCAGGCTACTTTTATGAAGCGAATACAGCTTACAAACAGTTTTATTTCACATATATTCATACGATATTCATAAAGTTAGCATCGCCTTTGAATACTATTCCAATCCGCTACACGGTAACTAGACAAAATGGCGGCACTGTGGGACACCCCCCCCCTAAGACTGACTATCGTAACGCGTATATTTCATTCCGTAGATCAGTTTCCCGTTTGGTTGATGACGGTGATGAGGAAGCTAGCGAACTGTTAGTACCGTAACCATAGCAACTCATACACACTAGTCATTATATCTCTAACTATCACTCCATATACAGTTCAGTGGTATATTCGATGTCACTAGTATTCTCTATATTTAGGTATATGGAGGGTAACTTATAAAATAATTTGTCATTCACAAATAAAGTAAAATTCTTATAAACATTTATCAATATAGATGATATATTTAACCCTTATCTTTGTTTCATTCGATGATTCATACCTAGATAGCTGATGATTCATACCTAGATAGATGATGATTCATACCTAGATAGATGATGGTTCATACATATATAGATGATGATTCATACCTAGATAGATGATACATTTTCCACTCATCGGAAAACTAATACGCCAGGCTTTACCTTGCAATATAATTGGGTCCTGTATATTATGTATTCAAAAAATAACTAGATATATTGATTATCAATATTATCATTTATATAATTATTGTTTTAGATATGTATATTTCACGAATGAGGGTAATCTTCTATATTATATATATACTATCCTACATGAAATCGCACACATAAATACATTAGTTTAGCTATTTCTATAGCCATCACCTTATATATACCAAATATACTGAGCCTCCACCCCTCCTAACACACACGTAGGGCCCCTAAACCCCACCTCCATCACCCCTAAACCCCACATCCATCACCCCTAAACCCCACCTACAACACCCCTAAACCCCACATACAACACCCCTAAACCCCAGGCCCCTAAACCCCACCTCCAACTCCCCTAAACCCCACATCCATCACCCCTAAACCCCACCTCCCCTAAACCCCACCTACAACACCCCTAAACCCCACCTCCAACACCCTAGGGCCCGACAACAACAATATCGGGGGCATGCCTGCGTACGACGAATATGCCAAGGACGTGTTTGTCCTTGTCACCGAATACTTCACCAAGATAGGGGAGCCACTGTTCTCAGAGGAGATGTCCTCCATTGTCTACAATATCGTCGGTTAGTGCCCATAGTGACACCTGTCACCATCACACCTGTCACCATTACACCTGTCTCTATTACACCTGACACTAGTAAACCTATCACTAGTACACCTGTCACTAGTAAACCTATCACTAGTACACCTGTCACTAGTACACCTGTCACTATTACACCTGTCACTATGTGTGCGTATACCTCTCGTGTACCTTGTATGATGCTAGTGTAGTTAATAAGAATAACATTCCACTTTGACTATATCTGTAGTTTTATAATTTAGAATATATTGTTAATATTAACTATATTGTTAGTTTAATATATATTTAAATATACATATATATATGTAGATGATGAAGATGTCGTAAAATTCAATATTAATATTCCATATGTTTATTGAGTTATATATATATACAATTAAATAGTTATCACTTTATTCGTTGTACATATAATCATGGTCATTTATTTTAACAATATTTCTTATATTCATATATGAAATTTCTATTATTAGAACGAAATATATAACTCATCATATGTAGTACGATTTGTACACAATTGTTGTCATAACAACTATATACTATAAGACTATAGCCATATAAGTGTATTGGTATCTTATTATTATATTCTGTTAACCCATTGCACTATTTATATTAATGTAAGGTATAGTAAATATAATGTTAAATATTAAAAACTGCCTGTGTGGCTCAGTTGGCTAAGGCGTTAGACACACAAGCAGTAAGATGAGGGTTCAAGCCCTGTTCGAATCATTATAATAGTTCTTAAAATAATATTTAGAAGTGATCTTATATAATTGTGTTTAAATAAATGATCGGCTCTCGTTAAAACCATGGATGCCTTGAAACATGAGAGTGGCTTCGAAGGGACATTAGAACCATATATAAGTTGTATAACCAAGTTATAAGTGAAAACTTCATCTAAGTTTCTGGATGGGAAGAAAGGACCCAAATAAAATAAAAATAACAACATTATTATAAATAATTTAAAGTAAAAGCTAATCTATAGAATTAAATTATTAAATCATAATTAGAAAGTCTCCCTATGTTCATATGGCACCCCGCTATTCACTAGAGTGTAGTTTTACTACCCCGATGACTCATCCATCGTGTCAATGATTGTAGAATACATCGACGAACAACATTCGCAAGCTGCCTTGGTCGGTGATCTCGATGAGAAACTTATGGAAAGCGTCGAGAATCTCATACTGAATATGACCTTGGAGAAAAATATCATCGTTAGTAGTATATTAGATTACACCGCATCTTAGTATAGTATGTATTGTATAGTATGTATTGTATATTATGCATAGGCTGCACTCTCAATATTGTAACTGCACATAATCTCTTGATATTCTCTACTTTCATGATATATTGAATTGAATAAGTTTAGAGACATATAAGTGTTCACGAGAATAATAATCTATTTGCCACTTCCGAGTTCATTATATATTGACTATGGTAAATGTGACTTCTCCCTTATCCTAACCCTAACTCCCCTACACTAACCCCACCTCCCCTATCCTAACCCCATCTCCCCTATCCAACCCCTATATATCCCCTACGCCTAAATCATCATCTCCTCCACATTCAGGACGTTGACAAACCCGCCCCGAGTAAAGCCCCCGCCGCCCCCAAAACTCCGACCAAACAATACGCGCCCCACGCTTCGTTTATTCGCGCCGTCGACCCGACCACCAGCGCGCGAAGTCCTCTGAATCCCCGGCTGCCACCGTACGGAGCCACTAACAACGCGTATCGTTATTCACCTCGTTAGTAACCCCTCCACCCCCGTTAACTACCCCCTTATATTACGCTTACTTTTCATGTACTTCATCTAAGTTCCTGGACGGGATGGAAGCACTCCACCAAAATAAAACACAACAAACAATACCTCACAGCTACCATCCTAGTCTAGCCTAGACCCCTCCCCTGTGTAATTCTGATTAAACACATGCATTATATTTAGATATATGTTACATATACGTATATGTAAATTATATATATATCTAAAACCGTCTCAAATATATTTCTCTATATATCTAGTTTATATTATTGTTTACATTTGTTAGCAATATTCCACTTATTGACCTATAACCCTTACCTGTATAGTGCTACTACATATCTCCTATCTACTACACGTGAACAAACATAACAACAACTATCTGCTATATCCCTTTAATGAAATTGTTATTGAATTGCATGTTGTTGAATATTACATATATTTATATGGATTGATATATTTATTGATATACAGATGTAATATATATATATATTTACTAATGATATATATATATTTACTAATGAAAATTTATAAGTAAAATAAGAACGCATTCTATAAGAAGAACTATGAAATGCACAACTACTACACAACAGGAACATGGAGTAATGAACGGAACAAAACCTGCAACCCTTCTCTAGTAAAGTCTTTGCGTATACTTCTATTATTATTGAAACCCAGCGTTCGTTATCGTCTTCATCTGATGCTGAGACTGATGTGTAAGATGTCATGCAACACTAACCTTTCCATTCACGATACTTACTCGACCAGGAAAGTGGTCAGTATATCTATTGTAGTAGTAGCAATAGTAGTACCACACTACTACTACTACCCACACTACTACTACTACTACTTATATTACTACAACTACTACCACTACTACTACTACTACTACTACTACTACTACTACTACTACTACTACTACTACTACCCACACTACTACTACTACTACTACTACTACTACTACCCACACTACTACTACTACTACTACTACTACTACTACTACTACTACTACTACTACTACTGCTACTGCTACTGCTACTACTACTACTACTACTACTACTACTACTACTACTACTACTACCCCCCCACACACAGGTGTTGAACACCCTCACCCCGTTCATACTGAACACCCCCGCGAGTATAGATGGCGCCACCCCCACCTCCTCGCTGCACACCACCGTAAGGAGTCGAGTGGTCGCCCTTCTCATGGACAACTACGGCGAGATACTGTCTGTACCCGACGACCTCTACGAACGCATCAAGTGCACCCTCAAGAAGTATAACGTTAGCCCCGCACCCCTACACACCCTTAAGAAGTATAACGTTAGCGCCCCACCCCTACACACTCTCAAGAAGTATAACGTTAGCGCCCCACCCCCTACACACCCTCCTGCCACCACTCGTATGCCTCCCTTGTGGCGTTAACCCCATATTCTTAACAGTATTTCACTATAATAATTATTGTTAACCGTGTGTATCTAAATACTGGTTGAACGCGCTAATAGGGTTTCACCCTATCGTAAAATGTTTATTGAATGAATGAATACATTTATTTACCGAATATTGGCTATAATAATCTGAGGGATACGCAGAAGCTATGTTTAGCTCATACTAAAGATACCCTTAAATTGTGTCAAAGTTTGTTTTTAAAAATACAAACTTTGTCACGCCGCGCGAACACGTATAATTCGTCTTTTACGCGCGTACCGAAAAATAGGGCGTGTTCTATTTGTGTTGCGCGATACCAGATTTGATACGGCAAGCGTAAACACATAACCTACACGTGCGATACGTATAACGAGTACTACTATCGCCACCTACGTGATAATCTAAAAATACTATTTAAAGGCTACTTTAAGGTGGATTTACGTACACGAATGAGAAATATCTTTGTTATATTTGTGACAAAATTAATCATATATCTCTCTATATATATATATAAATATTAAACTATAACCGAATTACTTACTACTTACTTACAAAACGTGTATATAACGTGTATAACTCGACTACAACCCGTGGCACCGCCTACAGTCCGACACGTCAATCACCGACGAGAACACGCCCACCGCCGACACTAGAACCCCGCCCCCGCCTCGTTCCGGCCCCTCCCGCCCCCCTGCCTACTGTGAACGTATCACTACGCGAGAGTTTGAGTCGGGATCGTCGACGCTGAACTGCGCTCTGACTCACCTGCTCGAGACCATCGTCAACAACGAGGCGGACGCTCCCGCTAAGGAGACTAAGAAACACTTGAAACGGGTACGTCAGGGTAGCGGTGGAGGGTGGAGGAAGGGGAGGGTGGTGGAGGAGGGAGGAAGGGGAAGGGGAGAGTGAAGGAGGATGAGGAAGGGGAGGGTGTTGGAGGAGGAGGAAGAAGGGGAGGGTAGATGAGGAAGGGGAGGGTAGTGGTGGAGCGAGGGAGAAGGAGGTAGAGACGGGGAGGGAGGTACAAACTCGGTTCAAGTTTCCCCTGAAATCATGAGCAATTTTAAAATTCAGTTAATTGTTATGAAATGTACAAGAATTTTTGTACTCTTAATTATAATTAAACTAAACTAAAATGATGTCCTATAAAACTGCTGCTGTATATATATATATATACACTATGTATACTAACATACTAACAATGATATTAACAATTATATTATACTAACCGATTACTACAATCAACACATGACTTTCTCATAAAATTAAACTAAACATATTACCTTCCTATAATGATGTATAATTTTATTATTTTAGATAGAGTATAAAATTGTAGAAATTAATTTAGTAAGCATTAAACATTAGCATATTGTATCCCATAGGTGTTACGATCAAAAAGGACGAGTTGAGGTGCAAAGGTTAAATTTTAAATACAAAATAATTTGTTATAGGCTCACTTTGGGATGTAATGCAGCTAAAAAAAACCAAACAGGACAAAACTAAACCAATTAAACCAAATAACCCACAAATATCTATACAAAATATATGTATATACTATTAACTCGTATTTTAAATGTAACCTTTAACCCTCAACTCGTCCTTTTTTATCGTCTCCTTCCCATAGCATCTAATCCTGTGAAAGATAAATATTATTACACCGCTAACCATACTAACATCTTTTCTTTCCTCCCCTGTCAATAATACCATATTAAATATATTATGAGAATATATTAGTATATGTAAATTACATTAATTAGATAATTTGATATAAATTATTAATTGAATATATATATTTTCTGATATTTGATATTGAATAGTTACAACTAATCTAAATATATAATTTAAGGGCTAATTTAATTGCATTTATATAATATATCATAAATGAATATTTAAATTATAATTTATAAAAAAATTACCATACTTAAATAATCTACTGAAATAAAAATGACAAATAGCGGATTTTATTTAATATCAATATTTATAATTATATTACATAGAATAACAAATTTGTTTGTTATAATAATTTATTTATTCATAAAAGTATATATATATATATTATATAATCATATATGTTTAATTATGTATAATGTAACCAAGTATATGTTAAATGTGAATGCATTATTAATCAAACTTATTCATATACATTAACTTATCTTTATTATAATAAAATATTCATAAATATTTTAATTATAGTAGTTCATATATCTTGTATTTATTTTATCGGATACATTTGTTTTTTTATTAATAAGCTCATTTTTTTGTTATTTTTTATTTTGGTCTATACCATAAGGATGTATACCATAAAGGAACTAGGATAGTTTCACACTTAAGTTAACCTTAACCTTAACCTTAACCTTAGTTAACCTTAACCTTAACCTTAGTTAACCTTAACCTTAACCTTAACCTTGTGACTTTGTGTGTGAACATGATACGCTGTCGTATCTATATTACGTTGATATCGTATCTAACACAATCTAAGTATTGACTCTCTTAGCAATAACTTAACTAAGAAATAATATATTTCTTTACAGTGCACTAATTCTGTACTTCTGTACGGTAACAATAGCATATATATATATATATATATATATTCGAATAGGATATATTTAGAGTATTATTAAAATTTTTTTTAAATAAACAAATATATTAATTAAATTGAATTTATAGTTTATTTGTTTAAATATATTCGAGTTCCTCATATTAAGCTTATTTTACCTCGATAAGCTACTCTTGCTTCTGTATCTACTCTGATATTAGTATTATTATTATTACATTTATATATATCGCATTATTAAATTGTTCACAGTTTCAAAAGAGTTACCCCGACATCTACGAAAAGTTCCACGAACAAAAGAAATCCGTAAACAATTTAAATCCCAACAAGCAATTTATATAACCGCCTCGGCTACGATCTCTTCTCCTCATACAAGTGTAGTGCATTGTGTACATATTGTGTACATAAACTGGGTTTTGGTGACGCATATATATGTATTGTTCTAGTTATATTATCAATTGCTACTTATATCGTATACTTATATGGTATACTTATATATTGTATACTCGAATTGTATACGTATATATACGTGATGAATCAAATTAATTGTATTTTAATTTTCGCAATAAATAAATTTAAATATAAATCAATATTGTAAATATTATCAAATAATAATTTTATTCAGTTTTAGAAATAATACATACTTGTACCATGTTCTACAATTTGTATATATAATTATATATATATATATATATATATACATAAAAATAGTGTAATATATATATATATGTGTGTGTGTGTGTGTGGTATGTGTGTATGTGATTCCAGAATTGAATACAACAAGACAACAATATTTACGACGATTAAATAAAATTATAAATAAAATAATAAAAAAAATATATCTATTCTGATATATGTACAAAATCTAGAGTAAAATCAGTTCGTGTAACGAGGTTATTAAAAAACGAAGAGAGGCGTGGCTATATTGTGGCCATCGGTCGAAGGGGGTGTGGCTAAATATTAACAGACAGGTGAAGTCTTTATGTATCACAGAAAAATCAAATTAAAAGCGGATAGAGACGAGACAGTAAAGAGGCCAAAGTACAAAACTATTTCAAATATCTGTAATGAGAGAAAGAGTAGATCAGTTCATATGTTAGGTGTAATAATGTAGGTGTAAGTTAGCTTTAACAGAGTAATTATATACACGATAAGGAATAGGTTTTACTGGGTTACGATTAAATAATGAAAATTAATTTCTATACAAAATAATCTATTAATTATAATTAATAATATACCTAATAATTATTAGTTAAATATATCACTTAATTCTTTATTAAATGTATCACTAAATTATTAGTTTAGTATTCACACATTTGTATAAATTGTGTGTACCAATATTAAGATGCTATTTTGGGTTAATTTAGTAAAGTAATCTAATATTATAAATAATCACTAAATGATTGCCTTGACAATACAACAGACACTTCCGCAGCTTCCTATTAATGCTGCTAAGGATTTTACGAAGCAAAGATATGTCACTAATTGTTATGAGAAATTTAAAAAATATTGCGCTATCTATATCTACAAATATTTATCTCTAATTCTATTTTTAGTTTATATTTGTTTACACGTAAATTTGAAAATTATATAATCACATAGAAAGTTATGTACATTTTAGAATACGATTTAATTGATAGTGTGTTTAAGTAGCGGCGAAACATTGGTCACTTGACATGTAAAAAATAGGGGGGAATGGGTCTACTATAATCTCATCGTCTCAAGTTTTACTTTTGTTTATTATGTAGATAGTATTCATATATATATATATATATATATAAGTTATATAGTGCCTATATTGTTAGATGATGAAGAAAACGAGTATATACTAGATTTTATTGATCACAATATTTTAAAATTTAGAAATAAACATGTTTTATGATATTATGTAATATATTTGTATCTATAGAATGTATGCATATATTTTACTATCTACTGTATTTAGTAATAAATATATATACTTAGTGAATTTCATAAAGATCCATCAAAGGGTTCAACATTGAGGAGAGTTTGAACAAAATGAAATAAAATGTTCTGAGATATAACTTCCTAAAGTTTAGTTGTATATTTTGAATACTAATAATAAGAACATTTTTTTCACGAGCTGATGTTTTAAAAGTCAAATTTATTATACTTATATTTACTTTTAAATAATATGTTATATATCATTATTTAGATAAAATTAAAATAAAACTAAAAAAAAAAAAAATTTCGTCACCCTTTAAAAAATATAACATTATTTTATTAGAACCATTTTTCTTAAAATATACAGCCATATTCTATAAATAACATATGCTTAATTATTATATAACAATAATTCTACAATTCACTTTTTAAATTATTTAGAATAATAGTATGGCCACATATATTTCAAACTATTCAGCATTCAAATTTATTTCATGAAATAGATACAAGTGACATATCTTTGGTTCGCAAAATCATTGATGCCGATCCCTAGTGTGCGAACGCCGTACTAACTTAGAAGCCCCCGCCCCTAGTGTGTAAACGCCGTACTAACTTAGAAGCCCAATCCGTTCTGCCACCGACGCCCCCGATACCTACGGCGTTCGAAGGCGAGTGTTTCAGCGCGGCGGCGTTGTTTCTGTTCCACGTGCCTCGGTTGAACATGTCTATGTGTCTAGCGCCGTCTGCAATGAATAGCCAATCGGATTAAACGATGTCGATGCTTTCGAATTTATTCGACGAGCGTTAATTGTTCTACGATTAAGTATTACCGATTACATAATAGGTTTGTTTATCAATACTATACCCTAATGATAGCAATTTTTACAAGAATTAAATCATTAGCATCTTTAATATTTCTTATTGATAACATTACTTGAAGGAAGGATTAGATTGTATTAAAGACCGTATTAAAATAAAAGTGCACAAATAGAAGACATAATAGGCGTGTCGAATTTGTAGAATACCTATTATATTATAATACCTAATTAAGTTATCAATACATTATATTATTATTATTGATTAACAACTTTGCAAATATTTATTTAAAATATAAAAATAAAAAAGCTATTAGTATTTCAGCCTTGCCGAATAATTAATTCATATTTATGATCAATGTCTTAATGTGTGAATACATTAGGAAGCAGCGCATTCTAGCCCAATATCGGTTGCTTCAAATCATTACGTTGAATTTACATGCACTCTATTTATTAAGTATTCAAAAATGAAAAATAAAGATAATTTATGATAGTTTTATATAATTTATGATAATTTCTCGAATTAATAACTTATCGTCGAGTATGGATAGAGTACGCTCGGTACGCTATTCTGACATCATTATACATGTACAGTGTACACTGTACATTGACTACTACTCCGATAATACCAGTAACCTATGCACTCTATGAGGTAACAATGGTCAGCTCATACTGCAGTGATCTCGTGCCAAGTGTAAATTCTACTATTTTAAAATCATTATATACATTAATATTTATTATCATTGTGCACGAGATCACTGTTATTCCCCTACGAGATCACTTCCCACGAGATCACTGCGTATTCCCCTACGAGATCACTTCCCACGATATCACTGCGTATTCCCCTACGAGATCACTTCCCACGAGATCACCGCGTATTCCCCTACGGGTCGAAGGTCGAATACAAACTGTGCCCGATGGATCCGAGACTAGGCTTGCGCTGTTTAAACGAAGGCATGTAGCCGGCACCTCCAGCACTCGCTTCGTCAGTCTTACCGTAGTCGTCTGTGTGTAGAGGTCACAGAGGTCAAACAGGTAAAATAGGTGTGAAGGTTATAAAGGGGTCATGGTGAAGGTTATAAAGGGTGAAGGTCAAAGAGGTATAGATATGAAGGTTATACAGGGGTCGTGGTGAAGAGTAAATAGGGATATAGGCGAAGGTCAGAGATGGGTAGAAGTGAAGGTTAGAGGGTGCCAAAGTTGAAGGTTATAGAGGTCAAGGTTAAAGTTGAGATAATGGTGGTAGAGGGCTAAGAGTGAAAGTAAAGGTGTAGTAATATTTTCTGTGAACCGAAGTGAGAAGAAATGAACGTAATGCTATTACTTTACATCACTCTCGCGGATAATAAAGATAATAAGAGAACGTGATTGTAGTATTATTGTGAGAATATAAACATGCTGATACATATTGGTAGATAAGTAATAGTTTGATGATAATAAGAGAACGTGATTGGCCAGGATTCAAGATACTAATACGCATAGAATTACGTGTACACAAACTTTCATCATCGATATCTGGAAGAATCAATTGTTTGCCAATATTCCAGCTAGGCCGTCCGTTATTTTCCTTCCTTTCTAAGGTATTCTTTCCTGAGAATGAGAAAATAAATATAATTATTTACATATCTATGAATGGAAATAAATAAAATATAACAAAATAAATACATTGTAACTATAATAAAAATATTAAAATTGAATCAAAAGTTAAAGTTTAATATAAAAGCTTACATATAGTTATAAATATATATATATATATATATATATATATATATATATGTAAATATAATTTGATACAATTATACATATACATATAAATAATAAAAAAACTATCACCAAATATATATTACAAATATAGGAACGCAATGAACAAATGAAATCATAATGAGATTGAGATTGAGATGCTAATAATGAGATCGTAACGATTAAGTTAAAAATAATGTAGATTTTTACGCAAAAACGATGAGCTACACACTCTCGGTGTGTTCTATTTATAGAAATGAGCTAGTGGTTGCCAACGACGACGGCGATGGTGACTAATCTAACCGGGCATGTAACGCGATTTACTCATGTAAAGATGTTTAGCAGACGTGCCGTTGACGTGGGTCGGCGTTTTGCTCGGTTTGGTGGTTCTGTGTGAGTGTGTGGTTGCGAAACAGTGACTAAGAGAGAGGGAGAGAGAGAGAGAGAGAGCGGGGGAGGAGGAGGAGGAAGAGGAATAGAGCTCGTAGGAAGGTCGTCAAAAAACAACGAAGCAAAAATCAACGAAATGAAATTTACGATAAAAGTACGCGTGTACGTTAAGATGAGAAATGATAGGCGCCACTAACGCGAATATATCGTCGCGGTCGTCGACGAGGAACGGCGCCGGAGCCACGCCCCCTTTCGTCGCCTTATTGGACGCAGCCGCCGGCGATGCGATGTTGTCCTTCATCAGATAGGACACGCCCCCTTGGTCCTGCTTGTTGCCCGGCGGCTTAGCGTTCGTGTGTATCGTGCGTAGCGGTTGCTTGCCTTGCGTCGTCGTGGTCGTAGCGTTAGCCTTGACGCCGTAAGGGCTGCCGGGGGTGACAGGGCGGCTCAGTTATACGATTGTGGGGGTATATTACATTAATATCGGGGCATTCATATACACGAGGGTGTAGGGTATACAATACACATGATACGCATCCAATCAAGCAGGTATTATTGTCTAATTTCAATCGTTATTACCAGCTCGTTATTAATTTCAAATATCACGTTAAATTTATTTGTTGAACAAATTTGAATCACAAATATCTAGGTCATTAAAACATTATGCTTGATTTATTTATATCATACTTAATCATAAAAGTACTTGTAATTAAATAAATAACCCACAAATATAAGTTACTACTACTACTACCACTACAACAACCAGCACCAATACTAACCTAGTTAGTTCATCAGAAAACAATGAATCCCTACGCCTAGCAGCTCTTTGTTTACCTACGGCATCTCCGGCCGCAGTTGTCATGGGGCCGGTGATGTTTTCATTGTTTGCCCTTCGACCCGGTTTATGTTGTTGTTGTTGTTGTTGATGTTGTTGATGTTGTTGATCTTTGTGTACCCCTATGCCCAGCATGCTGATGTCTATGGGATCTTCAGACTTCCTGGGCCCTTCGTTTCCTACTACGAGGCGAGTTAGAGTCACGTTTAACTCTTAAAGCTTAGGCCACACTCGCAAATTTGTGAATATATTAGCACGGGAATAGTAATCGCAGTTTTACGCAGGGTTTCGAACATGTTTGCGAATATTCGATAGTGTGACCTTAGCTTTAGAGTATAATGGACGGTATTCATAACGTGAACAGTCTACTTATACATCTATGTATACCTATATTTATAAATGTATATACATGTTTTAATAAAAAAATTTGTTAAGTTTTTCAAATAGATTTTATGGTTATTTTTTACACGATATATATAATCTATTATTTAGATTAGACCACTTGTATAGTTTTTAACAACTCCTCGAAAGCATATTGCTATTAAAGGGTTCCTTTTTAACTTATTACATAACAATATTGTATTGTATACATATTCCACGTGTATTCATTATTTATTTATATTATATTAGTAAAATAAATTGTATTCATTATTCATTAACAAAAGACTTCATTTAAAATACCGAAGCGAGTGATGGTTAACATATAGTGCAGTGGTTCCCAACTTATGGGTCATTGGGTTTTGTATAGGGTCACGAGCCAATTTATATAGATATTTATAAAAATATATATATATATATATATATATATATATTATAGTTTATATTATTCATTGATAACTAGTCTAATAATACACAAATAAAATTTGTCATTGGGATTCACTGATATAGTGGCACTTTAATGGCCGCAGTGTACGGTATACACGAACTTGTGGTGGGGTCGAGCGTCTCCACCTTGCCCCAACGTTTGCGCGTCTTCGCGGAGGTCATACTTCCGAAAGAGAATTCGTCCTGTGGGGTTATGTCCTTGTGTGTTATGTATTGCGCCAAGGTGTTATTAATGTGAAGGTCGCGCGTTATGCATTGCGCTAAGGTCGTTATTAATGAAGGGGTACGTTATGCATTGTGTGAAGGTGGTTATTAATGAAGGTCACGCGTTATGCATTGCGTGAAGGTCTTTATTAATGAAGGTCGTGCGTTATACATTGCGCCAAGGTCGTTATTAATGAAGGGGTGCGTTATGTATTGCGCTAAGGTCAGTATTAATGAAGGTCACGCGTTACGCATTGCGCCAAGGTCGTTATTAATGAAGGGGTGCGTTATGCATTGCGCAAAGGTCATTATTAATGAAGGTCACGCGTTATGCATTGCGCGAAGGTCATTATTAATGAAGGTCGCGTTATGCATTGCGCAAAGGTCATTATTAATGAAGGTCACGCGTTATGCATTGCGCTAAGGTCGTTATTAATGAAGGGGTGCGTTATGCATTGCGCCAAGGTCGTTATTAATGAAGGACGCGCGTTATGCATTGCGCTAAGGTCGTTATTAATGAAGGACGTGCGTTACGCATTGCGCCAAGGTCGTTATTAATGAAGGTCACGCGTTATGCTTGCGTAAAGGTCGTTATTAATGAAGGACGCGCATTATGCATTGCGCTAAGGTCGTTATTAATGAAGGACGTGCGTTAGGCATTGCGCGAAGGTCATTATTAATGAAGGTCACGCGTTATGCATTGCGCCAAGGTCTTTATTAATGAAGGGGTGCGTTATGCATTGTGCGAAGGTCATTATTAATGAAGGTCAGGCGTTATGCATTGCGCAAAGGTCATTATAAATGAAGGGGTGCGTTACGCATTGCGTGAAGGTCATTATTAATGAAGGTCAGGCGTTATGCATTGCGCCAAGGTCGTTATTAATATGGGGTGCGTTATGCATTGCGCGAAGGTCGTATTATCGATATTAAAGATGATCTAGTAGTAACTAGTCGCTGTAGGAATTATGTCGGGGAGATGTGGAGAAATTAGTGCGTACTTAAATTACACGTTTAACTCTAATAGCATCTATGTATCATACATATATAGACGTGACGGCCTCTGTACAACTATAATGCCGGGCGCTGTTGAACGAGTACGTAAAATAGGACGCCCGAGCAATGGCTAGATAATGCGACGGATTCGACTAAGATGGATATTACGGATTCGGTAAATGTCGTGCGCGATCGAAACGGACGGAGAAATGTGTTTCTACGTCGAGTGCGTTAATTCCCCCTACGTTTTACGAGATTAAAAGAAGTATATATATATATATTGTAAATGAGTGTATGGTTCCGATACGAACACCAATTAAAATGCGCCCCGACTATAATTAAAGCGGTAGATATACGGCGCGGCATACATATAACGACGACCTTGACTTTAGTGGGAGACTGTCGATGCGGCGGAGAGTGTTGTTTAGCTAGGGGCGACGCGGGGTCGATGCTGCTGCGGCGCCGAGTACGCAGGTGAGTCATCGTGTTCGCTTCGTTACGGCTGAGAGCGGGCGCCATCCGATTGGAGGCCGACGTCGGCGGGGTCGGTTTGTAGGTCGCGGTGGGCGCTAGATTCTGACCTACTTTGAAGTAGTCCAGTCGCAGGCACTGAAACGGGGAGAGAGTGCGTTACGGCGCTAATGAGGGTCCACTATTTGTATTACATTCAATATATATACATATATATATATATATATCGACTTCGAAGGTACATTAGAGCCATATGGTTATAAGTGAAAACTTCATCTAAGTTCCTGGATTGGATGAAAGGACTCCACCAAATAAAAATAACAATAACAAAATAACAATATATATATATGTGTGTGTGTAATTTCAGTAATGAATGTTATTATTATTATAATGTGGAGCGGGACGCTATAACTATATTAACTAAGTATAATAGTATGATATAGTTAAACTTTTAGCATTAATATTTGGAAATATCTATTCTCATATAGATGTAATTACAGTAAGTATTAAGCCGTGTTCACACCAATACAATACAGCTGCCACATATCGGCCAGATGTAGATAGCCAGATATCGTCTGACATCAAAATCTTACAGTAATGGCTATAGTTACTGTTGTTGTTGTTGTTTAAGTATTTATTTAAGCACATCATTAATAATTATAATTCTAACAATATATATCAAATATAGAGTGTCCGATATCGGGTATCAAATACAGACCGGTATTCTATCATTTTTGGAAATATAACATTGTATTATTTACTTTAAGCCATATTCAAACAATAATCACATGATCGCTGTTATATAATAATATATAATTAGGTAAGGTAAGGTAAGGTAATGATTTATTTATGCACTCGTTATATTTTAAAATCTCACAAGTCTTGAGAATATATAAAAATATATAATAATAATTAAATAAATAAATAAATATATAAATTAATTAAATGTTCAACAAAAAATTAGTAACTTCTTCTTGAATTCATTATGACTCCTTATGCGTCGTAATGACTCGGAAGTTATATATTAAATTAGAAGTTATATATATATATACATATATATATACGTTTAAATTCTATACACTTATAATATTATGATTAATTCCGCGACTTACGTTCATAGCCGAAGGACGTTTCTGAGGGTCCCAGGTCATCATCTTCGACATCGACTGAAGCGCTTCGTTTCCCGCCGACGGGATCACCTGCTTTAGGGGCGTGGCCACCAGCTGGGGCCAGCGGAAGTTCATCGAAGCCGACAATCGATGACCTTCGACCCAATCCGCCTACGAATCGATGAGTCGCGCGTTACCACCACCAGGGGGAAGTGTGAAATCAAATACACGTGTACGATATTACGTGTACTAGTTAAATATGATATTCGCGCGTGATTCATAAGTATGTTCGGTGTGCTTCGAGAATATTACGCTAATATTTATATATAACATATTTACATGTATATAATGATATATAATAATAATAAATGAGAATAGAAGAGTTTAAAAGTTAATTGATATAAAATTACTAAAACTTAATCACTCAATGGATATCGCACAACAATTTTATTTTCGTAATAATGTTGTCTCATAAAACAGCACAAAACGCCTTTACAACATGTGTACATGCACCTATATAGGTGCAGTGATGGGCACCTATATAGGTGCAGTGATGGGCACCTATATAGGTGCAGTGATGGGCACCTATATAGGTGCAGTGATGGGCACCTATATAGGTGCAGTGATGGGCACCTATATAGGTGCAGTGATGGGCACCTATATAGGTGCAGTGATGGGCACCTATATAGGTGCAGTGATGGGCACCTATATAGGTGCAGTGATGGGCACCTATATAGGTGCAGTGATGGGCACCTATATAGGTGCAGTGATGGGCACCTATATAGGTGCAGTGATGGGCACCGATCCTTTTTTGGATCAGTATCGAGATCGCGATCCCTACCCTTTACCCGATCCTCCATTCGTTACCCGATCCTTTGACGATACCGATCCGGATGGGATCGCCAATCAATAATCGCGATCCTGCCCATACTGTATATGTGATCTGATTGCTAAACGCGTATAATAAACAGAGCAGAGTTCACCGTGCGTGTGTGTGGGTGTGGTCGCACCATCGATGTAAAGAGGGTTACGTAGCGATTGAATGTAGTGTATGGCACGCCTGCGATAGAACGGCGGTTCAGTTGAAACCTACTACTAAATACCTACTAGATTTATATAAATTACTATTATTTATTTATATTGATAATTACGATCAAATTTAATGTACTATCTATACTAAAAATAAGTATTATATATATATAAAATACAGCGTATTAACATTCCTCGAAATTGTGGTATTTTAATGCATTTTAATCGAAGATATCATACTATTTATAGACATATATAAATCCATAAACATAGATTCCTATATAATACGACTAATATCCAATTAAAATCACCGATGCCATTTTTTTAATTTATCTATCTTTTATATGTAGTGCGTGCGTCAATTGCACAGGACCACTTTCTTCACTTGGACCGACACACTAACTGTAGTGGGTGTGCCCAGCACCGTGAATATATTGAACAGCTAATCAATATTTAAGCAGAGGGGGTAACTAAACGAGGGGTAACTAAGCGAGGGGTAACTAACGGGGGGTAACTAAACGAGGGGTAACTAAGCGAGGTGGTAACTAAACGAGGGGGGTAACTAAGCGAGGGGGTAAATAAGCGGGGGGGTAACTAAGCGAGGGTAACTAAGCGAGGGGGTAACTAAGCGAGGGGGTAACTAAGTGAGTGGGGTAACTAAGCGAGGGTAACTAAGCGAGGGTAACTAAGCGAGGGGGTAACTAAGTGAGTTGGGTAACTAAGTGAGTGGGGTAACTAAGCGAGGGGGGTAACTAAGCGGGGGGGGGGTAATTAAGCAGGGGGGTAACTAATCGCATTGCGTCAATTGCAGCGGTCCACTTTCTTTACTAACTTTAGTGGGCGTTCCAAGCACCGTGGAGATCTTGAACAGCTGATCAATCTCGCTGTTGCCCGGGAATATCGGCCTCAGCGTGTACAGTTCGGCCATAATGCAGCCGACCGCCCACAGGTCAATGGGTGAACTGTAGCTAGTAGAGCGTAGCAATACTTCCGGGGCTCTGTACCTGGGGGGGGGCGGGGCGAGTAGTACGGGGTCGGGGTGGAGGAGGAGGGGGCGCGGTGTCTGTGAGTAGAACTACTTTAATAATGAGAGTGTGTACGTCGTAGACATTGTGCGCTATACGATGATTATCTGCTCGTCACTGTTCAGCGCTGCTTTAGTTTGAGAAACACTAATTGCGTAGTTCAGTACGCGCTTCTCTCGAGTAATATAATGATAGTAGACAATGATTATGTAAATAATTGTATAGATAATTACATAAATACTTATATAAATGATTATATATATATATATAATTAGTATATAAATAATTATATAAATACTTATATAAATGATTATATATATATATGGTAACTAAGCGGTAGGTAACTAAGTGGGGTAAGTAGGGGGGGGTAACTAAGGGGGGGTAACTAAGTGGGGGTAAGTAGGGGGGGTAACTAAGTGGGTGGTAACTAAGTGGGGGGGGGCGTAATTAAGGGCACGCGGCACGGGTTTTTCGTTTACATGTAAAAGATACAAAAAAATTTTTTTTTTTAATAATCCAAGAGTTATGAATACGTATGTACATGACCTACATAATATCAACAAAAATGTTACCAAAATACTATTTTTTAAATAAATATAAATTCTTATCAATAGAAAAACTAGAATAATAAAGCTACATGTGTTATGGATATAATGCACACAAAAATAAATAGAATAAAGCAATATTACTAAACTTATTGAAATTATAGTGAAGTAGTTGGTCACATTAATTATTTTGTATAAATCAAGTTAAAGTTATTTTAAATTGTATTGATATGTTACAAATAAATGACATATATATATATATATATATATATATATATATATATATACATTAATACACAAGTATATCTATGTATAATGAATGTGTATAAATGTAATATATATAGATATCATTATAGTTA
The DNA here is from genome assembly GCA_964019155.1 of Osedax fenrisi. Taxonomy (NCBI): domain Eukaryota; kingdom Metazoa; phylum Annelida; class Polychaeta; order Sabellida; family Siboglinidae; genus Osedax; species Osedax fenrisi. The sequence continues at coordinate 117,113,163 of OZ025239.1, read as the reverse complement.
TAAACAATTAATAGATATATATTGTAGAATTTATATAATATATACGAATAACAAACAGTTATAAATAGTATAGAATCAGTATAAATAATATAAATAGTACATCATATAATTATAACACAATTTTTTCAAAAGAATTCTACCTGTCACAATTTATATTTCATAATAAAAACATCACCTATATACTAATGCATCATATAATAATCTATCCTTTAGTTTTAAAATGATATCTTATAACCACGTAAAATATGCATTTTACGGATTCACATATATAAGAAATAAATTATTTTAATATATTTATTACAAATTATATTTGTTATTTATAGTTGTTTTAAAATGCTTCTTTTTATCAGTTTTATTTTACGTAAACTAACCATTTATATACCATTTTAAAGATAATATTTCAAATATTATAAATAAATAATAATAAAATAATACGAAAATTATATTTTTTCATGATTTTTACCCGTGCCCCGTGCCCTTAAGTTGGTGGTAACTTAGCGAGGAGGGTAACTAAGTGGGGGGGGTAACTAAGCGAGGAGGGTAACTAAGCGAGGAGAGTAACTAAGCAGAGGAGGTAACTAAGCGGGGTGGGGGTAAGTAGGGGTGGTAACTCAGTGGGGGGTAATTAAGTTGGTGGTAACTAAGTTGGGTGAGTAACTAAGCGGGGGGGTAACTAAGCGAGGATTGGTAACAAAGTGGGGGGTAACAAAGTAGGTTGTAAATAAATAGGGAGGGTAACTAAGTGGGTGGTAACTAAGTGGGGGGTAACTAAGCGGGCGGGGTAACTAAACAATAGGGGGCGCCTACCATCGTGTGGACACGTAGTCAGTGTAGGGCGGTCGGGAGCGAGTTTCTCGAGCCAGCCCGAAGTCTGCAATCTTAATACAATCGGGACCGGAGCACAGCAGGTTCTCAGGTTTGAGGTCGCGATGGAAGTAACCTTCAGAGGACACGAGTGGGTGTTTCAGTGTGTATGTGTATACTAAAGTAAGTTCTAGTACGTGTGATAATGTGTATGAAGGTATGTATGAAAGTCGGATAGTATTTGAGACATACGTTAACTTTTATAAAGGTCAAATATTTTTAATAATAATATGACGCAACTTTTTTAAATAAGTGCACCATTATACATCTTGTGACTAGTTGAATCGCATTAATTTAGTAAATATTTATATTTTATTTAAAATATTTATTATTGTTTAAATATAGATAATATATAGATATATCGTTATATAGATATAGTTATATATAAAATATATTTGTTCGATATATTATAATACACTTTTAATGACAAATACAATAATTGTGCCATATATATCCTATCCAAAATAATGATGTTCTATAGAAATCGACGGATATATTAGAAATTCCCATTATAATATGTCACACGTATAGAGATGGTGAATCGTGGTGCATAGCGGTGTTATTTATAATTCATATCATCTTTCTGATATTAATATTGTAAAATTACGATGATATTAAAATTAAATTTATTCATAATTATTCATACTAGCGACTAATTTCGTCAAACTTTTACATTAATATACGAAATTAAATCCTCGCCGACGAAACACTACGCACTTTACATAATATATTCTACAATCGGTGGCCGCCGCGTCGTACCGTGTTTATGCATGAATATCAGCCCCTGCAAAACTTGATAGATGACGTTTCTGACCGTCGATTCCGGGAATAATTTGTCCCTGTAGATGGCGGAACAAAGTGTGAACATCAATCAACTTTCTAAGTGCGCGCGGTCTAAAATACCTATTTATGCATACATAATGTCCACATAATGTCCACATAATGACTACATAATAGGTAGTAGCCGTATTAATATGGCAATCGTTGCCAATGGTTTTTAGGAATTTCAAAACATGATATATAGTAAAATATTAAATTTTTTTCGATTCTCAAATTTAAACTTAAAATAAGTCGCGACGGAACACTGAAATAAATCATGGTTTTTTAGTAAAGCTATTACATAACATGAGATAATCACTGGATAATGTTCGCTGGCTCATTACAGAAAACTAATAGATTAATACATATCAGGGATAGAGTCAAATGCGTATTTATATTTAAAAACACAGATTGGGTGTATTTTATTTTTATTTTTATTTGTATATTTAATCAGAGATATATTTAGATTTGATTATTATATTTGGTGTTTTCGATTCGTTGTAGATTACTTCACTATTCATCAAATATAAAATAAAATACATATGTATTATTTTGATATTTACCGTTGTAATCAATTAAAATAGTTATTAAAGTTATTATATTGATAAATACTAATAGTATATCTAACTATACGTGTTTGTTAATAATTGTATTACTAATATTGTTATTTCTAGCTACTATCTAAACCCAAACACAAGTTCAATCTTGCTAAACTATTTCTCTCCAATTTTCTGTATTTGTATTTTGTTTTATTTTTATTTTGTATTTTATTTGAATAAAATATTATTTATGTATTTGATTTTTTGTGAAAAAAGTATTTATATTTATATTTTAATTTGAAAAATATATTTGACCCTATCTCTGATACATATATAAAATATTCGTATACAATAAAATATATGACATTATAATAGTTAATGGTATGATTATATGTATTCGATCCAAAATAACTATTTTCCACACCAATAAATATCGGAACAGAATAGCCCCGTTATGTCTAGTGAGTCCAGAAATAGGAGTAGAGTAATAAGTACATAGTAATAAGCGCTAGAATAGTTAATATGAATGTAAGGCAATCACACAAAAGCTAAAACAACAGCAGTATAACAATTAGTACTGTAATCCCGTATTAACTTTAAGCACTGAATCGGAGCAGGGTAACGCCGTATTGTTTAGCGCATATTTCAGTGAAATCAATTATTGTAACATTATTATCGATGTAGTATGTTTATTAATATAGTGAGAGGGCATATTAATAAAAGTACAAAGAATTAATGAGCACGATATAGTTTCATGTATACAGGGTGTATAGGGTGTAATGTGTGGTAATATTATATAATAATATTATATAATAACAGTATATAACAACATAAATATATATATATAAAATAGAATTAATTGCAAAGCATCGTATACATAAGACTTATAGCGCGTTACTTATAGGTTACCCATAAGATATATCCTCGACCAATTACATTGCACGAGAAATACTAAATAAAGATGATTCTTTAAAATAAGAATGAGTCATTATAAAAACTATGATTCATTATAATAATATGCCTAACAATCAGTCATTTATTAGAAGTTTTTATTTTATAATAAACATAAATACACAACTCTTCATCTCATTACTTGCGAAGTTCTCTAAATAACGGTAGTTACTTCTTTAAGGTTAATAAGGAACACCAGTGAACTAATGCAAAGTGGTTTTGTGGGAGGTGATGCCGTGCAAAACGATAATGTATAATATAATAATAATAATAATAATATTTATTAGAAGAATTAAAATTTTTTTTTTCCGTTAAATTATAATGATATTTATATAATATTTTCTTCTAAAAGGGCTTCAAAATAATATGACTATTTTCTGTCGTTGTTGCCCATATATTAATGTACGTAATTATTTATAAATAATAGAATTTACAATACACACGAAATAATCAAACCAAACAGCTTCACCCCGTACGAGATCACTGGTTACCTTAATAAGGTACATCTATATTATTATCGTCGCCTAGATTTTAACTAAATAAGGTGATATGCACTGCAGGTATACCTATGATCGTGAAGGATTCAAAGGTTTAATACTAATACCGCTATCCTTAACACTAACCTATCCTACCGCTCCATATAATTAATACTAACCTACCCTACCGCTTCCTATCCTTAATACTAACCTATCCTTACCACTAACCTACCCTCAAAGCTAACTTAATTATCCGGAATGCTAACTTATATACAACGCTATCTAATCCCTAAGGCTAACCTATCCCTAACTCTAACCTATCCTTAACTCTAACCCATGCCTAACTCTAACCCACGCTTAACCCTAACCTATCTTTCATCATCTGATAGAGGTTCTCCTTCATGTACTCGAACACGAAGTACAGCATGTCGTTCTCACGGATCACCTCCTTCAGTTTCACGATGTTCGGATGATTTAGCTTACGGAGAGACTGCGGAGTCGAGAGCAACGAATGTAGGAGTATAATAAAGGGGCGGGGGCGGGCGGGGTTAAATAATGCTAGCTAGTTAAATAACGTTAACGTCAATGATAATAAGAGAGCAACGATGAACCGTCGCGATTTGGCGTCGGTTTTCTGAGGTAAATGGTTACAAATCTGTCATTTTTAGAACGGAACATAGATTACGATACGGTAGCGGTGATGTAATGATGCGCGGTGATGTAATGATGCGACGATAGACGATGATGATTGGTGATGAGATAGTAACCTTGACCTCGCGAAGGTTTAAACACTCATCCCACGAATAGTACTTCTTCTTCATCCTGTAGACGGGGAATTCAGTAAAGCGCTAGCGCTAATAAACCCATGAGTCATATTTAACGATGGCTAATGATTGATTATAAGTATACTATAAAAGTGTATTACGATCGGAATAATGATTGGCATAATTTAAATTACTTTATTTCGTATACAAATTTCAATAAATTAAATTAAATTCATTGAAATTCTATAAATATTAGTTTAATGAAGATTATCTTTAATTATAATTAATGAAACTAGAGTATGCACTGATAATAGAATGTTACTAGTATAATAAGTATATACTAATATTTAAAAAGTAAATCAATTACAAATAAAAGTAGTCACAACGATATAGGAGTATATTGTTTACAGGTTTAAACAACAGTTACGTCATAATGGTGACGTAATATTTCTAGTTATTCACTTATAAGCATATGGCTCTAATGTCCCTTCTAATGTCTCATGTTAAGGCATCCTTGGTTTTAATGAGAGCCGATCATTTATTTATACACAATTATATAAGATCACTTCTAAAGTTTATTGTAAGATCTATGTTAATGGTCCGGACTAGGCTCGAACACGTGTCCTACTGCTTGTGTGTCTGACGCCTTAGACAACTGAGCCACGCGGGCAGTTTTTTATATATCTTTATATAAATAATATATATGCATATGTAAAATAAGGATACATATCTATCGATGTAGGTGACATCCGACCATCGCGATATACACGAGATAAGCCCCGCCCAGTCCGCCGCCGCCAAACCCTGGTGACTAACTTCTTGATCGCGACCTTCTCGTTACTCTCCACCGTGGTCGCCAGCATAACGCTTCCGTAGGTTCCATCTCCGAGCTGCTTTACGAACTGGTAACGATTCATCCTGCCGCTGGTGGTGCTGATTCAGAGTCTGCTGCTGCTGGTGGTGGTGCTTCAGAGTCTGCTGCTGCTGCTGCTTCAGAGTCTGCTGCTGCTGCCTCCTCTACATCGAGTGCTGCGTGCGGGTTAACGCGAGTTAACTGATCGCTAACGGTGCGAGTACGAGAGATCTATCTACGAGGTTAATGTTGTTATACATTTATAAACGATAGCGTATTTTATATTATTTTTAATTACATTTTTTTTAATATTTCTACTCAAATTAAAAACCAAATCAACGGCGTCACGTAGACTGATATTTAATGCGCGGAGAATGTGAGACGTTAACTAACAAATACATAGTGACCTCGACGATACGTACAAATCTCTTCGTTTATGATATACATCCCATAATAATAATAACGCGAGCACACGCGGATATTTACACATATTTGTACGTAGCGTATAAACATGTTTACGGTGCACTTTCTAATAAAAAGGTAGCGTCTTCGAGAAAGAATACAATACAATACGTGTGACCTATATTTAGTCTACGACGCTACGCCGAATCCACATACCACACGCGCGCGCGCACACACTATAGCAGAGTAGGGTGGATCGTCGTCGTCAACGGTAACTATGATGAACGCTACTAGCGCGCCCCTATTTTTGTTATTAATGTTTTCAATATTTAATGACGGCGGGTGAAGTGTCAATGACTTCGACGGCTATTCCCGACATCTGACCAGTCGATGGTTTCAATTATTCAGCGTATTAACGACTCGAAATAGTTCACTATTATTAATTCAGGTCAAAGTACTTAGTTAAATTATATATATATATATATGATATATCGATATATATTTGATATATAAATATATATTATATATATTTAAAATTAATAAATCAATAGATATCCGTTACTCAGAAACAGAAATGTAAGACTTATGAAGATTAGCCGATGACGTACTAATGAATCATCATTACTAATGGCTCATCGCTAATGAGTCATTCGTGATCTCGTACTATACACGCTAGCTTAACGATACGTTTTTTAGAGATTAGCTCATTCTTTAGAATTTCGATTAATTTAAAGAAAATCAATAAAATAACATGTTTTGCGTCTGAGGTCGTGTTATTACATAATCTTATGACGTAATCATGGACGTCTCGTAAATAGATGTACTGCAGCATGTGATACTAATGTAATATTTGGATAACTATCTATGCGTTATAACTAACTGGATTGTCGGATACTACATAATGGACTGTGTTTAACTCTTAATGTCTGCTAATGATGTATTTACTGCTAATGATGGTTATATAATATGGTTATGCAATATGGTTATATAATAGGGTTATGTAATACAGTTATGTAACAGATATTTACTCATTAAATTATTATATAACAATATATTTCTCAATAAAACTATCTATAATATGATCATATAATAGTATATAATTATGGAGTTTAGCAAAAAAAAAACGGATATAGTTTAATTATAGTGCTGTTATAATTTAAAATTATGTAATACATAAAATTGTACCATAAATTATAGGAGTTTAAAAATAATTTGATTTTAAGAAAAATTAAATAAACTATATATAGCGATATATATATCTCGTGAAACAAGAAATGTAAACCTCCTAATAACTATATGTGACGGTCAATAACAAATTAATAATTAGTGTAATGTGATATATATATATATTTATTTTAACTATATCTAAATCGTTAATGAAAATCGGAAGAATACTATGCTTTGTTATAAAACCTGAAATATAGGAGAACCACATATATAACAATACATTACATATTAGCAACAACACTACTTGTAGGTCATTGTAATAATCAACATTATTGTTATATTAACAATAAAGGTCAAGTAAATATATTGATCATTATAATAGTTGTATTAATGAATCAATAAGCATATACACACACACATGTACATATATATATATATATATATATATATATATATATATATATATATATATATATATATATATATATACATGTGTATGTGTGTATATATAAAATTATATTACTAAGCATAAATATATATGCAAACATATATAAAAATAATTTATATTTTTAATAAAAGCTAAATGTGTAAATATGAAATATAATTTGTTATTAATAAATATTTATTAAAATGTTCGTTATTATTATCTCATATATATTATAAATTTTCTACGAATATTACCTATAATTGATGCAACCTCACCAATAAACCTTATTATTTGGAGTACCGCAATGATCTATGCTAAATCCCCTTCTAAACTCAACGTATATCTTACCAATATATTTAATAAATACACTGCAATTACTTACATGCCGATGATATTATTATGACACCGGTAAATCATGCAATACTCAATAAACGTTAGAGTTGTTATATCGTTATACGCCGATATTACAAAATTTGAGAAAAACAATTATTTACAATTTAACTCGCAGATAACCGCGCTACTAAACTTTACAATAAAGCAATTACTTAACATAACATTAACATAACAATACTCTACGTCAGACACAATCTTCGATAACGTGCTGATGAGTAACTATTACTACAGAAGACTTGCCGATGTCATCACACATAAGACGCATTACAAGTTCAGCTACTGCTAAACTTTTAATTCACTATATTACCTGAGAATATGTTATCATTTATATACAAATTATCTACCAACGATATTGTTATTAACTTAACTAGAAGTCTTTATCAATAGTACAATTACTTGTATGTTATTTAATTATTATAATATATATGTTACTATTTAGATTATATATGAATTTTATTAAATTTTATGAAAAATAACAGCTTTATATAATTTGTATTTAATATTTAATAAAACTAGTTGTTGATAAATTTGAATTCATTTATTTTATATATTTACTTTACTTATGACTATAGATCTACAGATTATGTATTTCACGTATATTCTATGTAAGTGAGAGAGACTAGCAGTTATAAGAATACGTGATGAGCTGTTAGATATAGTGGAGCGTAGTGTTGATGGAAGAGTATCCCCATCAAAACATTTGATGAATTTAAGAATTTATGAATTTACATCAAGTATACTATCGACATCAAACTGTATTTTTGAAGGATGTCGTTTTTTAAATTGACATTATTCATATGCATTATTACTGAACTATTTGAATATAAAACTATATTTTTTACAATCAATTACTTATGGTTAATATTAAGATATTCACTTTACAAATCAATATCATCTAGAACTATATGAATTATATTAAAAATCTTATTTTAAAATAGACATATTTCGTATTTATATGAAGGATGTTTATAATATCAAGACCTCCTATAACCTCGGTTTTGGAAGGTTATAGGATGTCTTAATAGTACAGTTGTTCATGTGATCCGTATTAACTCCTAAATTAGGTAACCAGTAATATTGTGCGGAATGAATTCGTCTGGTTTGGTAATTTCAGTAAGTATAAATTCTAATATTTATAAATAATTATTTATATTCATTTGTATTATAATTACATGCCTGATATTTGTAAACCCGACCACATGACTTCGTACGAGATCACTTGTATTTCTAAATTAGTTATAATATTTAAAAAAACATATTTGTGGTTTTTAATGTAGATTTAATATATTCTATATGGTAACTAGGGAACATGTGCGACGTGATTTTGTGTGGGTGTATTCATTTCGTTTGGTAACTTATAACGAAGTTTAAATCATATTATTTATTAATAATTATTTAAATTAATATATATAATCTTTTCGCACGATATCACTAGTGATCTCGTGAGCTCCACATAAAATCACTTTGAATGAGATCAATGGTATCCATTCTTAGAATGATTCTAGTCAAATCGTATCATAATTATGTTCGTGAATATATTATATATATATACACACATATTAACTTAATTTAAACAAAATTACTATTTTCCTATAATTAAGACATAGTATAATTTCAATTAAATTGTGAATATATTTCATAGTATATTGATTATTGATTTATAATAGAAATATAATGAATCAATGGTATTATTATAATATAATTATTATAATAATAATCTATAACATTCAATCATTAATTCACGACTGAACATCAAAAGATAATTTAGTTAAGCATACCTTCAGAACTATTATTATAATCCAATGTTTTGTAATATATTTAAAAACATTATTTTATATATACACTGTCATCATATGCGTTTGAATCATATGGAAAATATTAATGTGTAACAAAAAGACATAATAAAACTATATTTTTGATGATATTTGTTGAAATATTTGATAATATAATTTACTTAAATTATAACAATTTATAAAAATATACTATGTACAAATATAATATTAAAATAACTATTAAATGTATATTATTATGAGATTATAATATAATTATTGTAATACTATATTAATTTAATATAATGTATGCATATTTGTTTATATTGGAAACAAAATAAATTCAAAGCGAGGTTATGGGTTTTTATTATACAAAGACTATCAAATAACTATTATTATACATTAACATCAAATCTTGGATATAAAATAAATATAAATGTATAACTACAAACAAGACCTCCTATAACTTCGAGGTTATAAGAGGTCTTGCTACAAAGTAGTAAACATATGTATTATTATACCACTATTTAGAACGTATATCAGTAGTAAAGCATGATTATGGCATATGTGGTTAATATTTTATAAATGGGTGCATAGTTTTGTATTATGTGTAACAATTTGCATTAATTTTACAGCATGCATGCTTTAAAATCAATTAAATTACCACACATAACATAGTACCCAGCAAACAGTAAGAGCAGCATAATAGCAGCATAACAGCAAATGCTAGAGCCTCAAATGTTTACATTGTGCTATTATGCTGCTATTAAATGTCTATTATGCTGCTATTATTCTGCTATTAATTTGTAATGATATAATGCTGCTGTTATGCTGCTGTTATGCTGCTATTATGCTGATATTATGCTGCTATTAATTTTAAATGTCTATTATGCTGCTATTATGCTGCTATTAATTTGTAATGATATAATGCTGCTATTATGCTGCCGTTATGCTGCTATTAAATGTATATTATGCTGCTATTAATTGTTCATGCTATTATGCTGCTGTTATGCTGCTATTATTAGAATAGCAGCATAATAGCAGCATAATATACTTTTAAAATTAAAAGCAGCATAATATTAGCATAATGGCAGCATGTCGTGGTGCGACGCTGTCACTTGAATGCTATGCTCGACATGTCCGACGGGGCATTGCCCGTTGCCATGGGGCGGGGGCAAGGCCCCCCTGAGAGTAGGTAGGCCTCTAAAACTTGTTTCACATTTTTTTTCATATAATATTAATACTAATAGTAAATTTACTAGATATTTAATTATATTTATATTTTTATTTTATAATTTTATTTATATTATATTTATTTATTAGAATGTATAAATTCTAAATACATTCTAAAGACATATATGTCTTTTAGTCATATACATTATAGTTAGGATCCAATTCAGTATTTATGGTTTTAAACAAATATTTTATAAAATGATGGTAAATATTAAAAATAAATGTTAATAATTTAATTGTAATTCAAAAAGTGTTAATAGTTATAACTAGGGTATACCCTATCATGATCAAACAACATAAAACTATTTGGTTTTCTAACTAAAATAGGAGCTGAGAAATTAATAGATCACAGAATAGCCGAAACAGAATCAAAAATCCAACCAACCCCAAACCCAAACAATAGCACTACAAAATATGAAAAAATAAATTTATCGTCCATCTGATCTCGGAAATATATTTACAATTATAATTACAATTATAAATACAATTATAATTGTCCTAAACTTAAAGTGTACATCGTACAAGTGGTAGAGCATCTTTTGGAAATAAAATAAGAAGATTTACCGATAATATGTATATATATTTATTTATATATACAAAACTATAGCAAATTTAATTCATATCCATTTTTATATTATAGTACGTTCACATTAAGTGGTTGCTACCATTGGAATTCCATAATGGAAAAAGAAAATGGTTTGATAAATGATCACAATCATGTGATTCCTTCTATGAATCGCGTAAAAAAGATCCAACTGTTGATTGACTACCAGTGCATTCTCCTAAAAAGTTATTAGATTTAATTTCATATCCCACTCAAAGTTCTCTAATATCTGATCACTTTGCAATTTTATTTGATTTGATCTTGCCGGTGACACAAATTAATCGACCTCCTAAATCGTTTCGGAAAATATCCTAAAAAGTATTCTTCCCAACTCCTCAATTCTAGATCAGTACGAAATAAAGTTGATTTGATTACACATTTAATTATTGATTCTAATTGTTCTATATCTGTTATTACTGAGACTTGGCTAACTATTGATGATTCTGCTCTAGCTTCCAAACTGATCCCTGATTGTTTTAAAGTATTGCTTGATAATAAGTATACATCACATCGTCATGGCGGCCTAGCTCTGTTATTCTCATCGGAAATTAAGCTCATTTCATCAAATACCCCATGTTTCTCTTCATATGAAATTCTGATCTGTAATATTCAGTTTCCTTCCTTATTTACCATTGTAATTATACTTATCTACCGTCCACCTTCATATAGCCTACGGAGTTTCTTAACTAACCTCCTATCTATCTTAGAATCTAGAATCTAGATAGCTATCACATTGGTTAACACGGTTATACTTGGTAATTTTAATATTCAAATTAATAATGATAATTATGCTTCCTTATCTCTGATGCACTTATATTTGAGTATTCCTTGACGCAATTGCGAACATGTTAACGAACATGTAAACATGTTCGTTTTCCTACTAACAATAATGGTAATAATATTGACTTAGTTTGAACTTTATCTGATTCTAATTTATTAATTTCATATCCCACTCAAAGTTCTCTAATATCTGATCACTTTGCTATTTTATTTGATTTGATCTTTCCGGTGAATTATTTATATTCTTCCTATAAAATCAATAATGTACAATATAGGGCCAAGAACAGAGCCTTGTGGAACACTATGTATGTTAAAATAAGGAGGAGTTATAACTATCATATTTATGCCGATGATCTTCAGATATATAGCCACTTCCTAGTTCTAGTAATTATGGTATGATTCAAATGTATAATTGTATTACTGATCTCATTCATTGGTTCTATCATAACTCCATTTCCTAAAATATGACTACAACTAATACTTTCATATCCACAAGACCCAGTTCTCCTTTACCAATCACTCATCCTTTTCTACTATAGTAACTATAATAATATTATAGAAACCAAATATAGTTATAGATTGAGAAGTTTGAAGATATATATATCTTCAAACTTCTCAATCTATAACTATATTTGGTTTCGTAGTAGTAGTAGTAGTAGTAGTAGTAGTAGTAGTAGTAGTAGTAGTAGTAGTAGTAGTAGTAGTAGTAGTAGTAGTAGTAGTAGTAGTAGTAGTAGTAGTAGTAGTAGTAGTAGTAGTAGTAGTAGTAGTAGTAGTAGTAGTAGTAGTAGTAGTAGTAGTAGTAGTAGTAGTAGTAGTAGTAGTAGTAGTAGTAGTAGTAGTAGTAGTAGTAGTAGTAGTAGTAGTAGTAGTAGTAGTAGTAGTAGTAGTAGTAGTAGTAGTAGTAGTAGTAGTAGTAGTAGTAGTAGTAGTAGTAGTAGTAGTAGTAGTAGTAGTAGTAGTAGTAGTATTAGTAGTAGTAGTAGTAGTAGTAGTAGTAGTAGTAGTAGTAGTAGTAGTAGTAGTAGTAGTAGTAGTAGTAGTAGTAGTAGTAGTAGTAGTAGTAGTAGTAGTAGTAGTAGTAGTAGTAGTAGTAGTAGTAGTAGTAGTAGTAGTAGTAGTAGTAGTAGTAGTAGTAGTAGCAGTAGTCAGGGCCGTGTTAAGAACATATCTACTACAGGGCACCATATTTAAGTGGGCCCCTAGATGGACAATATAGTTTTTTATATAAATTATATATGTGAGAAACCTATGTAATATATCTAATAATTAATTGCTAATGTGTTTATGAGGAGTGGGCATACCTATAAATAATCACTGTGAAATATATAGGGGATAATATTATACGAACTATTCAATTTAGAGATAATGATAATAAATTATAATAATATATAAAATAATTAATACATTGAGCGTTTATATATAGTTTCTTTATTTATAATTTTTTTCGAGTTTTCATATTTACAAAAATATTTGTAATTTCTGTTGTATTTAATGATTTTAATATATTGTTTTCAATAGATAATAATGCCAAGTTAGATAATTTATCTTGAGCTAAAGAATTTCTTAAATATGTTTTTATCAGTTTAAGTTTTGAAAAACTTCTTTCTCCAGTAGCATTTGAAATCATCAATGTCAGATATATTCTAATGATAATGCACATATTGGGAAATAATTCTGTAATTTCCTTTGAAATTAATTGCTTATAAATTTCCAATATATTTGATTCAGATTTCGTTCTTAGGAGCTTTACAAATTCAACAAATTGAATAAATTCATTACTGAAGTTTATATCGATATCGTATTGGTAAAATGATGATAATCTAGATGATATCTCAGATATTTGTTCATTGGATAGATTATCAAGTTCACATAAAAATCCGAATAAGTTGAATGGCTCAGCATAAGTACAAATTCTTTGATCTAAACAGTCTAAATCATTAAATGTATATTATTTTAATAATATTATTTACAATCATATTTAATACTTACGTAGAAGTTTATCAATAATAGGTAAGACATTATTAATTTCAAATTTTTTTGATGGAGTCTGTATATAGGTCCTATTAGTCCTATTCATCTGGTTGGTCCGTTTCTTCAAAATGTAATTTCCGTTTACTATGTAATATAGATTATTAATTAGAATAGGACAAACTATATTGTTAATATACCTTGCTATTTTGGATGAATATGTTAATATCTTACATCATTGTTTTGCCTTTTTCTCAAGATTATTAAACTCATCTCTTAACTTATAAATATAGCTGTGCAGACTCTTTAATAATATAACTGCAGTATTGAGATCAATTGAGTCTTAAGACTTGTACTTTGAAGTTCTTTAGAAGTACGATGTATACGTTATAATATAGTATTCCATATCACAGTAAATAAAGACGTTTCCAAATTATTAAATTTATTAAACAACCATTTTGCTTCATTTAAAGAAATACATTTAGATAGCATTCTGTATTTTCAATAAATTGCTTAATTAACTATTTGAAAATTAAATATCCATGCATTAAGGCATCGGTTGCATCAGCATGCGAAGACCATCTTGTTGTGCACAGTCTTTTTGGTACTTTAAAATACTTTTCACTTAATTGTTTTTTCATGATATTCCATCTTCTTGGTGGTGTGAAGAATATAGGATCTTTTTATGAAATCAAAATAATCAATGATTGAAGATGTCTCTAATGCAAAAATGCCAACTAAATTAAGTGAATGTGCGGTGCAAGGAATCCATAAAGCTATTGGATTAACTGCAATGATTATTGATTGCATACCTAAAATAAATAATGTATATTATAATATATATAATAATATACTATTGATAGCTATATTATATTAATTAATAATTTTATAATAATCTTTATATTTATAATCTTTATAACCTATATTACCTTTATATCGGCCAGACATATTTGACGCATTATCGCAACTCTGTCCTCTATAATTTGCAATATCTATTTAATGTTCGTCCAGGAAAGATAATAAAATATTTGCTAAATATTCTCCAGTGTGAGATGTTATAGGTAGGTATAAATGTTAAAAATCTTTCAACAATATCATCTTTATTTATATATCGTATTATTATTGTTAGTTGATCAACATGGCTTATGTCGGGTGTTGAATCTACTGATATACTATAGTACTTAGCCTTTTTACATTCATTGATTATTATTGATCTTACATTATCATCTAATAGTGAAATAACCTCATCACATATTGTTGAATATAGATAATTAACATTTCCTTTTCCACGGTTTCTATATTTTAATAAATTATCTGCTAAAAAGTTATCATATTTAGCTAGTAATTCAATAGTTCCAAGATAATTTCCATTTCTTGTTGAACCCAAATCCTGAGTATCACCTTTTAAATGCAGTCCACGTGAAACAAGGTATTTAATGACATTTATAACTCTCTCTATAACTTTAAACCAATATAACTTCTCATTCTCCAATTGATTATCCAGGGATGCTTTAATTTTGATAACTGAATTAGTTACTCTATTAATCATTAGCATGTAGGGTTCCTATGCGTTTCGATGCCTACTACTATTTTCATGTGAAACAGCATCCTCGTGAATATGTTTCCAATTACTATAACCAGTTATAAATTTAAATGTTTAACTATAGTCTATAGGTGGATGGAATAATATGCCACTTTTATGCAATTTATTCATTAATAGGATTGAATCAAATTATTTTGCAACTATACAATTAAAAATGTAATGGGAAAAAAAAAGTATATAAAGTATATAATTAAAGATCTTAAATCATATATTAATCAATACATATATATTAAAATAGTGCAATTATTTTATCAAGATTTCTTTGATCAACAAATTTGCTTTAAAAAATGATGGGCCCCAAATTCTGAGTGGGCCCCCGGGAACCGTGCCCGGTGTGCCCCCCCCTTAACACAGCCCTGGTAGTAGAAGTAGTAGTAGTAGTAGTAGTAGTAGTAGTAGTAGTAGTAGTAGTAGTAGTAGTAGTAGTAGTAGTAGTAGTAGTAGTAGTAGTAGTAGTAGTAGTAGTAGTAGTAGTAGTAGTAGTAGTAGTAGTAGTAGTAGTAGCAGCAGTAGTAGTAGTAGTAGTAGTAGTAGTAGTAGTAGTAGTAGTAGTAGTAGTAGTAGTAGTAGTAGTAGTAGTAGTAGTAGTAGTAGTAGTAGTAGTAGTAGTAGTAGTAGTAGTAGTAGTAGTAGTAGTAGTAGTAGTAGTAGTAGTAGTAGTAGTAGTAGTAGTAGTAGTAGTAGTAGTAGTATATAATAATAATAAACACGATAATTGGGTACGTATATTTATTGAATAAACATTCACCTAAGTTTCGCTTGACACTTAGCGCACAATATCGCCATTTCGTAAGGGTAACAGTATCGATGTACGTTTGTATCAGTACAGACATCGACGCGAGTTACCCTAAACCATGCTATACAAGTATCATATTAAGCTGTCACCTATTCCGCAACTTAAGACCTGCGTTTAAGACATTTCTTAACTAATATTTTAGACAGCACTCTCTTCTTCTGTACACGTCTAATAGATGATCTGCTTCGAGATTTTGAGGCTTTTCTTGATTTCGTTACCTTCCTGTTTACTGAACGTCTTTTAGACGCCACTCTATTCTTTTGTACACGTCTAATAGATGACCTGCTTCGAGATTTTGAGGATTTTCTTACTTTAATTGGCTTCTTGTTTACTGAACGTCTTTTAGACGCCACTCTCTTCTTCTGTATACATTTAATAGATTACCTGCTTCGAGATTTTGAGGATTTTCTTGCTTTCGTTGGCTTCCTGTTTATAGAACGTCTTTTAGACGCCACTCTCTTCTTTTGTACACGTATAATATATAACCTGCTTCGAGATTTTGAGGATTTTTTCAATTTCAACGTATTTTTGCATACGTTGCGTTTCTTCGAAGACAACCTCTTCTTTTGTTGTCGTTTCATCGATATACGTTTGATACACATGCTCTTTTGAGATATCAAAATATTAAGTTTCTTCGATCCAGCCTTTCTCGACGTCGATCTACTCTTCTTAGCCGGTGTACGTCTCATCGCATCCTTCTTGAGAATACGTACACCTTTCCTCTTTTTCATACACTTCGATTTAGCGGCCTTTTTCTTCACAGTGGCCCTCTTGCATATATGCTTCTTAATTGTACCACGTAACTTCAACATTGGTACTTTGGCTGTTCTCTTACATATTCTGTTTATATTCGTTCTTGCCATTTTGTTCTAGTTATCCGGCTTAGTTATTGGTATTTATGATTTGTAGTAGTAATTCAATTGCGATGTTGGTGCTTTAGAAAAAGTAGGCAATCAATTAAGTGATTTTATTTATTAGCAATTTTTAATATTCGTATATTTTAATTACACAAAAAAAAACTAAAAAATAAATAAAAATTCGAGAAAATTATTAGTTATTTATTAACAATTTCAATTAAATTGTTATCCTATCGAAAAAGTAAATATACTACTACTACTACTACTAATACTACTATTACTACAACTACTACCACTACTACTACTACTACTACTACTAATACTGCTACTACTACTACTACTACTACTTTGTAGAAGTCCGTGGGCTTATGTTAATCACACATCACTCGAAATAATTAGGTCTTCTACATATGTAGATTCTATATTGAGAGCGTTATACATTTTTCAAATTATATTTTGTATTTTAACATATTTATTTTATAATCCGTTTGATAACCTATGGAATTGTAAATATTAAGAATATACCCTAATAAGTAGCCTAATCTAACTGTAAATTATTATCTTATTTATGAATTTATATTAAAATGTTATATGCATACATCCCAATGGGACTTTAAAATCGTAAATTACATAATATTTTACATTTACTAATATTAATTTCCTAAATAAGGAAGAATTATTATTGATACATTCAAAGTTGTATATTGCTTACTTTGCTTACTAAAATATATCTTTCTACATCAATAGGTTATATTATTGGACATATTTACAATGTAAAAATAATGGAAACTTCACTCAAAAACCATATTATTTGGAGTACTATAAGGATCACCCTTCTATAGTTAACTTATATCTTAAAATTATTTAATATGTTTAAAAAATAACTTGCAATTAATTAATATTCATATTCTGATGATATTATAATCAGTTTTCAATATCAGTAAACATTATTGAAAACTGTATGACCACAATTATTTAATATTTAACTCACAGAAAATTACGCTACTAAACTTTACAATTAAACCATTTCGTTTAGAATTACTGAAATAAATAATACTCTACTACTGATAACAAATTGAAAATTATCTAGTAGTTTCTAATACTGCAAACTTTCCATTGGAATATCACATAATAAACAGTAATAATACAGCTATTGATAAACTGATTCAACTGTTAATTTAGAAATTGTCTAACAATTAAGACTACCTTTTTTTTACAAGAAATGCATTTATTTTTTCTAGATTAGAATAATTCCTGATTCAAACTGATTTGCAGAAAATTAGATCGCATCTCAATACTTAAATACATGAATATATTATACATATTGACTATAGAATCACATATTAGCAGGAATCTACTGAACTAATTATACACCATTTTATATATACTGAAACTCATATCAAGTACTTAATAGGCGGACGAGCCTACATATAATACATAATACCACTATATCACGTATAGGTAGAAGACCTACCATGTATGAATACATCACCTATAGTGTACCTTCAGATATATGCTGCCAGTGCATAGAAAATATCCATAGAAATTTGGTATGTGTGGCGAACTGAATGAATTTAAAAGACAATTGAAAACTTGATATTGACTATTTTTATCTTCATTTATTAATATATTTCATATATCAGTTTATTTATTGTTATTTTATATTTTTTGTTTACAATTATTCAGGTAATATTCATTTAGTCTCTCACAAGTTTTAGAATAACACACATTTTTAGGATTAACAGTATCATAATCATCACCATTATTATATCTGAGAATCCTTGAATTCAACAAAAAGAAAATCGACCAATAATATCACATTTCGACTCATCTATGGGACTTAAGGGAATGTATCTAATATCAAATTAAATTCAGTGAGAAGATTGTATTTATTAATATACTTAGGAAATATGTATTTACTAGATTAATAATCCACTGAAAAAATATAATATTACACTTCTGGCTGGTTTTAAAAGATATTTTTGATACAAACTGGAATTTATATTATATAAAATATATATATATCAATACTATAATTTAATAACAATATTTTAATACATGAAACATGCATACACTTGTACAGGTGATAGAAATGTTAGTAATAGTTTAATAATTCCTTAAGGGGACGCGATACCATTGATTTTTTCGAAAAAAAATTGAATTTCAAATTTTTAATGTAAAATTGTAATACTTCACATATCTTTTATGTGGTGTTTAAATTATGTTCATTACATTATTCATTTTGTTCATATTATATTATTTGTACCTGTATATTCATATTGTTTATATTCATATATTATATTTGAAACTTGATTTACTCAGAATAATTATTTGTGACCAATCATGCTGACATAACTGGTATTAACTTTTGTACAATTGAATATTTTTTCTTAATTTTTTCAATATAACTAGTTAAAACCTGTAAGATTAAAGGTATTTGTCAAAATTAAAAAATATTTATTTAAAAAATTTTAATTAGCAATTTAGTTGGAAAATTAACATTTTTTATCATATATTTCAATTATTTTTTTTTAGAAACGTATAACATAAATATGTGTAAACATCTATAAATTTCAACATATAATATAAAAATATGGAATATTTTTAATAGATTAAAAAAAAAAAAAAAAAAACAAGTGAATATTTTGTGAGTAAATAGATTTCTAAAAATAGCATTTTTTCGTATCTTTTACATGTAAACCAAACGATGGTATCGCGTCCCCTTAAGAAGTTCAAATATTACAACTATAATTCTCAAGAAGATGAAATTAGTAATACTTAATATTTATAAGTTATAATATATTCATAAATGATGTTGAGAAACACAATTAATATTAACAGATTAAAATACATATATATTGTTATACATTATTTATTTGAAAATATTTTGGATATTCAATAGTCGTTATAATTTTACAATAAATAGAAACTAATAAAAATGACTAGAAACCTGGGTTTTATAAATAAACATTTCGATAACTAATGTATATATATATAATAATTTATTTAAATATAAAAAAGATATGAGATAATCTATCAATGCATGTCTTCCTAAATATGTGAAATACTAATTGAAGAAAATAACAATAATGATATCAAAAGTGATTTATTATATATCATGGATAATGAGTTAATCGATATAATAGTGTTCAGATAAACAACAAGATGTAATAAATGCCTGAGTGGATAATAAAAGTACACATTGTAGTAGAATATATAAGGGATTGTAGCTAGTATACACTAATGCGTCAGCATGGAGAGGTGTGAAGAATGTTATGTAATATAGGTTGTAGAAGTATACACTGTTTAGTTTTATAGAAGAAGACTGATTAAGTGATCAGATTTTATTGTTTCGTCTACTGCCGACTGTACAGATGATTCCTATTACTACAATGGTCAACAGTATAGTCAATATAGCCATGCCAATCAGTGCTACGTATTCATCAGGTAGCGACATGATGTTCGTTTTAATACCTGTTGTTATGTTATTGAATAAGTTTTAGTTAAATATTTATGTAATATAATAAATAGAATTCATAATATTGTATATACATACATATATACTAGATATATTATATATATATATATATATACTAGATATATTATATATGTACTAGATATTGTATATATGTACTATAAATATAGTACATATATGTACTATATCTAGTATCATATAGGGAATAGGTACATACAAATTAGGGAAGTGATTGTTACATTTAACTTAATGATTATTTTGTTAATAAGTTTGCCTAATTTATATATTGTTATTGTTATTGTTATTTTGGTGGAGTCATTTCATCCCATCTAGGAACTTAGGTGAAGTTTTCACTTATAACCATATGGATCTGATATCCTTAAAGCCGCTCTCACGTTAAGGCATCCATTGTTTTAACGAGAGCAATTCGAGTTAATGGATCATAAATGATCATTTATTTATACACAATTATATAAGAATACTTCTAAATATTATGTTAATACCTATTTTATGGTCCATACGGGGCTTGAACTCGCGTCCTACTGGTTGTGTATCTGACACCTTAGCCAACTGAGCCACACAGGCAGTTATATATATATATATATATCAATATGTATATATATATATATATATATATATATATATATATATGCACTAATATATTATAATTAATCAATTGTTGGATTCAAAAGATATGACACGAAGTTTAAAGAATGTAAAGATGGATACATATACATATAGATCAGTAAATTATACATATCATATCATCTAGTAGAGCATGAATAACAGAACATTGATATCACATAGCAGTAGGTGTAGGACCTACACTGTAGGTGTGCAAAATATGATTGTATGTGTATGTGTGTGCATGTGTGTATGCATGTGTGTGTGTACTAGGTGTGTGTACCATGTACAGTGTACAGTGTATAGTATACAGGCGTACTTAATTAGGTTCATCATTAAATATTTAGAATTGAACAAGAATGCCTAAATCAATACCAAGACTTACAATGAATGTTTACAGTATAATTTATACTGAATAGAGAATGAGTATATTAAAGTATGAAACACTATATAAATCCAACACAAAATAATATAATATATATTAATTTATTGTTAGTATATAATATAAATTTCTTAAAATCTAGGATAAAAAAACAAACTTTTGAGGTATATAAAATCATAGTCTATATAAATTATAGAAAATATTTTATATAAAACATGGCAAATAACTATTATCATGTTTATTGTGACGTTAGGTTATATTTTCTATTGCATGATACTTCTATAAATGATATTTTATCGTAAATTATATGCAAAATATAATGGTTAATATAGACAATATTAGTTGCTTGTTTAAAAACGATGGCAACAACTTATAGTTACCAGATTAGTAGAATGTATAACTTATTACCGATTTACTCCGGTTATTACTACATGATCTATAGTGTAGGTGGTATTCACCTATGGAACACGTTATATACAATTATAATGAATATATTGTATCAGTTATTTTCAATGGATAATAAAGGATATTTAAATAACAATACATAGAATAAAAACTATTTAAATATCAAGATTATGATGTATATTATAATAATAAAAACTCTATATAAATAAATATAAATTGTTAAAATAATATAAAATGAATTAGTGAACCTTTATCGGGGGTTGTTGTTGTAGCTGTAACATTTCCAGTTGGTATTGCATTAACTGTATGAACAAGTAAATCATTATTATGGTAAGTCATTGCATACTATATATAGTTTATATAGATATATCAAATAGTAATATTATTTTATATATATATAACAAATATAAAATAATTATATTAAGCGGGGGAAAATATACAGTAATTATTACACCAAAATATACAGTAATTATTTATGCAATTTATAGGTATGATTTATAATTTAATTTATTAACTTTAATATCTAAGTTGTTTCATATAAGTTGTGTAATATTTGCATTACTAATTAAAAGTAAATTGATTTTTTTTTTAAATTAAAATGTATTTCATGTACATAGATCTACAAATATGTGAATATAAATATTATAAAATGTAGTAATAACAAATAACTGTATTTTTATCTCATAGAGCTATGCTATTTTCAATAAATAATATTGAATAACCATAATATAATGTTTATGATCAATTGATTTAAAAAATGTACAATATTGAATAACATTTTTTTTAATTTTTAAACAAAATTCCTATAGGAAAATTACTATAGTAATTAATTTATGTGAATCAAATATAAAAATATAATCTATTTTATATAATAAAAATAATTTTATAACATTTTTTATATGTCCATTTTATTTTAATTTTAAATTTAAATTTACAAGTAAAATAAATGTTAAATAAATATATGTTTATAGAATAATGATGAATAGCAATTAACTATATGTTAATATATTAAAGACAATATATATATATGCACATATATGCAATATATTAATGATGCACATTTTGTGTTTTATTTATATTCATTTAGATCAGTTGTTCCCAATCTTTGTTCATCATGACCCTTTTTTGATAATTCTTAATTTAAAAATATACCATGACACAATGACAAATTGTATTTATTTATCTTTTATTATTAAACTTTAGTCATAATTTATAATGGATATTAGATTATTTTGAAGTTTTTTAAAATAGCCCAAAATAACCCAAATTAAGGATTTTGAAAAGTCTAAAATAATCTATTTTGGACTTTGGCCAATATTAACTGGGTCTGCTCATGACAAAAAAAAACAAATGTCCCAACTTTGGGTCATGATCCATAGGTTGGGAACCACTGATTTAGATCAATTAAGATACCTATATTATTTGTAATCTGGAGATAAAAGTCTACATTAATCTTTATAGTAGAAAAGAATTGTTGCATAATCTTATTTTAACTACACACTATCTATATAAATATTTATATATATATATATATATATATATATATATATATATATATATATTTATATATGTATATATATATATAAATACTATTGGTATATGTAATGCAGTGTATAGAGTAACTAATGTATAATTAGTTAGTACACAATATAAGTAAGATTTAAATGTTATATTTGATTAATAATTAAATTATTATTAAAATATAATATTATATATATGTAACATACACTCATACATATATATATATATATATATATATATATATATATATATATATATTTCCTAATATTATACAAACCTACTATAGAATTTAATATCAATATAATTACGAGTGCATTAGATATATTTCCTCTAAATGACGTCATAGTAGCAACGATATATACGTATATACACGTATAGAATAAAACTGTATGCACTAGCGTACACGCTACGCGAGAGAGAGGTGTGTATCGGCGCTTGTGTGTGGTGGGCGTCACGCTCGAGCGCGTAATAATGCAGGCACGCGTGACGAAATGTCGTACGATAGAGTATTCTATTTTAGGAGACGTTTCCTTTATACTTCGTTGTAGATAGTGTTATGTATATGAAGCAATACATTAGAACCTAGGTGCTTGTAGTTTAAGTATAATTTATTAACCTTATCATTTATCAAATTATATATAATACCTACACACACGAAATACATATATATATATATATATATATATATATATATATATATAATATATGTATATATATATATAAATATAATGTCATATGATATAATTAAATACCTATAGGTATTAATTATATAAACAAATATTTATTAAAAAATAAAAATAGTGCTTATTTATATACAAAAAAAGTGAACTATTTATATACAAAAAAAGTGAACTATTTATAAACAACATTGTATAATCTATCAATATCTCCTTCCTGAATATACATTTTATTTAAAAATTGGTTATCGAATTTAATTGGAGATATTTAATTGACATTATAGTATGTAATGAAATAATCAATGCATAATTATGCATAATGTATTACTATAGTAATTACTAATATATATATATATATATATATATATATATATATTAGTAATTAACAAATTTGAAAAAGTAACTATAGGGTAACTATAACCTATTATAATAGGTATAGTAATACATTATAAATTACTATATATAAAGATATAAAATATTATTAATTAATAGTTAATATGTATTTTATATAGCTTACTAATTTTATATAGCTTAAGATAATTTATTTATAACTAAAATTATTAAATTCAATTTTTAAACATATTAAAAACACTTTTATTTTTTAAATTTTATGAAACAATTGTCTAAGTGTTATGAAATTAATTATAATATCAAAACTATATGAAAATTAAATGATATGTTATCTTGTCTATAATTAATAACATGTAGGCTGCCTATCAACAATATACATTTGTTAGATAGTTGACAATTGATGAATATCATACTTTTAGTACATACTTAATGAGGAAGTAACTTTAATAGGGACTATTTGCAAAAGTAACATAACAGATACTAATGAAGGAAGTCATGACTACATCAGTAATATGAGCATACAATGTACAATTATACACTGTACAGTATAATGTATAAAGCATACAATGTATAGTGTATACTATACAGCCTAGTAAACGTTTAATGTAAATACAATGGAAACTAATAGAAATGTAAGGGAAAATTAACATTAATTGAATACACATTGGTAGACAGTTAATATTCCTTTATATTAATGGAATTTTTGATATAAAATCCTTTGAATTTCTAAATATTTAATGGAAATAATGTTCGGCAATAATTATATTTTCATTATATCTAGTTTTATTTCATAAAGAAATTTTCCATTAAATTTCCATTATCATTAGCTGGCTAGGTACATTGTACATTGTACAATGTACAAGGTACAAGGTAAGTTGTACAGTGTACAATTTACATAACATTATCACAGTTCTAATATATTTCGTTAAGAAGATAACTTAAATTATAGAAATACAATATTCATAATTGTAGATATACAGTATACGTTCCATACAATAATTACAACATATGATGACAGCCTCTATATATGACATGTTTGCAACCCATTCAATGTTATATGTTTCTTATTTTGGAACTCTTCTCTCTAAATATAGTGATTGTAAATGTATCTGCATACTAGTTATGTATCTCTTGTTGGGTGTACTTATGTCATGCAATGTATATTTAGAACTGCCTGTGTGGCTCAGTGGCTAAGGCGTCAGACACACAAGCAGTAGGACACGAGTTCAACCCTCGTCCGGACCATTAATTAATTTTATAAAATGGGTCTTAAAATATTATTTAAAAGTGATCTTATATAATTGTGTATAAATAAATGATCGGCTCTCGTTAAAACCATGGATGCCTTAACATGAGAGCGGCTTCGAAGGGACATTAGAGCCATATATGGTTATAAGTGAAAACTTCATCTAAGTTCCTGGATGGAATGAAAGGACTCCACCAAATAAAAATAACAATAACAATATATCTAGTATAGAACTATATTCATTAACAATTATTATTAAGTATTATATATTAACATGATGATTTCGTATTGTTTATTTACATATGTAATTTATTATTTGTATTAACTTTTTAGTTGGTATTTAATTATGCAAATCCTTGTATTTGTATTTCTAATATTTAAATTACTACTACTATTACCAAGACCTTGCTATTAATATTATTCATAGATATTAGAATTATAATCATAAGTTCTGTTATTTTTATTTAATATTATTTTTTATTATTATATTCAACTCTCTATACACAATTGTTTATCTAAACCTCACACACTTTTACTTTTTACATATTTAGTTTGTACTATAATCTCTTTACCTAGAGTTGACGATATAGGGAAGTGTGTATAATAATATAAGTAATACATTTATTATGGATATTTATTTATGCATGATATATAGCATCACTTAATTATATATAGTATAGTATAGTATAGTATAGTATAGTATGCTTACATTTATTATATAATGTACAATATATAATATACATTTAGATATAATTTAAATATTGTATTTATGACATAAATTTGATGTGTTATCGATGTCAATAGAATTGCATTATTAAGATTAATATACAATAGAGTATATACCATCACCTATATACATATACATATATATATATATATATATATATATATATATATATATATATATTAAATACAGTTTAAAAATTAAACACCAAACACAGTTATATAAAGTATGTACATATGCCTATAGCTTAGAAATGATCTACTTATAACAATGCTGATATTGTGATATATAGGTGTACATATTCCTCAGTGTACACTATTGTCTACTGAGTGAAGACTATAACCATTATAGTGAAGACCAGATACAATGTAGACTTGCATTATATCACATGTATGCTGATACAAGTGAGATGTTCTATAAACCCTATATTATAGTCACTATATACTATAGTGTATATATTGTTACTGTCAACCTACACTAATGATGACTATCTAATGCCCATCACT
>OZ025239.1:117005984-117083484 GCA_964019155.1 Osedax fenrisi | reverse complement strand
GTAAACACTTTTGAAAATAAACAAAATAAAATATAATATATTAAATAAATATAGACTTTATATTTTATTTAAATAAAGGCTATTTTAAATAATAAGAAATGTAATATAGCAATACAGATATTAAATTACTTATTAAAAATTAATTTGTACTAAATATATTATAGGAGATTACCTTCAATTAAATATGATATATACTATATATTTATTTGTATTATATAATCATAAGTACAAAAAAAATATACATATATATATATATTAAATGATGTTGATTATGTTAATATAATGATCAATAGTGAAGTGACTAGGTTGATAGACAGGCACATGGGTCATCACATAATGGCCTCATTGCATAATGCCCTCATTACATAATCACCTCATTACATACTACTAGTACATGTCCTACTAGTTATGCAATAAGTGAAAACAAAAGCCTACAGTGATAACAATAAGTCTATAGTAATAATAACAATAACAATAACAATAGCTATAGACAATAGAGGATACAGTGAACATACACACACACACTGCATTATGGTGAACACTATAGGGGTAATTACAGTACGGATATGCACATGATACCACTAACAACATATATGTTATTATACCCTTATTTAGATCATAGAGTACTTATATAAATCACATAGATATGGCTTACATAGATATGGCTTACATAGATATACGGCTTACTTAAATACATCTCACACGCCTTGTGAGATAAACTATTAACATGCAATCAGCTCTAATATAATAAGGTACAGTATACGATATATACGGCGTGTACACAAGCGTGTGTGTAAAGGGTGAACTATAATAGTACATAGGTATGTAGGGAGTAGGTAGGGATCTATATAGGGTGATTACCCGAAACCTTATATGTATGGGGTAACCGGTCATTAATCTCGGAAGATGTGTGGTTAACATGCAAAGTACCTTGGATCATGTATATATGGGTGTATGTATGAGTGTATGTAGGGGTGTAAGTAGGGGTGTATGTAGGGTAGCATACTGGTTGGCGATGGGAGACCGTGAACGACTATACCACGGACACATGTCCTTGGTTATACTGACCAGACTAGTGACCTCTAACCTTGAGGAATGTCGTATTCTGACAGGTCTGCAGACATCGCGTAACGTTCGTAACGGCCACCAGGGTGAGCTCGTTACTTCCGGTTAGAGTTTTGTTCTGGTACGTTCGCCACTCGAATTCGCGGCAAGATGACGTCATCGGACTGGAATCTGACGTGAGTGCGTACGTTAGCGATGTGTGCGCGCGTACGTTAGCGATGTGTGCGCACGTATGTGTATACGTAAGTAGGCAGGTATTATCAAGAACATTTCCTTGGTAGTACCACTATCATTAGCTGTAGCACCCCAGCTAACAGTAATAGCCTCATAATAGCAGCATAATATCGTAACTGATAGCCTCAAATGTTGCTATTATGCTGCTATTATGTTGCCATTACAAGTCTATTATGCTACTATTATAATTAGTAATGCTATTATGCTGCTATTATAATAATAGTAACATAATATCAGCATAATAGCATTACAAATTAATAGCATCATAATAGCAGCATCATAGACTTTTAATGGCAACATAATAGCACAATGTAAACAGTTGAGGCTATTAAGCATGCTGTTATGCTGCTATTATGAGGATATTACCGTTAGCTGGGACTCCTGATTGGGTGCAATACATGGCTATGTATATATATATATATAATACACTTACTATAGTATATATATATATCGTAAACGCACACGCATATACATCGTATACGTCGTACATACACACACACACACACACACACACACATACACACACACACACACAAACATCCGCGCGCCGTCGTAGTAGTATACGTATTCTACGTTTAGGTAATAGCGTTGGATACGGTGTGACCTCTACGTGAGAGGTCATCGATAAGACGCGCGATGACGTAATAGAGAGCACCCGTACAATGAGATGACGCAATACATCGTGCGCATGCGCATAGTACACTACACAAATGTATATTTAGAAGACAAACGCCATTCTATACTAGTACAAAGATTCGGTGAAGAATTGTTCTTAGACACATATTGACCGTGACACTGTACACTGTACACTGTACAGCATACAATGTAGACGTACAATGTATGCGTGTGTACGTCGTACAATGTATGCGTGCGTCGGTTTTAAGACGATCATACTAATCGAAACTAAAATATACATAATACTAAATCGTACTTATATGTACTAAATATATATGTGTGATATACATCACAATTATGTATATTATAATATATGTGTGTATGTGGGTGTGGCGTGACCATGGTTGGCAAAAACCCAAAAACCTTTGAAATTATTTTCTGGGTTTTTGGGTTTTTGGTAGGTTTTTTGGGTTTTTCTGGGTTATTGGGTTTTTCATAATTTACGATCCTACTATTTATTGAAAAATTAGTTTATTATATTCCCATTATAAATTTAATATCATATTGTGATTTATAAAAAAATTATTGTATCTATAATTATTCTATAATTAATCTATAATTAATATAGTAATAATTATAACTTTTATAATTAATTACTTATTAATAATTAATAAAAAATGTTATATATATTATTAATATTTAACTATCAGTATACTATTATTATTTATCTTTACTCGGTATATAGTTTATACTATATACATATTTAATTTATAAATTAATTAAATATTATTAATATATATTATTAGGCCTATATAAAATCTAATATTAATATTGTAATAATTATAAATTTTATTAAAATTAATATATAAATTTTATATGCAAAAATATAAATTTTGAGCAAAAACCCAAAAAACCCAAAAACCCAACGTTGCCAACCCTGGTGACGTGTATAATGGTGTGTGTGTGTGTGTGTGTGTGTGTGTGTGTGTATGTGTGAGTAGTAGTAGTAGTAGTAGTACATTTATTTATTCACATTCTTATTTTTTTTTTAATTGTTCGGATTACATAGGTGATATAGATGACCTACATATAATATTATTGTTATGGCGACATCCAAACACGTGTGTGTGTGTATAAAGTATATATACTACGGCTCATCATTACGGAACGAACTCCCCAATACCATTACCAATGAGAAACTACCAACCACATTTAACACATAACTACATACTTAATTGAACTTAACTAACTCTCTTTACTAAATTAACATACTTAAGTTATTAAGTTATACAGTATGTTAATTTAGTAAATAAAGTTAGTCAAGTTCAAGTAAGTGTCTGTGTAGTTTTGTTTTAAATGTAGTTTCTCGTTAGTAATAGTTTTGGGGATTTCATTCCATAATGATGAGTAGTTAACAGGGGCGCTGGAACGATTTTGTATGTAGGGGGGACCAACCAATCAAAATAAATGTTGTGGTAAAAGTAGGGGGGACCAACAAATAGGAGGACAACACCCTAGATTTTAAAGTGGGGGGGGGCATATCCCCCCCCGTCTCCCCATGTTGCAGCGCCCCTAGTAGTTAATCGATAGGTTGTGTCTCAGGAGGGTACTATTTGCTGATCTTAATTTAGTTATTATTTAGTTATTTCTTTAAGTTTAATTGCGTCTCTAATGTATTTAGGAAGATTTGTATGTATGGCAGTATGTATAATATTGAGGGTTTTTGTGTGTGTGTGTGCGTGTGTTTTAGCGAAGTTATTATTGATAGGATAGCGTGTATAAAGACATACGTATGTGTGTACACTCTATCTATGATAACTTTGACCACACACGCACACACAGAAACACACAGATACACACATATAGGTAAGTATGTTTACAATAACACCGAGGCCATGTCCTTGATAACAACGTACACTGTATACCGTGCAATTGTTTTAATACCCGAGTGTATACTATATATAGTATGATACATATACTATAGTATGTTACACGCGTACGATGTCCATATCAATAATACATCTCCACACATATATATAAAGAATATGTATTATTGATATGGATGTGTACGGGTTGACGTGTGTGTGTGTGTGTGTGTGTGTGTGTGACGTGTATGCATATCGTATGTATGAGTGGGTGTGAGTGTTACGTAGTACCACACACATGTGTGTGTGTGTGCGTGTGGGTGTGTGTATACGTATGGGAATGGTGTGTGATGTGTATGAATTATATGAGAACAATAGAAAATAATTATAATATAATTAGATATCATATATTTAATATAATATTATATATATAATATAATATTATATACAATTAAAAATATATATATATATATATATATCTAGTATATATATACACATATATATATATATATATATATATATATATACTATAGTATATACTTACCGATAGTATATACATTAATACAAATAAATAATCAAATATATAAAATGTGTTAATCTATGTGTTTCTTTATCTATATATACTTTATTAATAGGTAGATTTAATCTGATATGGTATTTAAATTTTAAATTAAATTTCAATAGATATACTATTTATAATATACATAAGTATATACGTAATTTGTATATATATATATATATAACTAACGTGAATAACATATCCCACACAGTATAGCAATAATAGACAGTTTGGCCGTAGTAGACATATTTATACACGTATCGCAACGCTGTATAAGTTATACACTATAAGCAATAGATCTAGAGCCGCTAGTATGTGTGTGTGTGTGTGTGTGTGCAGTGAAGCGTAACGGTCTGCAGTAGAATTTGCCCATTTCACCATCGTTTAGAAAATGTTCAATTCGTATTGGACATTGAGTTTAATCAATGCAATTACAATTCTATATTACTATGTATACATATATGTATATATATATATATATATATATACAAATGTATGTAATTTAAGTAAATAGGTAAATATAGTTGTATATATTTTTTAATATGTAGGAATATATAGGAATATTAAAATAAACATTAGTTAAAATCTAATTATATATCAAAGGTATTCGTAGAACATAAAACTACAAGAATATAACCCCCTATACAATGTATTATTTAAATGCAATCCTATATGATTTTATATATCAATACATTATAATGTATTGTATCATATCAAATAACCAATTCACAAATTCTATTGGGCACACAGTAGTTAAATTATTATAAATAAATCAATATATTATATAAAAGATAATTTAGAAAACGAAAGCTATACAACATTGATAGTAGTGCCGCATACTACTACGTTCTCTATTGTTAAGCACATGATGTTGTAGCAATTCACCGTTATGCAATGCAGTCATACATACTATACCCATATTATATAGGCTATAGCACATATATGCACAGTAAACTGTTACACTGCACTGTTATATAATAATACTATATAATGAGTAATATCATAATAATGACCTGTACTTTCGTCATGTATAGTTAACAGATTGTGGTCATGTATTGCAGCGAGAGGGGTATAGACCTTATCATGACCATGATTAGTACTAGAATATTCTATGTATATATATATATATATTATATATACGTATATAGTGTATACTAATATACTATGCACATACTCGCACCAAACTCCATTTTGCTTACATACATGTACACTATAGGTTATAGGTAGTACCTATATATATATATATATACATGTGTACTATAGTGTACAATATAATGTACTATAGTATGATCAGTACGGCAGTTTCCTGTTTGACATGCTCTTCAATGCGTCCTTGTAATGACCTTGACGAGTATGTGCACTGACCCCAGAGTATAATTAAACGATGAAGAAGGCCATCGTATGTGTAGCAATCTACATTCCATGCTGATCGTGTTTGTGGGTGGTGAACTGGGCTCCGGGATAGTTAACTATGGAGACAGTTGTCTACTTGACCAGTTAAGGCGTGTTGCACCAGTTAGCTGGGATCAGTCATTCCAGAAAACAGTAATAGCAACATAATAGCATATCCAATAGCCTAAAATGGCCTTACATTGTGTTTATTAAAATATGTTATTAATAATAATAGTTAGATAACAATATATATTTATTAGAAAATAAAAAGACTACTAAATATAATAATACTAATATAATAGTAATTGGTTCATCATAATAAACTAGAGTGAACACAGTTATATATAGAAATTCACTGAAATTATCTATATATATCTTAAAAATAGTAACACAAAATTACAATAGAGTAAAATATAATTAGAAATTTCAAAAAAGTAAAATATAAATTGTAAAATTTTAAATATTAAAATATATTAAAATTTGTAATATTAATTAATAATTATTGACTATAGTTTTGTATTGTATTATATAATTCATTAATATTTTCATAATTACGTAATTATAAATTGTATTTAAAAATAATAATTTTGTGTTGTATATTATATTTTTTAACTTTAGATTTAACTTAATATTTATTCACCCTGTAGATTTTAAATACATTTTATATATATATTAACTAATATATTTGAATATATAATATAGTTTACTTCATTATAAATATAATTGATATAACTGCTAGCATATATGTTTATAAACATTCCTTCAATAACTAGTTATTTAGCTTGGTACTAGGTTATATTTAGGAGTATAACTATATGTTAGTTAAATATATAAATATAAAAACATTGAAGCTTCAATTATTAATCATTTTTATTCATAAATATATCCAGTATAGCCTCCATATACCTATGGAAAAACACTAATTAATAAATATTGAATTTAAATTGTATTATAAATAAATAAAAAATGGAACTTTTCTATATTAACATCTTCAGATTCTGTTGTCTTTCTATTGACCCATGGTTGCATTTCTTTTAGTACCTCTCCTAATCTAGGACAAGTCAGACTCCAAATGATAATTTGCAGATATCTGATGGAAAAATAAGTATTAATATTGAATTGAAGTTTTATTTATACATTATTTTATACAGAAAATTTCTATATTAATAATAGTGAATATATAAATATTATGTAGGGATAATTCAGGATGTTATTTGTGAAGGACAAGTATGATTTTAATTTTTTTTTAAATGTTATTTTAATTTTTAATGATGTTATAATATTGCATTATGGACTGAGTATATATTTGAATTAATATTCAAACCATTGCAAAAACTATTTTTGAATAAATGTTTTCAATATAAAAATGTATAAATTATAATATAATGTAATAATTATAGTATTTATAATGTTGATATAAATAATAGGGAAACATGCCTTTTAATTCAAGCCAAATAAGTTAGGTATGTGTGTATGTATGTATGAAGGCAGGTATGTATGTAGGTAGGTATATGGATGTAATATAATAACATTTATATAATCTAATTTTTATAATTATTATATACATTATAAAATATATTTTATATTAAAATAGAATATAATATCACATGTTATATTTATTTCATATTTAAATTTATAATTCATAAATATAGATCAATTATATGAAAAAATGATTATCTTACATATAATCAGTATATATATATATATATATATATATATATATTCTGGTTCCTCATAATAATGCATATATATATATAATATACATTATATATATATATAAATAAATATATGCATTATTATGAGGAACCAGGAAATATACATTTAATAAACATTATTCATTATACTATAACTATATATAATTAAATATATTTAGATAAATGAATCAATATTTTAGTTATGACAAATTAATAATCATATTATAAAATATAATAAATATAAAGTATAAAATATAATATCAAATATAATTTATAAACAAATATTGATTATAAATATATAAATTGAATTTTTAATATAATTAACATTATTTTTATCTAGGTTTTATCAATTTGTATGCATAATAATATATTAATCTAATTTTTATAATTATATACAATAATTATTGTATATAATATATTATAATATATCATATCAAAAAATATATTTAATATTATAATAGAATATGATATATCATGTTAATTTTAATTTACATGATATATCATATTCTATTTTAACATTTTAATTTCATATTTTAATTTACAAATCATAAATAATATAAAAATAGATCAATAATAATTATATCTAAAAATGTTGATATTACATATATTCAGTACAGGGCCGGCTTAAGCATACTATGGGCCCCGGGCAAAAAAAACACATGGGCCCCATAATAATTTTTATAACTTATTAATAGGGTCATTCTATCAATAACTAATATATTTATAACTATTAAATGTATATATATATATATAAATGATATAGGTCAGGTTATATAACCTATATTATTATTCTATGCATAATACAATTATGTACAAATATTTAAAATCTTTAAATTTGGAGTTTTATAAATGTTAGTTTTTCATATATATTTACATGTTTCGTGTGAAGGAAGTGCCCTTTAAGATATGTATAATATATAGAGGGGGAACTCATTCATTCCATGGATGGACATATATATTAAGTTGCACCCTTAAATTCATTGGAATATAATATTGTATACGATAATAAATTAATTAATTAGTAAAAAATAAAAATGATATAAGTATAATTAAATATTTATATTACTCGATTTCATCTATAAAAAATGAGTAGTATGTATTAATTATAAATTTCATTAATTAGCTTTGATTATGAAGATGATGTATCCATATTTAAAAGTATTTATTATGTCAGAAAATGTCATAGACAATTATTTATAAGTTTAAGTTTCGAGAAGCTTAAGCTTAAGCTTAAGCTATTATCTCTCAAGTTTAATTATTTGCCATTAAAATACAAGGTATATTCGGATGAAAATGTCTACATTTGTATATACATCTATCCCACCATATATTGTATATAATAGTGTTTGGATGGTCCATTCCGTTGAAGTGTATATCAATACAGTATAATATATATTAAAACAATGTTTGGTAGAAATTGGTAGAAAAGAGTTATTTTGAACTTGCATATGATGTATGATGTAAATTCAATATTTGATCAAGTGATATAATTATACTAATTCTTTTGTAATTTGTTTTGTTTGTATACTCCAATAAAATCCTCATAATCATTTATTTTCTCGCCTATGTATTTAATAAGTATATTTTAAGTTATATACATATTTTTTATTACTGCTATTATTTTCTCAATTGAACCTAATTGCAATACTTTCATGATCGACTTTATTCTACAAAGTAATTAGCTTCACGTTTTTCATAATATTGAAGTATAAAATTCTTGCATTTTAATGAATAAATACATTGAATCTAGTAATTTACGTAAAGTAAGTATAATATCAGTATAATATCAGATATATATCGTAGTTATATAACTTATGTAATAATAGGAATTCCACAATATAATGCACTATCGTTATTATATTATAATAGCATTATAATGCTATAGATTGTGATGACCATATTATATTCGATAATTCTTTTAATACAAAATAGTATATCCTTTTTTTAATCTAGATGTTAAAATATTATATATTTAGGTTTGCTAAATAAACTATATTGATTTGGTATGAAACCAAAAATATTGCTGCAATTATAGTTGATTCAACGGTATTTTGCCCAACTAGATTTAACAAAGGCGCAGCTCAGGGGGTCCGTATTGCCAATAGACTATGGTTTATTATGAAATATTTCATTTCATTTAATATTCCAGACATATTGCTAAAATTGTCATAATATTGAGCTCTATAATCTTTTATATTTATATTATTATTAAAAAATATTCTAATAAATCATTAGCTAAATATTTACCGGTGTGATAATTAATCTCTAGGTAGGGATTATATCCTATCCTTTTTCTCCCAATCTCATTTGTACATCAATAAATATTAAATAATCATACCTTACTTGGAATATATGATGACGATTTTTAACTGATATATATGTGATATATCTTGAGTTGAGTCCACTGATATACTATATACTATATAATATTTTGAATTTGTATTTCTTCAATAATTTATATCTCACCTGTTCTCATTTTAATATCGTCATTGTGGGCGTGTATATGTAAATAGATATACGAGGGTGATGTCAATATAATAATTCATTTGTAAGTAGCCTACCAGTTAGCTAATTACACACAAAAAATCCTTTAGTTTTATATATATAAATTATATCCTTTTCAATAAATATAAATATAATTTATATATGTAAATATTCTAGTAAAAATATAATAATTTTTTTTACATAATTTCATTAACCAATAGGTAATTATTAAAAAAAAACTATAAAGCAGATTACTCATATTTGAATTGAACTATATACATATATATATATATATATATATATATATATATATATATATACACTACAAAATATAATAATATATACACTATAACAAGACACATATTTTTTTAATACGCCCGCGTAGATAGAGACAATTTAATTACTATTATACATCTATATAAAATACCGTTTTTTCGTAATTTATAATCAATATAATTCTTTAAATATGTCAGAAATTATAGTTTACATATATCTGAATCATTTTAATTTTAATAAAAAAAAACGTTAATAAATATTTTTTTCTCGATGTAGTGGTTAATAATCCTTTAATACATTTATCTAGTATCATTAATCGCTTTCAGGTTTATCAATCAAATATTTATCAATTCGTTTCATACTATTTATGTGTGAGTTAGTATATGGTGTTCACTATTCACATGTGCTCCAATATATTCATTTACGTGTTACCATAATATCTTCATGTAAATTTTGAAATTTTTGTAAAATTCACTTTTCTCATATGCCTAAATAACTCATATTTAATTAATTTATTATATTATTTTTATTTGTTTAATTAAAATTAATAGTATATAAGGAAATAGAATGTATAAAAATACTGTTTATAAATATTTTTTTTTTAATAAATAGTAAAAAATGTTTCTAAAATAATTTATGGGCCCCCCAAAATGTTGGGCCCCGGGCAATTGCCCGGTTTGCCCCCCCCCTTGAGCCGGCCCTGATTCAGTATATATATATATATATACATATATATATATATATATATATATATATATATATATAAATATAATGTATTACAAAAATATACCTGTGATTATATAATAAGAATATATGTGTTTCAAAAAATGTGGTATAATATCAATGTGTACATTTAGCTACATATAGCTAATTAATAATTGTGAATTTAGTAATAATAATGTAATTTACTAATTAGATTTTTATAATATACATGAAATAATTTTAATATATATATATATATATGTGTTTATATATGAATATTAAATGCATAATTATATATAATATATATCTATAAAATTAAATAACATGACATATTTTAATATATATATACATATTCATATATATATAACTTAATTTAATATATATCTATACAATTAAAAATGAATTTTTATATAAAATTAAAGTAATTTTGGGAAAAATGGGAACAACCTTTTTTTAGAAAATATAATGCTAACCTCTGAAATATATATATATATATATATATATATATATTATTGATTTAATTTAACTATTAATGACTATTAGGGTTATTAATGCGAACTCATATTTGTTATATAAACAGGTTATCTCCAAACTTAATAATTATTATATTGTAATATTGAATTATATAGATAGAAAGTAACCATTTTTGAATATTCCTCATCCAACTGCAGAGATATGTTGAGCACCAGTAATTCCGCAGTTGATGCAACAGAGATTCTAGATTTAATAGCCTCGTATTTTTGTTTTATGCCTTGTTCTGAGAATATATTTAATAAAAATTAAATGATATATATATATATTTTTTTCTGTTGAATTATTCAAATTTATATAATTGTTTTACCTAGTTATTAAAAATAAATGTATATATGACAATACAGTTTTATATTGTTTAAACTGTTTATATTAACTCTAGTATACTGAATTATAATTGATCTAATACAATATTAGAAGTAATACAATATATATTATTATAAATTTCAATAAAAATAACTCCAACAAGATTTGAACTCACAATTTTCTGATTATAAGCTCTATAGAGAGCATGCATACCTTCGAACCACTGAGCCATACCACATATTATTATTATTTGAATTTATTTTCCAATTTAAAAAACATTTATGTAATTACTATTATTATTCATTAGTACCGTTACTATAACGGATAACCTATTGATGGCGTATAGTATTATACAGATATCATATATTGATTCTACTTGAAATTAAATGGATATTCTAAAACTATATCGATCTCATGCGTACGTAACATATTCAAATTATAATCGAGTAATTTATGATAGTAATAATTGTAACTTAAAATAAAATATCAACAAATATTTCATTGTACAAGCTCTTCTTTTTGTAACATAGCAGAAATGAACAGCTTGCAAAGGGTTAAGAAATATCTCTCTATATCTATATTATACATTGTTTACAAGTTTGACCTAAATTATAATAATATGCTTCCAGTGTAAATGTAATGTTAATACTCTACATTCTGATTTTAATTTATATGTCATATTGTATTATATATATATATATATATATATATATATATATATATATATATATATATATATATAAGATATATCTTTATATTATGTTATAGAATAACATGAGGTTGTACAAATATATTATTATTAAGCATAATTTTTAAACCAAGGATAATATAGTGTATGATATATTATATAATTATATATCTACTAATATATTTATATAATTAATTAATAAAAAAAGTAATCTAACTAAATATATTTAATCATACTTTTTAACTAGTTGTGTATAATGAGTAAATGCGGATGTTGTGTGGTTGTCATATTTATTATATAGATGTATGCCCTACATTGTAGGGGGGATAGGGCGTATACCTACATTGTAGGGGGGATAGGGCGTATACCTACATTGTAGGGGGGATAGGGTGTATACCTACATTGTAGGGGGGATAGGGCGTATGCCCTACATTGTAGGGGGGATAGGGCGTATACCTACAAGGTGGGAAGGGGGATAGGGCGTATACCTACAAGGTGGAAAGGGGGTATAGGGCGTATACCTACAAGGTGGGAAGGGGGGATAGGGCGTATACCTACAAGGTGGAAAGGGGGGATAGGGCGTATACCTACAAGGTGGGAAGGGGGGATAGGGCGTATACCTACAAGGTGGAAAGGGGGGATAGGGCGTATACCTACAAGGTGGGAAGGGGGGATAGGGCGTATACCTACAAGGTGGGAAGGGGGCTATCTTCGTGACGAGTACGCGAGAGGTGTGAATGGGGGATAGGGCGTATACCTACAAGGTGGGAAGGGGGATAGGGCGTATACCTACAAGGTGGAAAGGGGGATAGGGCGTATACCTACAAGGTGGAAAGGGGGCTATCTTCGTGACGAGTACGTGAGAGGTGTGAATGGGGGATAGGGCGTATACCTACAAGGTGGGAAGGGGGGATAGGGCGTATACCTACAAGGTGTGAATGGGGGATAGGGCGTATACATACAAGGTGGGAAGGGGGATAGGGCGTATACCTACAAGGTGGAAAGGGGGCTATCTGCGTGATGAGTACGCGAGAGGTGTGAAGGGGGGATAGGGCATATACATACAAGGTGGAAAGGGGGCTATCTTCGTGACGAGTACGCGAGAGGTGGGGATGAATAACAAAACAAAAATAATAAAAATTCATTCATCAATCATATAATTCTCAGAATGAATGAGATAAGAACATTAATGTTCTTATACAAAAAACAATTGTTTTAAAAAGTTATCTTGAGAGATATCTCATATCGAGTAAATAAACTAAATATATCAATGTTAATTGATTGATATCGTTTTGTCTGTATTTTGTTTAGTTTTGATAGGCATACTAGAGAACTGTTTATCTCCAACAGATTTGCTTCTCTATGGAGAAACTCTGCGAGTTTGTAGAAATTCATATGATCTGTGTAGTAAAAGTTGTGATGTATTATACATTATATATACACTATATATAATAGTTTTGACATTCTTAATTGTTTTAAAATATATTCATTATATATAATTATATATATATACCGTGTTATATTTATATGTATAGGTTTTATATATAGTAAGTTATATATATATATACCTTCTCTAGACATGTACTTTAGCCGATTGTGGTATCCCTCACAATCATTATTGGTCCTAAAAGACAATTTAAAGACTGATATGGAGGAGAGAGGGTGAACAGCTCTGGATGCCATCCACTGCCTGTCCGTATAGTCTCTAAACTGCACTAATAGTACATCATCCGGGCTGATTGATCTGGCTAACTTCTCAAATGCAACCCGGATATGATAGTAAAGGAGAAGAGGGAGGGAGGGACATCATCTTACGTAGCAAGTCCTTTATGTATACGTCTTCCTTGAATCTATGCATTAGGCCGATCCACCCGATGTCTCTCATTATTGCGCCTGTCACATAAACATTCAAATATATAACTATATATATATTTATATATTTGTTATTAACTTATTTTATGTTTCTATTCATTAGTCTATCTATACTTATCATTTAAAACCTGGCATTAATGGAAGAGGCAGCCTTTAATTTCCACCTCTGGAAATACTTGCTCAACTGCCTGCCAAGCACCCTTCTCGTAATCCATTACGATTCTCTGCAGACAGTTATGTGGAAGTATTTCCAAGATTCTCCTGAATACGACTTCATAATCAGACTTTTTTCTGGCTCCCATGCATACGAAAGAAAAACAGAATTGTTTAGTTGATGTCACTATATAAAATAGTTTATATTAAATATATATATATATATATATATTTATATAATCTAACGATTTGATATGAATCCACGGATTCCAAGAAGCTGGCAGAATGGTTTGTTTAATATACGAAATGTAGCATCGATGTACAATACTTTACATTCAGCCAACTTCTCAATCATGTAGTTTGACATCAGAACAACGTGTTTTATATCCCCGTTCTCTATAGTTCCCTAATAGAAATTGTCGGCCATCTTCATAACATCTATAATAAATTGACCATTTTCAAGATCAGCAGGCCTACCCTTACTTCGGTGCCTATTTAAAACCAATATTCAATACTCATATAGTATATAAAATATTATTCATATTATATAATTTTCAATAATCATAATATGTATACATATATGATCTTACCTGTCGATGCATTCAATTAGTCTTGATTTATGCGGAATAATGTGAACAAGAGATTTGTCAGTTAATAGATGCTGTATACAATATATAATTAATCATATATATCTAATAATATATTTTATATATATTATATTAATATGTATTGTATATATATATATATATATATATATATATATATATATATATATATATTACTCTTATATATGCTAATTCTTACTTAATCAAGTAAATCATTTTCGTTTAACACCCTCATCTTTTAAATCTCTTCTTAATATCAGTAATTTAGTAATACCTACACACATAATATTAGTCAAATATAAATATATATTATATCAATGCAATATAGTTTAGTGGTATTAGTAGTATATTAACCATGTTTTGGAGGCCATACATGTGGATTATTGTTTCTTGTATATTCCCCATTAGAAAATCTATTAACATATATATATTACATTTATATATTAAATTTATATCTCTATCTCTATCTATATCTATATCTATATCTATATCTATATCTATATCTATATCTATATCTATATCTATATCTATATCTATATCTATATCTATATCTATATCTATATCTATATCTATATCTATATCTATATCTATATCTATATCTATATCTATATCTATATCTATATCTATATCTATATATATATATATATCTATATCTATATCTATATCTATATCTATATCTATATCTATATCTATATCTATATCTATATATCTATAACTATATCTATATCTATATCTATATCTATATCTATATCTATATCTATATATATATATATATATATATATATATATATATATATATGGGTGTGAGTATTAATACCTGTAGCCAGCCTTGCATAGGTGAGGTTTATCTCTGTGGCTACACAACCAGTTCATAGCTGTTCGTCTAGTATCTTTTTTGATGGTATAAGATCTAGATTCGTCATCGGTCAATATATCCTATAGGATAAATAATATATATATATATATATATATTATTTAAGTTATTGTAATATGTGCCTAAATACATTAAAATATCATTATATATTAAGATAAATAAATTAATAAATTTATACATACATATAGTTAGGTAGAGGTTATACATACAGTACTAGAAAATAGATATTATTTTATATATATATCTGTTAAATCTATAAAGTGAATAAAATATAGTAGATTCAAAAATATAAATATAGAACAGGTACAATTTTATATATATATATATATATATATATTTATGCGTGTCGTAATAATTATATTACTAACCCGTCCCTTCACGTTTCC
Organism: Osedax fenrisi; assembly: GCA_964019155.1. Classification (NCBI taxonomy): domain Eukaryota; kingdom Metazoa; phylum Annelida; class Polychaeta; order Sabellida; family Siboglinidae; genus Osedax; species Osedax fenrisi. Next base: position 117,067,183 of record OZ025239.1, on the reverse strand, counting down.
ACCATGAATAATTCTGATTCCAGATTTGGTTTCTTCGCGTGCATTAACAGTAGGTAATGAGTCAGGCTTACGAATATCACCAGGCTGATCGATCCGTGCTAGAGCGTCTATGTTAATGGGGTTAGCGCGGGTTGAAATATGATTAATAATTAATTTAAAAAAAAAATGTTATTACATATTATCCAATTTCGGTATCTTATTTTATCACATTATAAAAATTGCAACTTATTTTTAGCTAATAATATGATAATATAATAATAATGATATCACATTCTCGACACCTCCACTGAAGTCTCCCGCCGTTTCCAGTTCTATATTCTTCCATAGACAAACCCGTACCACAATAAAGATGGTTCCATCTGTGGCACTGGTCACAATCAATTGCATTATCAATATTTGCAATATCAATATTACATACGAAGCAAGGATAGGCCATATTACTAGAATGATATTAATCTATGCGGTTGTTCTTATATAGGTTATTTTTTAGCCAAATATCTAAAAATACAAGAAATCTTAATTTAACTAAAAAAACTATTTTAATTAGTGACAATTTATTGTTTTGTAAATTTTAATTAATAAAAATATCAAGTACAAAATTGTTTGAATTAAATATAAATAATATATACTTTTTATATTACATACATTTTTTAATTAATTAAAAATAAAAAATATCATTTCACATATCATATATATCACATTCTTTATAACTATATTTAGTAATTATTAGGGTAATTATATAATAATATATAGAACTTAATTAATTTCAATCATTTAATTTTAAAGATTATTTATTAATTCTTCCAGTATACAGTGCATTTGTTGAATATACTATACACATCTAAATGATTTAATTAAAGTATGGATATAATTATATAATATTCATTTATATATTTAATATTCTTTAAAAACTCAAAATTAATTTATGTACATATATGTATACACACACTCACACACACACATACGCACACCATCGATATAAAGAAAGTGGATAAGCAATTGACTGTAGTGTATGGCACTTTCCGCTACGAGCGCTGCAGTCGAAACCCACCATCTGGCCCACTACTTTTTATTTATAATAATATGTATTTATCATATATATATTGATAATCACTACCAATTTTAATATACTATCGATACTAAAAATAAAATTATATATTTAAAATACATAATATCAACATTCCTCGTAATTTTGTGTATTTAAATTGAAGTTATAATACTATTTTATTGATTTTATTGATATTTATAATTTAAATCCATTGATATAGATAGAAGTCACTTTAATCTATTTCGACGAAAAGACTACTGTTTCAATATTTGACATATATAATATGACTAATATCCAATCAAAATCACTGATACCATTTTGTTAATTTATCGATAAAAGTGTCATTCACGTGTATATCTTTTACATGCATTGCGTGCGTCAATTGCTTATCCACTTTCTTTATATCGATGACGCACACACGCACTGTGTGTATTTTTTTATAAAGTATATCTCTCTATATATATATGATACAACTATAATAATACAGTGTATTTTAACTATATATATATATATATATATATATGTGTGTGTATTTTGTTATAAAGTATATATCTCTCTCTCTATATATATATATATATATATATATATTCATAATATGCATAATCATATTAATAATATCACTATTTATTGCCACGTTACCTATAATTACCTATAGTATTACACTTTTGTACTTTTATACTTTTTAACTTTTACACTATTTGATTTTTAAATTTTTTTTAATCATTATTATATAACTTATAAAATTGATTTATTCATTTTAAATTAAATTAATCATAATTAAAAATAATGGATGATTCTTATTATATATCGGATTTTGAATTTAATTGTAATTATTATACTGAACAAGAATTTAATAATGTTTTAAATAAAATCAATATATCTAAATGTATTTCAATAATACATATAAATGCTCGTAGCCTAATAAAAAACTATGATAATATAGAAAATTATTTAAATATATTATCACATAAATTTTCTATTATTATTATAAGTGAATCATGGTTAAAGGAATGTCATATTGTTAATTATAATATACAAAATTATACATTAGTGAACGCTATTCGTAAAAATAAACGTGGTGGAGGCGTATCTATATATATAGATGATTGTCTTGAATTTAAAATTATAGATAATCTTAGTAATACCATGGAACATTTTCTAGATATACTAACTATCAAAATATGTTCTAATAATTCTAAAGATATTATTTTATCTGGCATATATAGATCACCTACAACTGAAATTTCTAAGTTCACTGATTATATTATAAATAATTTTAATAAATATTTTAATAAGTATGACATTTTAATTACTGGTGACTTTAATATTAACATTTTGAAAGTTATTAAAGATAATAATTTAAATTATTTTTTAGACACTTTTAAATCTATAGGACTAGAACCATTAATAAGTAAAGCTTCTAGATTCGGAAAATACTCAAACACTCTAATTGATAATTGCTTTACAAATATTAATATTAAACCAGATTTAGCTGGCCTTTTAGTTACAGATATCAGTGATCATCATTATTTATAATAATTATTTTAGAAAAAATAACCCTATTAATAAAAAAAATTAACATATGTTAAATTAAATAATCGCGTAAATTAATTATTATAATTATTTATTAATTATTATAATTATTTATTAATTATTATAATTATTTATTAATTATTATAATTATTTATTAATTATTATAATTATTTATTAATTATTATAATTATTTATTAATTATTATAATTATTTATTATAATTATTTATTAATTATTATAATTATTTATTAATTATTATAATAATTTATTAATTATTATAATTATTTATTAATTATTATAATTAATAATTAATTTAATTAATAATAATTATTTATTAATTTCTCTAATTAACTTATTTTTAAATATTATTAAAAGATTTGAAGTTCTGGAGAACAAAAATTTTAAGATTTGAAGTTCTCGAGAACAACCAAGTATTTGAAATTTTACAGCACTAGTATATAGTAAATATATATATATATATATATATATATATATATTATGTTTAGTAGTCAATAAACTATTTAATAATAATAATAATATATATATTTATAAATATAGTCGAAAATTCCAAAAATCAAAAGATTTATTTTAAATAAATATGGATATCTTGAAAAAAACAATATATGTAATTCACCTATTCTAGAATATCTATTTAATATTTCGATATCTAAAGGAAAATGTCCTAATATACTCATGATTTCTAAAGTCATTCCATTATTTAAAAATGGAGATAAATCTAATATTACAAATTATAGACCAATTTCATTGATATCTCAATTTGCAAAGATATTTGAAAAAATTATAAAAATTAGAATGATATATTTTATTGACAAATATGACTTAATACATAAATCACAATTTGGTTTTCAAAAAAATATAGATATATCCGTTGCAATAAATATGTTAATGAATGACTTAATTAGAAATCTTGAGAACAAATATATTTCTTCAATTGTTTCTATAGACCTCAAGAAAGCTTTTGATACAATTAATCATGACATTTTATTAACTAAATTATTAAATTATGGTTTTAGAGGTGTTACTTTAGATTTTTTTAGCAGTTATTTAAATGATAGGAAACAAAAAACTGTATATTTTAATAATGAGTCAGATATAAAAAATATTAATTATGGAGTTCCTCAGGGTTCAGTTCTGGGGCCAATACTATTTATATTATTTATGAATGACTTGCATTTAGTTTCTAATAAATGTTCAATTATTTTATTTGCTGATGATACTAATATTATTTTTTAAAATAAAAATATTAATAATCTTAATTCATTAGTTACTAATGAACTTATCAAATTGAAAAATTGGCTTATTATGAATAAATTAACAATAAATATTGAAAAATCTTGCTATATAATAATTGATAATATAAATAAACATTATTTTGATAATAATATTTATATTGATAATAGTCTATTGAATAGAGTAGAATGCTATACATTTTTAGGAATGTATATTGATGATAAACTTAACTGGAAAGCTCACATTGATTATATTTGCAAGAGTATCAAAATTCATTGCAATATTACATAAACTCAAATTTTCATTAAGTATAAAATCACTTAAATTATTATATAATGCTTTTATCCTACCTAATCTTAGCTATTGTATAACTATATGTGGTAATACGTATAAATCAAATATAAATAAGATTATTATATTACAAAATAGAGCTATACGTGCTATTTATAATTTACAAAATAGAATTAATACTGATGAATTTTATAATACTTTAAATATTTTGAAATTTAAGGATATATATAAATGTAAAACAATATTAATTATGTATGATGTTTTAAATAGTAAATCAACATCTCCATATAAATCTATATTTTTTCTAATAAAAAATAACTATAGTCAAAGAAGTCAATATAAATTTATAATACCATTATATAGGTTACAAATAAAATATTTTAGTATATTTTATAACGGACCTATATTATGGAATAATTTAGAAAATTCTTTTAAAACTTATCTATCGAAATCAGTATTAAAACGGAATTTGAAAAAACGATATATCACTATCTATAATAAAATTGTGTATACATCTATAGATTAATTGAAATTTTTGAATAGACATATTTACTAATGATAACTAATGATAACTCTTTGACTAAGGATACATATTTAACTAATGATAATTATTAATAAATGAGAACTATTAAACTAAGGATATTTAAACTTTAGAATTTACATAAATATATTTTTAAATATATAAAAAAAACCATAAAATATTATTTTTTTAAACCTTTTAACTGTTTTTAAAACCTTTAACTTATGTGTAATTTTAATATTTTATTTTTTAATTTAAATTTTTTGAGGTCTATATAATTAATCTGAAATTGTAAGTGATTATTTTTGTGTATTGTATTATTATTGTATATTAAGTGTAATTGTATAGCTTTGTATTGTATTTTTTACGTTTTGTTTAATTATCTAATTATTTTGTTTTAATTTTGATTATATTTTAATTATTTTATTTATTTATCTTATCTCAAATTTTATTTACATGATGAATGGCATTATGGGGAGTTTTTTAAAAATATTTATATTGTTTAACAATTTAAAAAAGTAATCTATATGAATATACATTTATAGTAACATTTTAACTATTTTATATTGTGTTTTTTTGGTGACGGAGTGGCTGATGTTTTTGTAATTGTGTGGTATGGTACGTGTCGGGGAAAGGGATATACTTTTACTGAGAGGAAAGTATTGCCAGTGTTCTTATTATTGGCACAAATAGGTTCCCTAAGGCATTGGACCTGACGAACCCATACCCCTGAAGTTGATACACCATATTTCCTCATTAGTTTCAATTACTGTTGGCTACTCTGGTTATATTTGTAATGATTAAATATATCGTATTTTTATAAGTGTATTATTCTAATAGATTACTAAATAATTAAATTTTATTTATAATTTGTTTTTTAACATATATTTTTGTATATATTTTGTGTATATATTTTATATACATATTTCTTTTACTAACTTTAACTCTTAATATTTTATTTATTTTTATTTTACTTTTACTATAATTTTCTCCTCATAATTGTCCTATAGGAAAGTGAAATAGGTAAACGACTAGATAAGCATAGCGCTTCTTCGTTTACCATGGTCATACCTAAATTCTGATTATTATTATTATATATATATATATATATAACTCAGAAGGTGTAGCGAACTACTGGGTAGAAAAAAAGCAAAGCTTATCTAGTTCTACCTCTTATTGATTATTCGAGAATGGAAAATAATAATACAAATATATAATACAAATAATAGGCAATTTGATAACCTTATACAAAACTAAAAAGAATGAAAAAGATGTAACCACATTTGAAAAATATAATTTAAATAAAAGAATGAGTGATTCAACAAAATAACTATAATTTCATACCAATATATTATTTTCATATATATATATATATAAAAATATATATACACATACACATACTCATACACATGCACACACATATATACACGCATACATACATGCATAAACACATAAATATACACACATATATATACGAAATTAAATATATCACTATTATCACTATATAAATTATATGTAATTCATATAAATAAATAGATATTGATGAATAAATATTAACAAAAATAATTAAAAGTAATTAAAAGTCAAATATAATATATTCTAAAGAGAGTAAATGCTAAAAGGAATATTTCTATATAAATAGTAAAAGCTCAAGTATTTCAAAAGTGTACATTATAAAGAAAGTAATAAAATAAATAAAAAATTTCCATTCCCGAGTAATTACTTCATCATGTTTAAAATAAATTAAAGCAAATAAAATATAATAAATATAATTGAGAGTAAATTATAAAGTAACTTAACATATTTAAAAAATATATATAGTTGGAAAATATATTAAAATATATGTAAGATATAATATAAAATAAGGAAGAAATAAGTTATATTCATTATTTAATACATCAAAATATAATTGTATTTTAATCTTCTAGTAAACGTATTTATATTATTGAATAATTTAAATTTGTTTTCTAGAAGATTCCATAAAAAAAGACCATTACCGTAAGTTATGAAGAATTTTGTTATATTTGGACGGAAAGAAGGAATAACAAATTTAAAAATACTACTTTGACTATATATACATTGTTTAATAGAGAACATATTTTTAATAATTATTGGTGTAAAATTATTAATAATCCTAAACATAAATTTTAGAGTATTTAATTTTACAATATCATTAAATTTCCATATATTCAGTATTTTATAATATTTATCTGTATTTTATCTGTTTGAAATATTGAAAATAGCTCTGATGGCTTTATTTTGTATAATAATTACTCTATTTAGATTATATATATATATGTAGTAGACTATACAGTATTACAATAATTTAGATGAGGTAGAAAAAATGTATTATAAATTAGTTTTAATGATTTGATAGTAAATGAATATTTTAATTTATGTATAATTGATACAACTTTAGAAAGCTTAATCGCTATATTATCTATATGTTTTTCCAATTTAATTTCTCATCTATAGTGATTCCTACAAATTTATAATACTGTACTCTATTAATTATATTATCATTTATATGTTAAACAAAATTATTTATATATTTGTTATTAACTTATGTTATGTTTATATTCATTAGTATATCTAAACTTATCATGTATTAAAATATAAGATGATTTATCTATGTTAATAGTTACTAGTTTATTTTCTGATGACCTTATATTTAATTTATTAAGTTCATTATTCATGGTTAATTTAAGAGTATTAGATGTTTATCTTTAAAAATTAAATTAGTATCGTCAGCGAATAAAATAGGAATAGAAGAATTAAAAACAATATGTAAATCATTTAAAAATATATTAAAAAGTAAAGGACCCAAAACAGAACCTTGAAGAACACCAATATTAATATTTCTAAAATCAGACTAAGGGTGCGTTTTTTGTAACGTACCACAGTACCACATTACCACCTGTATGCTTATACATGTAAACTCAAGTGGGACTGTGGTACTACTTTTTAAACATCCCATACCACAGTACCACAGTCCCACAGTACCACAGTCCCACAGTCCCACAGTATCTCAGTACTACAGTACCACAGTACCATCCTCGATATAGATATAGGGAGCATTTATTTATATTGATGTTTCCAATGAACCATCTGAAATGCCCGCGAATTTAACTCAAGTGGTACTGTGGGACTGTGGTACGTTGGTATGTTACAAAAAACGCACCGACGTACCACAGTCCCACCTGTATGCTTATACATGTAAACTCAAGTGGGACTGTGGTATGTTGGGATATTTCGTTTGTTTTATAACATACCACAGTCCCACTTGATTTTACATGTATAAGCATACAGGTGGGACTGTGGTACGTTACGAAAAACGCTTGCTAACTTGGTACTGTGGTACGTTACAAAAAACGCACCCTTAGTATCATTATAAATAAGACATTGCATTCTATTTTCAAGATAACTTGTAAAAAAATCTTTATAAGTATGTATCTATCTTTTTATATATGTATATATATATATATATATATATATATATATGCGTGTGTATGTGTATGTATGTATGTGTATGCTGGTATAAAGTATTTATCTCTATATATATATATATATATATATAAGTATATTATGTGTACACGTAGTATATCTAAGGACATACATGTCCTTGGTATATCTATAGGTGGAGTTTATCTATTATGACACGCCTATATCTAGAGGTGGTCGTCTCAACTCCGAAAGCGCGCGCTCTGATATCAAATAAACTATTATTCATATATATTTGGCGCCTCTCAAGCTTACGTTCGCATTCAAATAATTTCTCAATGAAACTATTATTAGTTTTATTGTTTAATATATATATTTTTTTACTCACAAATATTACCTTTTACTAATACAAAAATAAATATATTACTCTATTCAATATTTTATTTAATTATTTACTCATTTATTTAAATTTCGATATCATATTATTTATTTTAAAAAATTGTTCTTTACATAAAGTCAAAATTAATAAAGGTTGTTTTAAAAAAAATATAAAAAATCTTATAATTATGATTTTAATGTAGTATCGGGAAGTATTCACGGTAGTATTTTTTAGCTTTATAATTGTATATTATCTATTAAATATAAAATCTATAAATAATATATGATTGTAAATTATATAGACAGTAGGTTTAATATAATATAGATAATATTATATTTAATTATATAGACATAACTAGGTTTTTACCATGGCAAAAACCTGTTTTTACCGGACAGGTTATTACCTCGGTTAGTAACATAGGCGGTAATAACCTATGAAACACTGATTTATTTCTAACCTTTAATAACTTCCTCCTGTTTTTCAACTTTACTCCGTAAATCATCAAGTGTACCTAAATATTGTTGAAACATAGTATATAATATATCTACTATATAAAATAAGGTCAATTTAATTGTATATTAATTTATATATATATATATATATATATTTATTATGGTATGTATGGATTAAATTTGAGAACATGAGGTAGATATATATCACTAGTATCGTTTATAACTGAAATATTATAATTGTAATGCAATAATATGAATTATATTAAAAACAAATTATGGATAATAATATAGATCCTTTAATATTCCAAACATAGAAAAACCTTTATTATTTAATATATTTATATTACTATTTGAACACAAAAATACTACTAGTTATTCAATACTATTCATAATAATTTATTTTTTAATATATATACATATTTATCAATACATTTATTGGGAACTCATATTATTCATATAAACAGGTCATCTTAATACTTATTATATTTGTAATAATAATTTATATAGATATATGTAGAAACTCACAATTTTTGTATACATTCCTCATCTGACTGAAGAGATACCTCTAGCTCCAGTAATTACTTTTTGTCAACTGCGACGTAGCCTCATCTTTATTGTTCTATGCCTTGTTCTGAGAATATATTGAATACAAATTAAATGATATATATATATATATAAAATAATATTTTAGATCTATTTTCAACCTATTTCCGTATATTGGTAAATCTTTTGATTTTAGAAGAAAATGTTTCACACAACATGTATGCGAATGTGAGGTGTTTCGTAAAAATGTAGTTATATTCACTTTACTTTAATTAATGCGCATTCGTAAGTTTTTCCGTATCTTTTACATGTAAACCAAACTAGTAAATCGCCTCCCCTTAAATAAAGATTATAACTACATTTTATACAGAAAGGAGTATTACAATGTTACATTGAATGTACAATACAAATATTCTGTGCATTTATTTTTATTTTATTATATATAATATTATATAAAGTGAGTTTTTTTTTTTACAATTTTCTAATACAATTTTCTAATCAGACTTATTAAATATCAAAATTAATATAATACATTTATTTGATTTATTAATATAACTATTATTATAATTATAATTATAATTATAATTATAATTATAATTATAATTATAATTATAATTATAATTATAATTATAATTATAATTATAATTATAATTATAATTATTATTATTATTATTATTATTATTATTATTATTATTATTATTATTATTATTATTATTATTATTATTATTATTATTATTATTATTATTATTATTATTATTATTATTATTATTATTATTATTATTATTATTATTATTATTATTATTATTATTATTATTATTATTATTATTATTATTATTATTATTATTATTATTATTATTATTATTATTATTATTATTATTATTATTATTATTATTATTATTATTATTATTATTATTATTATTATTATTATTATTATTATTATTATTATTATTATTATTATTATTATTATTATTATTATTATTATTATTATTATTATTATTATTATTATTATTATTATTATTATTATTATTATTATTATTATTATTATTATTATTATTATTATTATTATTATTATTATTATTATAAGTATAGTGTAATTATATGCATTTATTGTGTATATGTAGTACATGTAGTACATTATGTACTACATATTATGTAGTATGCATTTAAAAATATATTATTTATCTATTAATAGAATTTAATGTAATAATGTGTTCCTCCACTATTCAATCATATTAGTAACTAATATTAAAATAAGAGGTTATTTACATATATAATTTATTGAAATGTAAAAATATATATTAAATTATATAAATATAATGTTGTGAGTAAAATAGATTTATAAAATATAATCATTTTTCAATAATTTTGGAAAATTAAAAACAAATTATATATAACTTTAACATATATAAATAAAAATAAATATTTTGCGAATATATCATGGAATAATTTATCAAAAATAATCAAATACAAATTTTGAAAGCGAGAAAACTACAATTAAATAACTAAAAACACAAATTTGTCTGTTATTATTCTGTTATTATATTTGTCCCTAAATAATAATGTTATCAACAAAATAAAGAGTTAATATAATTAAGAATATATTATAATATAGTGAACACAATTATATAAATTAATAAAATGAGACAGTTACGAAATGAATTATATTCTATATATATTTCTAAAATGTACAATGTAATAACAAGGACCAGAAGGTTTGATCGCTATTTCTGCAATGGTAACTTTTTGTACTCCGAACCAGATAATTTTCAGTGTTATATTTAATATTTAAATGATAAAACTTTGAACCCAAGGTATCGAGGATATTTATTTATTTGTCAAATAAAAATATATTTATATTTTTAAATTGTATTTCTATGTAAATATTTTATTAATATTACAAATATATTTGTATATTCGGTTTGAATTGAACGATGTTTTTCTATATTCTCAATATCGATATTCAAAATAATATAATGTGTATTATATAATATTACGATTTTAATATATAAATTGATTATATAATCATATTGAAATCATTGATTTAAAAACGAGTTTATTCACTGATTTTGTATAAAATTCAAATTTGTACTTCTGGACTATACGATAAAATTACATAAATAATTCAGTAGCAGAGAATTCGATATTTAATAAATATGGAAAACTTGTTTTATTAAAACATACAATTGTAATATAATCTATTTTAAAAGAACCCTGTCGACAATATACTTTGATAAGCCTATACATCCTATATGACTATATGCCAATGGCTATATATATTATACGGTATAATTTATATCTAATAAATATCCATATATAATAATACAAACTTATACACAAGAGTCCAGTATATCCAGTTGCATGGTCACAAGTATAGATATCAATTCCATCTATACAAGTTGCTCCATTTTTACATTTATGTGAAATCTCACATTCTAGTATATCTGTAATTAAATAGTGAGTTAATGTTTAATTATATATTACATAAACATACGTCTATATAATAAATATGTATTGTACATTTATTGATATATTATCTAATGGTATATTATCAAAATATTGTAAATATTTGTCATTTTAGTAATTTTTGTATTATATATGATCGTAATTATTATGTTAGTAATATTTCTTTACGGTGATTTTTAAATTTAACTTCAGATTCTGATATCATAACACTCTATATAGGACTACATTTATTTAATATTGAAATGTAACATTAATATTCAATTATTAATACATCGAAATACAATTATTATTAACTAATTTAAGGCTGATTTTTACAAATATAACAAATTTATTTATAAAAATAAGTTATATAATTAAAATGTTAATAATTTTTTCTTTAAATTATTATATCTTAGGATTTATTTTTAAAATAATAATTAATAAATATTATTTCCTTAAACACACTTATTTATATGCAAAAATGATTACTACCAACTAAAGGTGATACATCATATAGTTCAACCTTAAGGGGGTATACCACTACAAGTATTAAATGTTTGCTACCAAATGATTTTCTAGCAAGATAACTACAATTGTAGTGTATACCCCTTTACTATCCGGCGATTTGCCTGAAATATTGTAACTTTAAAGGGGGTATCCCACTATAACTTGCTAGAAAATTATTTTTAAGAAAAAATTTCCGGACATTATTTCCGGAAATACTGTTAGTGGGATACCCCCTTTAGGGAGCACTAGTTGATATCAAATTATTATATTACTAAATGCCATATCTTTATTTGACTATAATAGAATTTATTATACAATATAAACACGCATGTTTATATACGATATAAATGTAGAATTTCATACTATATATATAATATTAAACTATAATAATTTACTATATATTCCACTATTATTAGCACCATCTATAGTTGAAATATGGCATAGTATACTATATTATACTATAGTATAACAATATATTGTTTACAAATATTGCCTTTTTAATATTAGTTTTTTGCTTTTTTATATAAATTAAATAGCTATTATATTCTATTATTATTTTATTTTGGTGGAGTCCTTTTATACCACCCAGAAACTTAGCTGAAGTTTTCACTTATAAGTTATAAGTTATAACCATATGTATCTAATGTCCCTTCGAAGCCGCTCTCATATTAGGCATCCATTCATTTTAACGAGAGCCGATTTTTTATTTATACACAATTATATAAGATCACTTTTAAATAATATATTAATACCTATTTTAATGGTGCGGACGGGACTTGAACCCGCGTCCTATTACCAAAGATTTTGCGAAGCAAAGATATAACACTCCCTATGCATGCAACGTAATTTAGTAATAGCCCCAACCGCTGCTAGCAGTAGTATCGAAATCACTGAAATAGATTTAGGTTCGGCTCTGTTTGCATACAACAATGTTTTCATTGCTCTATTAAATTACATGCAATATAAATTAGCTTTTACTCACTAAATATATACTTATAGCATTTAAAACATACATATCATATTTGTTTGTTATATATTAGTAATGAACACTTAGTTTTCATTATATAAATATTAATTTAAAGCATATTATTTAACATTTTAAAAGTGTATAGTTAAATACGAATTTACATTATAAACAACGCATAGTTCCTAAAAGTAACACGCTATAGGTGGCACCAGGGTATTTTGTATACAAATTCGAATTACACGATTTCGCGTAAGTGTTATATCTTTCCTTCGGAAAATCTTTGCTATTACTATATAATATATATATATATATATATCTATTATATAATATAATTTATATTGTATAATTTATATATAACAATACTCATTATTATTATAATACCAAATGTATTGAGTTTAAATGTACCTAATGGTTTTCAGTGAAAACTTTTCACATGGAAATAATTGGTTACATAATTATTATGATAATATCAGTTTTCCATATATATGTATATGTAATACATATTATGTATCCAATTATTTAGTATATATTTTATTAAAATAATGTATACATTTAATAATTACAAATAATGATGATGCATACAAAGGTTATACTTTTTTTAGAATTTTATTTTAATTAATAATTAAACATTAAAATATATCAATTGAAAAATAAAATTCTAAGACAATTAATCACTTTTTATACACAAATATTTATATATATATATAAAATGTATATCATACAGTATATGTAATTAGGTGTCAATTTAATTGATAAATGTAATTAAACACATTTTTTAATATTGATTTATTTTAATTGTATAATTATTATATATTTTCATGACAAAACCAAAAAACTAAAAGAACTACCAAAAAACCTATAAAAACTAATAAAAAACCAAAAAACTTGGAGGAAAAAAAAGGTTTTTTTTTTGCCAACTATGATTATAATTATAATAACTACTACATTTTCATTCTTCTAATTACAATAAACATTAGTAACCATACTCAATATCTATGTATAAAATAATTATCTCAAATTATTATAATAATTATAAGAATAATTCTTAGAATGTAAGTTAACGGTACTTATATTTGCACTACTGCACATTATTATAATGATTATATGATATAATAATAATTATAATATAATAATATATCATATATATATATATATATATATATATATATATATATATATATATATTATATAGTATAATATATGCATTATAGGATTTATAAGAATTTTATTAGGCTCACTTGGAGATATAATCATTATATAATGATTATTATAATCATTATAATAATGCAGGTAACTTTTGTTTAACACGTGACTTATAAGTTATTGGGGGCCGATGTCAGTATTCAGCATTTAATATACAAACCTTTAATATTATAATTATAAAATGAAATTTCAAACTAGTAATAATGTAAAATATAATATATTCCAAAACAATTATATATATACTCTATAATTTATAAATCTTAATAGAGAGTCTATATTAGTGACGATATATTTTATAATTTTGAATCAAAATTTGTCTAAAGGAAAATACCCTTGGAAAATACGTTGGGAAATCTTTGACAAAATTCTAATGTCTATGGTTCCAAAATTAAACAAATATATATTTATTGATGCCATCGAGATTTAAATTGTATTAAATACACAGATTGACTTTCCTAACCTAGACATAATATGTTAATATATGTTAGTATTATTATAAATAAATTTGTACTATACTATGATATTAACATTGTAATTATATTAATATTTTAAATTGTATATATAATATAAAATTATATAAATATAAAATAATAATTCTTATTATCGTTCTATTACATATTTAAAGGGGTTTTCATATGAGTAATAGACTGGTTCGTAATTTGTGTCCATAATTTTATAAACCTTCACATATATAACAATTATGTATACTACGATGAATACGTTTTAGAAATTGTAGACCTATATCTTGCATATTTTTAAGCCACGAGATATTTTTATTTTAACATTGAAAACATCAACTTTAACATGGGATAGATATAGAAATAATTTGTATTCAATATATATAAAATTGAATACTTTTTTAAAGCCAACTATTAATATATCATAGAAACATATGTTATAAGTAGTATTAACAATACACAATATTTATCAAAACAATCTATATTCCCTTTATATTATTTAATTGTATAAAACAATTTTAGTAAAAAAAAAATATCTAAAGGAGAGTACTATGTTTTTATCTATTAAAACATTTTTTTAGCTCATTTGGATGACATTTAGTATGTTCGAAGACCCCCTGAAATTTAACATGTTGAAGATAGGAAATTCACCATAGAAACATTTAAAAATTAAAGATTCAACATTTAAACCACTTATATTTATTATAATGTATTAATACTTAACACATAGTAGAATATTATATTAATCTTTGTGTATAAATAAATACTATTACTACTACATAGTATCATCATATATTACTTATTAATATTCAATATTATATTGATTACCAAATTTTATAAAAAAAAATAAAAATCCTAGAATTTTGCTAGGAAATATTTTTTCTATAATTTTTTTTGATAATTTATTTTTTGTGTGCAAAATATTTAATTTTTTTTTTTAACCACAATTATTAATTTATATATATAATAGACTTATATACAATATTATTATATATATAACTTATTAAATTAATTAATTACAAGATATAATTAACAATTATCAATACAATTTTGACAACATTTCAAATCAGCCGAAACATCAGAATATAATAATAATTTTTTTTTTAATTTGTTAACAAAAGATCTTATTAAATATTAAAATTGGGGTCAGAATTTTTTTTCTTTTAAATTGGAATTTTAAGGACATATTTAGTAACATTTTTTTTTCAAATTTCAAATTTATGTAGAATTTCAGATACTTATTATATTTTTCATTATAGTTGTATTATTTACTATATTATTTATTTATTATAATTAATATATATTTATTATATGTATTTTGTTATATAATTATCAATAAAATAAAAAATATCAGTTTATATTACAACAAAGATGTGTGTTTTTATTTATACAATTATACAAAATAAAAAAAATCACGTTTTGTAGAAAGCTTGGGAAATAGTTTTCTATGCATTAGTTTAACATTTATTCTTGCATCTCGTTCTTTATGAGACACAATTGTTTTTGATGTTTGAGACACTAAACGAATATGACGTTCCACGCTTTGTGTGTGACTACGATATTTATCAAATATAATAATAGGATATATAATATCTTTCATTAAATTAATATTAAAATCTCCAAATAAATAAACATTAGAATTATTCATGAATGGATTAATTATAATATCAAAAAGGTCATCGGAAAAGTCAGTAATATCATATTCTGGATATTTATATATGCCACTAACAATAATTTTATTTAGATTTTCTAATTCTATTTCCACGCCAACTATCAAATTTATTTGGTATTGTTTTACATAAGATTTCAATCGATTTAAATTTGAAATTATTATTTATATAAATAGATGTACCTCCGCCTCTTTTATGTAATCTAGTAGTGTGAATAGCGTTATATCCTTTAATAAAATGTATATTTGAGTTAAATTCATTTAACCATGTTTCTGTAATAACAATTATATCGAATTTAAGTTTTATACAGTTATAAAAGTAATTTGTTATATTATTAATATTTCAATTATTATACAATTTATTATATCAAAAAAAGAGCAGAGAAATTATTATTTGTCAAATTAAATTTAAATATTAATAAATAAATAAATATATGTATGAATTTATATCTCTTGTTTTTTTTCTGTTTTTTTCGTTTTTTATTCTATGTTTAAAACGGTTTAAAACGTGTTTTTTATTAACTCACAACACTATATATATATAAATATGTGTGTATATATGTGCGTGTATGTATATAATTAATATATAATTAATACTTATATACTTAAGTATATATATAATTAATATATAATTAATATATATATATATATATATATAATTAATATACTATATGATATATATGTATTATATATATATATATATATAAGTATATATAAAGTAATACTTATATACTTAGGTATATATATATATATATAATTAATAAGCATTGCTTATACATGTAAATGCAGATGGTACGTTGGTACATTTGTATGTTATGAAAAACACAACATAATAATGTGCCAACGTACCATCTACACTCATATTCATATAATTGCAGGCGTTTCAAATGGTGAATTTGATCCATCCATATTTATATCGATGGATGGTATGTTG
The DNA here is from genome assembly GCA_964019155.1 of Osedax fenrisi. Lineage (NCBI taxonomy): Eukaryota > Metazoa > Annelida > Polychaeta > Sabellida > Siboglinidae > Osedax > Osedax fenrisi. Next base: position 117,049,546 of record OZ025239.1, on the reverse strand, counting down.
GTACGTTAGGATGGGATATCAAAATAATAGTACAAACGTACCAACACGAGTTTACATGTGTAAGCATACAGATGGTAAGTGGGTATGTTACTAAAAACACACCCTAAGTATATGGCTCACAAGTGGGTAGTTCAGGAATCTGCAGTATTTGTATCTGAAATAATATACATAAATATAGATAAATATAGATTGATTTGTTATAATGTATTTTATACTAAATTACCTATTGTAGCAATACACTTTTGAATGATACGTCTAGGCCTGCTTGTCGGGGGTGGTTTCATAACGGTACCGATATAGGAATTGCATCTAATTTTAAAAGTTTCCTTTAAAATATTAATTATTTTTTAGTAAAAGTCAATATTCAGTATAGATCGTAATTTAAGTTACCTGGATTAATTATTGTAAGATTCATCTGTAAAATGAGGACCGCAAATTCGTAAATTGCGGAGACCTTCAGAACCCTTTGCTCTAAGTATCTTGAGTATTGATTCGTTCCTAGTATTTACAGCCCATTTTGTACAACTATAATAGACTTTATTTTGATTTTGAAATACTGTAGTTTTAAAATAAATAATTATATTAAATCAATTTTCTAAATATATTATTATATACATTAGGTACAATTATGTGACCTCTAATAATCTCTAAATAAAAGTAGCTGATTGTCATTAGGTATTTATTATAGTCAATATTAAAAGTCAATATTCAGTATAGATCGTAATTTAATTTACCTGGATTAATTATTGTAAGATTCATCTGTAAAATGAAGACCGTAAATTCGTAAATTGCGGAGACCTTCAGAACCCTTGGCTCTAAGTATATTGAGTATGGATTCGTTCCTAGTATTTACAGCCCATTTTGTACAACTATAATAGACTTTATTTTTATTTTGAAATAATGTAGTTTTAAAATAAATAATTATATTAAATCAATTTTCTAAATATATTATTATATACATTATGTAAAATTATGTGACCTCTAATAATCTCTATAAATAAATTAAAAGTAGCTGATTGTCATTAGGAATTTATTATAGTTTAAACTTTAAACCCACTCTTAAAACACACATATATATATATATATAATATATTTAATTATTCAAATAAGGGACATACATAATTCTAAATATGTGATATTAAATTATAGTTATAAGTTAGTATAGATATAATTGAAATTATCTACCATTATAACACATCAAATAACTTTTATAAATAACATTTTTCATATGAGGTATTTCATTTGATTTTAGCCATTTTTCTGTGATAAAAATGATGTCTAAATTTGTATCATTGAAATACTCTATACAGCTAGGTAGTCACAGATATTGTGAAGTACAGCTAGGTAGTCACGTATGTTGTGGTGGAAAGCTAGGTAGTCACGGATGTTGTTGTGGACAGCGAGGTAACCTTGTAATCAAATGGTTTATACATTCCTATCAACATCGTGTGAGTTTTCGGCCATTTTTCGAAATTCTTTATAAGCAATTTCGAATAAGTAGGTTTTTAGTTTGCGTTTAAAGAGTGGGGTTGAAGATATTTCTCTTATTTTATAAGGGAGGTTGTTCCATAATTTCGGAGCAGATATTGATAATGCTATTTCTTATTTACGTAATATATATTTATGGATTATGAATCAATAATTTATATTTGTTTGTTTTTCGTTGTATTCTAGATGTGTTGTTTTCTATTAGTATTACAGTAAGATAGCCTAGGTGATTATAATGAATGACTAGGTATGATATCAGTAAGATTTTGTATTGGATTCGTTGTGTGATGGTAAGTCAGTAAAGAGATTTTAGTTATATAGTTATGTCAGTCCTGGATTATTTGGGGATTCTATAGACAGTACGTGCAGTGGAAATAAGTAATCGGTTGAGTAGTATTAGTTAGTTTTTGGGGAATTTGTGAAGTATGGAGTTACAGTAATCAAGTTGTGGAATAATGAGGGAGGTTGCTAGTAATGTTGACAGTTCGGTAGTTATAGATGGTTTGATTAGTCGTATTGTGTGAAGTGTTCGGTTAATGGCTTTTTATATCTATTTTGTATTGGGTAAAATTCAGTGCTTGGTATATTGTGATTACAAGATTTTTTGCTTAAGGGGAGTATTTTATGTTATGGTTGTTCACAGGGTTCGAAAAAAATCAAAAAAATATATACTAAAAATATATATTATGATAACAGTAAAACAAAAGAGATAATAATTCAGTTAAATGCACAATATACTTATGACCAGTAGTTTGGATAATAATGCTCATAGATTGTGACCAAGTATTAATAATCAAAATATAACTTTTAGGTGTATGATGCAATAATTATTTTAACTTATTGACTGGTATTGTTTTGTTATCTATATATATATATATGTATAAATATAATATTATAATTATGTAATTACAATGATATATCAAGTAATATATTACATATAATTATATGTAGGTAATAAACTATATATATATATATATATAGTATATAATGTGCGTGGGATTGTGTTTCGAGAATGGTTGCATAGTCACCGGTTCTGTCTCTGATATTTGTTTAAGTTTAGCCAGGTATTTGGTAGGTGGGTTGTTATATTTACATCTACAGTGTGTTGTGTTAGTCTTGTTATCATATTTCTTAGAATATATGTAACCTCTAGCATCCACTGACAGCTTAGTACCCTTCCTACTTGTTCTACATATTATATTGTCCTGCTGACAACAATTGCTGATATTTGTTTAAGTTTAGCCAGGTATTTTGTAGGTGGGTTGTTATATTTACATCTCCAGTGTGTTGTGTTAGTCTTGTTATCATATTTCTTAGAATATATGTAACCTCTACCATCCACTGACATCTTAGTACCCTTCCTACTTTGTTCTACTATAAAATTGTAACTTAAGACGTGTTATATCAACATTGAAATTGGCTTCATATTGAGACATATATTTATATTTCAAATATTGCATCACTTCAATCTGTATTAGTTAAAGAGTTGTAGTTGCTACTAATCTATGGACAATGACATATTCTATTGTCCTGCTGACAATAATTGCATGATGATTACATACTATACCGTTCACAAGATGAATCCTGTCTTCTATATTCATAGGCACTATCGTAGTGTGTGCTTCCATGCAACATCTGTATCTCGTTGACGTTAGTATATAAGACAGCTTAAAAAGATCAAGTCAAGGTATCATCTTTGAAGTTTAGAACTATCCTTTTCCCCCATATTGAAGCGCATGACAGCGATACTAGCCGTAGCATCAATGACTTCTTTTCCTGACAAATTTACTCTGCCAAATAATATAATGTAAAGTATTTATAATAAGATATTCTAATGTTATGTATCTTAGGGTAGATGGACCAGATTACTGCATGTAATGCTTCATTCGCATTCTGAGTTTTTCCCTGGAGACATCTATCCAGAAGACTATCTTCAGTGAGCCTATTGTAGACCTCCTTCACCTTTTTGGCCAGATCTTCTCTAATTCGACGATGGACTCCTGTATCGTGTGATTGCATAGGTCCTACCAAAATGCCCGTGTACTTTAGATAAAAACACCAAGTGATTTTGCAGAAGTGGTGCATAGGTTCTTCATCTGTCGATGTGTTGTGGTAGTAATTGGCCAATATCGAGTTTTTCATCGATAGCCTATTATTACGATTATCAGGTATCTGAAATAATATTTAGCTATTTATAATCATATTATAAATATAATAATATATACTAACAGCATTTGTATAGTATTTTTGCATGCTTCCAATCAAGATGCCAGTGATTTTGCCTTTCCTTTGCTACTTCTGAGAGCCCCACTAGGTGTACCGCACGATGCACACATATAGAGGCGTAACTCGTGTACATGTATCTAGTTCTTTCTAGAACATCTAGTCGCATCGCTAGAATGCTGTGGTATGATGTAGTAGGCATCGCAGCAGTAATACGTGTGCGTTGTTCGATGCAACCTATCTCTATAGTGTACATACGTATATGATACATGGCCAAATGGTAATGCATCTCGATGTAGCGTATGTTATTAGAAGATGCTATGATAGAAGACATATTATAGTGGTGATGATGGTGTGCTGATGCAACGACTTTTATATAGGCTTCCAGTGATAGTGTGGCGGTAGTGGTGATGGTGGTAGTAGTGATGGTAGTGGTGGTGATAGTAGTAGTGGCGGTAGTGGTGGCGGTAAAAGGGTCGAGTGTAATGGTAGTAGTGGTACGTCCGTATAGGTATCACTACTTCCCACTCAGTCACTACCGGTCACTACAAGTCGGCACAGGACACTATAGTAGTGGTCAGTACGCGTAACAAGAGTAGTGGTCACTACTACCGGTAGGTGGCGTGTATGGCAACTTATGCTTAAGTTAAACGCCGCTATCAGGTTTTAATGATTGATATTCTATTTAAGGTTATGTGCGGGTTTCCGCTCTCTAATGTATAAGAATAGGAAAACATACCCTTATCATAAATACATCTCCTCATTCAATAATTAATGAATCATTCTAAAATAAATTATATCTTATTTAGTTTATATTGCTCTACAATAACATCAATCAATAAAATCCTAAATTTGTTCGGGTTGGTCAAGAATTTGTTGGCGTTCAATCAAGATGCCAGTGATTTTGCCTTTGCCCCCCTCTTTCAGTTTTCGAAGAGCCGTAACCAATCTCTTATCAGCATGATTAACACACTCTTCCTTTACGACTGGATACGGATTCAACTTCTTTAGAGTAAAGAATGTTTTTGAAACACCGTCAGAGATCATCGGCGCATATCTAAGCTCATTCTTATCGACAGACCTAGACCATAAGCAGCTAGCAATCTCTGCCTAGTGTAATAAAATATAATATAAAATAATGTTATGTACATACCTCCATGCCACAGGAACTTCCGTGAAATTTTTTCCTTGTGATCACCATTCTGAAATTGTTCGAGTGCCTTTCCAGTTTTTCCGGACTTAGAATAAACCGAACAGAACTTGGTAAGAATGTCGAAATCTACGACGAGGCCAGTTTCATATTCTACGACGGCTCCATTGCCGTACAACGATGTAAAACCACGAGTTAGCCAAGTACCATCATAGTATACGGAAATACCAATTACTTCCTCTGGTTCGGCATGATGGAAGTCTCTTACAGTTTTCACAGCTATTTTTAGAGCCTCAGTACAACTCTGTAAATATATATATACATATACGAGTATGTATTTATATAATTTACAAACCTTAGATAGCATTTTAACAATGTATTCACGAATATTAGAGTATGTGGAATAATGTAAATTCGGAAGAGATAGCGAATTCATCATCCGAGATAAGCCAGTATGGCCGAGTCCAGTCTCTAATGAACCTAGTACGGCACTGCGGTTCACAATGAAGGTTTTAGAGTCTTTACATTTTTCTGATGTCCAAATTGAATCAACAATGTTATCACAGGTCGTACACTTCAATTCAATTTTATAGCACAGTCGATACCTATTTTTTACCTATTTAGATATATATATATATATATGTATAATATTTACAAACTTCAGCTACTAGAGCGGTTGACTTGCAGATATTGCAAGATCGGCCTTTTACCAGTGAAGTTAGTGCCATTAGATTTATTAATACCATGGTATTGATCATAGAATCACATGTAATGGTTGATTCAGAGATTGAATCATGACAATCGATTCGAGAAGGTGAAGGTTCAGGAGTAGCAATAGATTGTAAAGCCTATAAATAATAAATTATATTAGACTCAATATATATTATTACACAATATTTGATAAATAATAAGCTATATTATATTTATAAATAAACTATATTAGATTATTTAGAATTATAAATTATATTAGTCTCAATATATTTTATTACACGATATTTTATAAATAATAAGCTATATTATATTTATAAATAAACTATATTATATTTATAAATAATAAATATCAATAGAAGATTATTATTTTGATAATTCAACTATAAAATAAAATAAAAATGGATTCTCTTTGAAATTCATAATAATTATTTATATTATCATACTTTATCATATATAATTCTAAATGTATTATTATCATCTATACACTAATATAATAAACCGATAATACATTATATAAGCATACCTTGCGTTTATTGCAATTCCCCATTTGAGAGCAGCTAGCGGGTTATCAAAAGGCATACTTATAAAATAATAATAATGATAAAATAAAATGCTTCTTCGAAATAATGCTATCAATAATAACTGTCATTCTTACTCGACCAATGAAATGCTTGTAAATATAAACATAACCTTTGACGTATTTGTATTTATCAAAATAGTATTATCGAATGCTAAAAACCGTTTTTAAATAAGTAAAATACAACTCTATAAATATATAATTGAAAAAGTTGATATTTTATTCGATATAAAATATATTTTCCTCAACATTTTTATAAAGTACCTATTTTAAAAATACTTTTGACATTGATTTAAATCAATGATTTTTTTGAAGGCAAAAATCATGATTTTTTTGATTTTTTTTGATTATAAATCAACTTTTTTATAATTTGATAAAATGTAATTAATAGTTTGGATTACTATTATTAATAGTATTACCAATGTTATATTTATTTATAATGCTTAATTAATTTGTTTTGTAAATATTAAACTAGACATTTCTAGAAATTATTATTTAAAATAAATATAATATATTATATATATATATTTAAAATTATATTATATAAAAAACCTATTATAGAATAAAATATCTTTAGCTCTTTGATATATATTTTATGCAGCATGCTATATAATGTATTCTTTGAATGTAAAGATTTTAGCGTATTTTAACTGATTAAATAATATAAAATTTGTATTGATAAATTTATTTATTTATCAAAAAAATCAATGTGATTTTTTGATTTTTTTAAAAAATCATGATTTTTTCCAACTCTGCTTATATGCTATAATTACGTTCAAAAATTTCACATCTAATAAATAATATATTAAATAATAAATTCAATCATATTAAAAAAATGAAAAATTTATTTATTTTGATACCCGCACATAGCCTTAAGAGTTGTAGTTGCTACTAATCTAGGGTGGGACTATGGAATTTTCTATTGTCCTGTGAAAACAATTGCATACTGATTACATACTATACTGTTCATAAGTTGAATCCTGTCTTCTATATTCATAGGCACTAACGTAGTGTATGCTTCCATGCAACATCTGTATCTCGTTGACGTTAGTATATAAGACACAGCTTTAAACATATTTAAGCAGTTGAAATTGTATACATTTGATATCGAGTAGATATCTACTTCTAATCGGGTAGAATCAATAACATTTTTTGATTTATACCATTGTGATTGGATGATACATGTTGGTCATATGATGCTGGTATGATATTCTGATCTGGAGCAGATGAAAATATGTTGCATTTTTTTCTCTACTCCATGAAAAAATAATTTTTTCTACAAAATTTTTTTTATCAAAAGAACTCAATTTGTATTTTAACTCCGCTGTCACAATGTAACTTGTTAATGTTTAAAGCAGTTAGGAAATGGTAAAAGATAATTAAATATAATGATTACAAAAATGGGTTATAATAAATAATTATAGTAATAAGTATCACTTATAATATAATATATTATATATAAATATATATTTTTAAATTATAATTAGGAATGATCACAACGATCTGACTTCAACACTGCAATGCAAGGACATTTAACTTGAAATATACTATATATTTCAAGTTCATGTCCTTATATATATATATATATATATATATATATATATATATATATATATTATATACATTATAAATAATATATAAATAATATATATTATAAATAAATAATTTAAAAAAAAATGAAATTATTAATACAATTATTACTATCAGAAATTACTCGATTATAATTCGAATATGTTACGTACGCATGAGATCGATATAGTTTTAGAATGTCCATTTAATTTCACATAGAATCAATATATTATATATGTATAATACTATACGTCATAAATATGATATATGTTATAGTACAATTAAATATTTGTTGACATTTTATTTTTAATTAAATTTAAATACATTATTTAGATACATTAATTTATATACATCTATATCAGTTATTTATAACATTAATATAATATTCAAACCATTAGTTTACGTATTAATATATGTGAATATGAGTGTATCTTTATTTATAACATGTTACGCATGGAACGGTACTTGATGATCACCTAAAATAATACAAATTCTTTCATCCCCCCATATAATATATTAATACAGTTATATATGTTATAATGTTATACTATATTATTAAATTAATACTATTTCATTATTATATAAACTATATCAATATATATAAATTTAATATGTGATTAACCCGTGAGAAATTTAAGAGGCATCCTTTAATTTCTACATAGATAACGTGTTCAATTGCTCTCCATGTCTACTTTTCAAAATCTAGTATACAGCGTACTAGGCTAATTCGTGGCAGCAAGTTTCTTATTGCAGAGAGTACTTCAACAAAGTCTACATATCTTCTTTGTTTCATACACATGAAATGGGCGGGAACTATTTTGTACACTCACCAGATTGTACAAAACAGTGTATCCAAAATAGTTGCTAGAATGGTTGATTTATTATTTCTGCCGCATCTATTAATGGGTTCTCTTTAATCGTGAATAAACTTTCTTCAGTCTGTCGCCTATGGTTTTGGGAGCAATATACAGTGCTCCTACCTGATTCAATACGTTTTTATTTATATTTTTCTTGTGGGTCTTTCCCAAGCATACTATATTTTACTAGTGAGTCAACTAGGGATCCAGAATCCATAAATTTTTCGTTATCGTCCATATATCAGTATGTTGGCCACATCTGAGGTCTTCTTATTGAATACAGTACCTAACAAAGCGTATATTTATATATAGCCTAGTTGTCCGATATTAGAAGGTCACAGAAATCTTAACCAACAGCGTCACCGTGTTGCGAAGGATTTGCATTGGAGGACAGCGTCCGATTTTAATCAACTCCGACTTGTTACAATGGTCTCCATTTAGTTCAGTTATTTCACCCCATCAAAGACAAAGTTAGTAACTTATCCGGCCACTACCACGTGGAGGCGAAGGTTGGGTTTCTAGCTACACTTTCGAGAGTTATAGTTACTCCCGCCGTTGGATGTATTTCTTCATTTTGACATTCAGAGCACTGGGCCTTGCCTTGCAGTGTATACGTTGAATTTATGTGATGATCCGAAATCACATTGTGTCCATCACCATGTGACTACCTTTAAATGAACTTGTTGTAACAAAACCTATACTGATCCGGGTGCTTCCGCATCCATTAGTGGGTTCTGTTAATCGTGTGTACAGGTGAACTTTCATCATCACACAATATCAGTATATTAAGTGCAATACAAGATACATAAGATCTAATAATAAATAATAATATCGTCATAGATGAGTCATACTATAGTATATATATATGCGAATATTTAATATAGATTATAATACAATTGAACATTGTACAGCAGTATGCTATTAGTATACATCTATATACACTTATTAAACCTATTATATCTGGTGTGGTGTAAAATACATGTAAACATTTAATTAAATTATTAAATAACTATTTTATATATTAATAATTTATTGAAATTACATTTCAAAAACTAAATAGTCTATAATAAAGTAATAAAACAATACATTTTATTTATTTAACCTATATATATGATGTAAATTTAAGTTTTCATGTCTTTAAGTATTTGTATGTTAACAACAGTTTGTTCACAGAATATTAATAGTAAAAAGTTCTAAAAACATTTGTTTGTCATAAGTAAGTTAGTCACATATCCCTGATAAAAATATATTCTTAAGTGTCCCCTATATTACTTTTATTTTACTTAAACCATTAATATTATATAATATTGATAATGTACCACATTAATCATACCACATATTGATAAATTATAATAGTTTTTTTATAATAATTTTCTAGTGAACATTTACTATATTTATTAAAGAATGATTTTTATGGTCGAAATTCCAAGGCAGTTAAAATCATAAGACCTAAAATCCATTTTACATTACGATACCTTGACGTGGTAAAATGGCTTCTATAAATATGGATCTAAATTCGTAATATAAATAATAATCTATATTTAATGGATCATGTCATTCAATATATATATAGATGAAAAATTGCTATTCTGATAACATTTCATATTTAATTTTATCTTCTTATTTTTGTTAATATATCAATAATACTCATTAAATATCTTTCATACAATATGTGTAATAAAAAAAAGTAGCCCTAACTTACGAATATATGTTTTCTAAACATATTACAAATTTGCACTTAAAAATGTGTCACTAAATTATTAATTATTAATGATTAGTGAAATATCATTATTCCGAGTAATTAGAATTTTAAGTTAATTGTTTATTATTGTTAATGAATTAAATTTGAATTTCTATTTTTAATTGTTTTTTATTGTTTCTAATGTTATATTATATTTTATAATACAATTAATATCATATTAAGAGGGTTTTTAGATTTCAATGTGATTAGATAGGACATTTTTTTTGTTGAAAATTCAAAATATCACGAAATAATTAAGATATACGCTGTTCACATGAGCAATCTATTCCTGCAATTTCGCAATGGAATTCTTAAGAATTGCCAAAATGTGACAGTATAGTCTGTGTTTTTTCTGGGATTATTGATAAATGTTCTAATCCGAATTTATTCTAATTTTGTGAGAATTTATGCAATTGGTAAATAAACTCACGCACAAGTATACTGACGAGCATTTATGCATACGCATTTACCTTCATAGGGGTTAATCTATTTATAATCGTTTATGATTATAAGTGATTAAAATTATGTTATTTAATCGTTAACGATCGTTTAATAATTAATAAATAATTAATAATTATAATATGTAATTCCTTATATAATTATTAAATTATGAATATATGCATAGTACCACTTAATGATAATATAATAAACTTAAGTTAATAAGTTCATCAAATGTATATATGGGTATATTTTTTTAAGAATTCTATTGAAAAAATAGATTGCTCACGTGAACACCCTAAAATTGATACCGCTAGGGGATTTTGAAACTGGAATTCTTAAGAATTCCATTGCGAAATTGCTGGAATAGAATGCTCATGTGAACAGCGCTTTAATTGTACTATTGCATTTTTTAATGAATATATGTTTTGAAAATATCAGCATTTTAAAAAATATATCAAAATGAAATAATTATTTTTTAAATTTAATTATCTATTATTTATCAACTCTATATATAATCACAAATTTTCTTTGGCTACAATATATATATATATATATATATATATATATATATATATTAATTATAATATATTATTATATATTAATTATTTATTGAGAAATAGCAATTTTCATAAAAAACAAATATTCTGAGATAATTTATGTTAAAGATTAACTATATTATTTATCTGCTTTTTGACTTTTATTATTATGGTAAAAGTTATTTTTAGCTAATTATTATAATTTTTATATTATATTTATATAACTTGTATAATTTGTCATGATTTTGACATAAATTGAATCTATATAAATTCATTGAAAAACAATGTTATAATATATGTAAACAGTCATTTTTGCGCCCTTTTTTAATCATTATTTTATTAGAAATAGGTAGTGTTATAAAATTATGTTTTTGGTGCTTTATATATGTTTTTAACATATGATATTTTGACATATCAAAAATTAAAGACCGTAAATCCCCTTAAGGGAGTTGCACGATTAAAATGATTATTAATCAATTATTATATTTAATATTACTACTTAAAATATGTTTTAGTATCTGTGAAATAATTGCATAAGAAAAAAGTTTAAAAATCAAATAAAAGTAGATTTTAGGGCGTGATATAAAATAATAAATATCATATTTACAATATTGCTTATATTTTGACATGAACTCTATTTAATATATGATGACAATATCTCGCATGTGATTATGTCAATCATGCGTGAGTCCCAATAAAGAATAATATAATATATTTAGTATTTCTCTCTAATATGAAATGTTAGTAATTTATGTTAGTTAATAGGTAATTCATATGTGCATGTGTAATTAATGTAAATAATTTTTAAAATTAAAAAATTATTCATAACTATTCAATATATTAAATAGTAATACACAAGAGAATTTAAATGAAATCAATATAAGCATATTATATAATACCCTAAAGTAGTATCCCACTAGCAGTATTTTCGGAAATTATTGCTAGAAATTTATTTTCTAGCAAGTTTTAGTGGGATATCCTCTTTACAGTTACTATATTTCTGGCAAGTTGCCGGAAAGTAAGGGGTATCCCACTACAATTGTAGTTAACTTACTAGAAAAACACTTTCTATCAAATATTATAGAAATACCGTTAGTGGGATACCCCTTAACAGGATAACAAAACTTACCCATAAAGGATATTTAAAAAATAGTTTATATATACAAATTAAATTTATTAATATTTAATTTATCTTTATTCTGGTGTTCTTACAAAACTATTATTATTGAAAGTATGTACCAAGTAATATGTAGAATATTGTATAGTTTTAAATTTAAATATTTAATCTAAAATAATTAATCTAATTAATACAATCAATTAAATTTATTAGGTATCAATATTAGAAATAATAAATATAGAACAATCGGATAATTTAATATCTATATATTTACATTTTTCTTTCGAGAATAATCTAAACTATAGTTCACTATAGTTAAATATACTATAAATTTACATAGAATTACACATTTGGGAAATTGTTCCTAATTGCCTGTATATTTAATTTACTAATACTATACTTATTAATAATTTATAAACATAGTTAATTTATATAAGGAATTCGACTATACTTCTGGCCCCCCCCCCCCACTTTTATCACAACATTTATTTTGATTGGTTACTCTCCCCTACATACACACAATCGTTCCAGCGACCCTATCCATGACATATGTAATATCGGTAATATGTGACACCATTACCCACGACATATGCGACACCGCCTGCCACGACATATATGATGCGCTCGACATCAACCAAGATTCCCGTAACGCCTCCACCTCTACCTACTACCTTCGTTGCATTCTCGTCTACACCTGAAGGGAGCCCTCCTCTCATCCTCCACATATCTAATGTGATGCCATCCCCGTGGCCACCTCTAATATGTTACCCTCCATACATGTGAAGAGGAACGACCTCTAACAGTTTTCCATATGTACCATAACGTAGTCCATCCTGAGAGGAGAAAGGGCGTGTTATATCAGGGAGTCCCTGGTTATATCAATACGATGTTATAGGTATACGACACCCCCATACTTATAATGAATGAACTATTCCATAAAATAATACATCCTCATATAATGTACCTATATAAAGACCTTCACCTATTATTGTTTATCAGTATCAGCTATATATAGTTACCAGTATTGCTTATGATTCATATACCAATATGTATTCATAGAAATCATTCATAAATATACATAGGCTTTAACCGTTGTCATACCATTTACACACTATATAACAACTAGTATTGTCTATCCATACTGCTTGCACACTAAGAATTGTATAATTAAATATTCTATCAATGGGCTTAAATAGATTATCTATTATTGAAAAATGTAATTGATTTAAATATTTTATTTAAAAAATGATACATAAAGATGTTAAGTTTAAATTAAGATAAACATTATTTGTATCTAATATATATTTGCTGGTTATCATTTTATTCAACTTCAATATCACAGAATAAATAATGTGTATAAATATATATATATATATATTTATATGTGTTTATAGTATAAACTTTATACCAATAAGTGTACCTACCAATACAAAAAAGAATTATAAGTAGGATATAGAATACAAAATATAATACGTATCTATCAGTATTCCATAGGTTTTTACCGCCTATGTTAACCCATCTAACAGTATCAATAATAACCTCATGTTTACATTGTGCTATTATTCTGCTATTATGTTGCCATTAAAATATATTATGCTGCTATTAATTTGTAATTCTATTATGCTATTATTATGTTGCCATTAAAAGTCTAGTATGTTAATAATAAATTAAATGATCGCTATTTAAAATAATGTTATCATATATGATAACATTATATCGTATACGATCCCTTTTAGATACTGTCATCACTTATCCGATCCTTAGTCCCGATGTCCTATGAGTCATAGGCTATGACTCGTGAATGAGTTATGATTCATTCCCATGGGCTCTTCATGACTCATCCGATCTCGATCCACAATACGTATATATCCGATCTACCATAAATTATACGATCCTGATACGATATCACTATTCATATATATATATATATATATATATGTGTATATAACGTATACGTGGGCATTACTATAACATATTAACGATCTAACTACGCATAGTGACATCTGTTGAACAAGATCCTCGGTCAGCACGTTGCATTTTCATTCATCCGGTCACTTTTTCGTCAAAGGCAATAATATATATATATATTATTTATTAAGTATTATGTACGAAGGCACTTAAAAACGACATCTCCATCATATATTCGTTGTTTATATTTCACACAAGTACCAACATCGTGTTTAATCGTACGCCCAATGTATTGTACACGTATGTACGCGTATTCTATAGAATTAAACGCGATATTCAATGTTATGGTCAATAGAATAGAACACCTATTAAACGTGTTTTAAAAAGTCAACTTTTGTTTATATTATGTTAAAAATAGATTGAACATATGTAATGTTCATTACCCCCTCCCTCCATTCCGTGTACACTGTATAATATATAAACGACGATTTTGTATGGGTATACATGCCGAATGTAGTTATCTATGTTGAAATATTAGGTCACGCCTGAACGATTTCAGGCGAGCGCGTGCTGGTGGATGTTGTAATATGATTCATACATTTATATGCGGATGCATGTAGTACACACATATCCACGATGAAAGTACTAAAGTTAGTATAGTATTTACTATATAATAATGTGGACAGTTTAATAATATATATATATTATATAACTATTATATATATATATATATAATAGTTATATAATATAGTATATATTATAATATATATTTATATATTATGTAACTGTACACATTATTATTAATAAAATATAGAAAAGCGTGTTCGACCTATAGAAGTAGTGATAGTGCTACAGATCCTGTACAGGTTAGTGTCTATAAATACCAATGTAACTTTAATAAATGTAACTTATATGATTCGTGTATACGTTGTCATATATGATACCAATGCTATATACGAATATTAACCCTTATATAGTGATGCTATTTTTATACTTTTTGTACTAAATTATAGATAAAAAAACATTAATTGAATAGTATTATCATGGAGATCTGCCGGGTATTTAATGATAATATTATATCTGTTGTACTACACTATAGATAGCATTAATGTAATTAGTAATGTTTATAAATGAATGTATTGATTTTCTTTTATGTATTGATTTTATATGTGAACAACATCAATAGAATAAACTTACAGAAAAAATCAAATTTTGTTATCAATTTATAATAATGTAAATATCCTAAATAATCAATACAGCATTATGTAACTTATATTAATAATATTTTATATATTGTGTATATATATATATATATATATATGTCTAAGCCTAATTGTAATTTATAAATATATATATATATATAGGAGGGATGAACGAGTTTGGAACGGTTTCTAACAATTGAGCTCGCGTAGCAAGTTATAAATAGATTATATGTTTATATTAATCAATTCATACATAGATGAATCATAAACTGTATGACACATCTAAAGACGTTATATATGTATATATGGCTTCCCCCATAGATATATTTATTGATAAAATACGATTACTAATTAGACTAAACACATACGTGTATATACGCAAACATATATAGACAAACCTATATATATATATATATGATATCCGTAAGTATAATATATAATGGGTGACAACAACAGAAAATATAATATATTATTTTGAAGCCCTTTTTGAAGGACACATTATTTAAATATACTTGTAAATTATCAGAAAAAAATTTAATTCCTCTAATAAATATTATTATATAGGCTGATGCACTACAGTGTAAATCACCCGTAATGTTTAACATACACACACACACACACACACACACACACACACATACACACACACATACATACACACACACACACACACACACACACATACACATATATACATATATACATATATATATATATATATATATATATATATATATATAAATATATATATATATATATATATATATATATATATATATATATATACAATCATTGTATTACAATGTATATTTTCTAAGTAATATATAAATAAATAGAGATCATTTTTGCATGTTTGAAAGTTATTAAATTTAAAAACAATAAAATTACTATACATTTATCTAATCATACTTATTTTATGTATTTATATTTTCATTAATATATAATTGGATTGAAATCTTATAATCATATTCAACATGCATGAATAGAAATTCTAATTTTGTAATAAATATTTGATGTAACTTCCTAAATAACAATTTGTTTGTTGTATTAATAGTAGGGGCGATGCAACAAGGGGGAACGGGGGGAAATGTCCCCCTACTTTAAAATCTAACAGAAAATCTAACAAAATCTTAGCGCCCCTAATTAATAGCTATATTATATATCTATAGATATCCATTATAGTTTTTTATATATATTAGTTGGATATAATTATTTTTTCGAATTGTCTAATAAAATATATATATTAAGTCTAAACTCACATTTTATATAATTTATAATAACTATCACTAATTCCTTTAACAAAAGTTGTCCATTTCTAGTAACACAAAGTTGGCATTATAAGAATATTCTTGGAAATTATTAAAAATGATGCTCTACTAAAAATACATGTATCTCCTATCTTATACGTGTGATATTTCTCGACGATGGTATCACAGTAAGATATAAAAATGTTATATATATAACCTGTAATACATGAATATAAATGGGCTACAGAATATAATTATATATTGAATTATATTGAAAACCTTTAGGAGAACAAATTATATAAATATCATTTTAAAATTTCGTAAATTAACAGAATTTTTTTTAAATTATTCTAATAAATATTATTATTATTATTATATAGCCATGATTACATACACATAGACCCAGTACCCACCCCCCTCAGCACATAGACCCAGTACCCACCCCCTCCCAGCACATAGACGCAGTACCCACCCCCCCCATGACATAGACCCAGTACCCCACCCCCCCCCAGCACATAGACCCAGTACCCACCCCCCCAGCACATAGACCCAGTACCCACCCCCAGCACATATACCCAGTACCCACCCCCCCCATCACATAGACCCAGTACCCCCCCCATGACATAGACCCAGTACCCCACCCCCTCCCCCAGCACATAGACCCAGTACCCACCCCCCCCCAGAACATAGACCCAGTACCACCCCCCCCAGCACTTAGACCCAGTACCCACCCCCCCCCAGAACATAGACCCAGTACCCCCCCCATCACATAGACCCAGTACCCCCCCCCATGACATAGACCCAGTACCCCACCCCCCAGAACATAGACCCAGTACCCCCCCCCCATGACATAAACCCAGTACCCCACCCCCCCCCCCCCAGCACATAGACCCAGTACCCACCCCCCCCAGAACATAGACCCAGTACCACCCCCCCCAGCAAATAGACCCAGTACCCACACCACCCCAGCACATAGACCCAGTACCCACCCCCCCAGAATATAGACCCAGTACCACCCCCCCAGCAAATAGACCCAGTACCCACCCCACCCCAGCACATAGACCCAGTACCACCCTCCAGCACATAGACCCAGTACCCACCCCCTCCAGCACATAGACCCAGTACCCCACCCCCCCATGACATAGACCCAGTACCCCCCCCCAGGACATAGACCCAGTACCCACCCCCCCCATGACATAGACCCAGTACCCACCCCCCCCATCACATAGACCCAGTACCCCCCCCAGGACATAGACCCAGTACCCACCCCCCCCCCAGCACATAGACCCAGTACCCCCCCAGCACATTGACCCAGTACCCCACCCCCCATGACATAGACCCAGTACCCCCCCCATGACATAGACCCAGTACCCACCCCAGCACATAGACCCAGTACCCACCCCCCCATGACATAGACCCAGTACCCACCCCAGCACATAGACCCAGTCCCCATCCCCCCCCCCCCATCACATAGACCCAGTACCTCCCCCCCCCCAGGACATAGACCCAGTACCCACCCCAGCACATAGACCCAGTACCCATCCCCCCCCCCCCCAGAACATAGACCCAGTACCCCCCCCCCATCACATAGACCCAGTACCCACCCCCCCCCCCAGAACATAGACCCAGTACCCCCCCCCCAGAGCATAGACCCAGTCCCCCCCCATGACATAGACCCAGTACCCCACCCCCCAGAACATAGACCCAGTACCCCCCCCATGACATAGACCCAGTACCCACCCCCCCCCCCAGCACATAGACCCAGTACCCATCCCCCCCCAGCACATAGGCCCAGTACCCACCCCAGCACATAGACCCAGTACCCCCCCCCAGCACATAGACCCAGTACCCACCCCCCCCCCATGACATAGACTATTATATAAAATAAAATAATTAAATTCTTAATCTATTGAACACTTCTTACCTATTTAAAAATATACATCATATATTTCATATAATTTATATTTTAATAATCCTAATTATTCATATATGAATCATATATGAATGTTTATACAGTCACAATATAATTATTCATAGTATTTTACATGTATTAGTTTTATAGCTAATGATTTCAATAGCCTCAATAATTATAAATTATATATGCATTATGGACTAATATTAATTTATCTTTAATTATTTGAAATTTATAAAATATATAATAA
Organism: Osedax fenrisi; assembly: GCA_964019155.1. Taxonomy (NCBI): domain Eukaryota; kingdom Metazoa; phylum Annelida; class Polychaeta; order Sabellida; family Siboglinidae; genus Osedax; species Osedax fenrisi. Next base: position 117,030,617 of record OZ025239.1, on the reverse strand, counting down.
TAATTTGGGTTATTATAAAAAAAATTAATATTACTAAATATATATATAGTGTAGTATAGTATAGTATATGCTATTTTTATGCAGGCATATTAATCTATTATATAATATACTGTAGATTAATTAACATCTTTTGATTAATTACTTTATATTACAACATATATTTATATATATATAAATATAAATGTGTTTATAATGTTTAAGGTATATTGTCGCTTAAGACCTTTGCCTGCTTGTGTTCCTGTCATTGAAGAATGCATAAAGGTCATTGATACCAAAACATTGAAATTGACTTCTACCAAGGTACTACTACTACCCATCTGTAGGTAATTAAGTCTGTACCTTGTATATAAACCTTATTTATACACACACACACATATATATATTTATATAATACCCACATAATAATAATTATTATTATAATAATATAATCATTTAATAGATATATTTCTATAATACAAATATTTAAATAAAATATTCAAAACTTATCTCTTCTAAATGACTACAAATAAGATTTATTATTCTCTATTGTTGCCGAAATTAAGTTATAAACACATATATATATATATATACACACATATATTGAACTCATTGTCTATTATGTATTTACAACTATTTCAATAATGGTGAAGAATTCTAATTCTATGAGAAATGGAGGACCAATCAAAATCGTTAGTACTTGGTTGATAACGTTAATATGTATAATAGCAATGTATGTTAATATGTATAATAGCAATGTATGTTAATATGTATAACAGCAAGTAGAATACGTCTGATCACTACCTGTTCAATGGTAACGTGTTATACTTATACATAGATACTTTTCAGTAGTATATTTAATTATAAGTCAATGATTTCAATCTTTAATTCAAAGATATCGTATATATTTACTTATTTGCTAATTAAAAATGCATTAGTATTTTTAATTTGTATTTCGAATAGAATTAATTTATTGAGCATTGTGTTGTAATTAATTTTCATCTTTTATTTTCATTTGAAATCTAATTCTTTGCTCAATTTTCTTCAAATTAAGATAGAAATATTTTGTAATGATCTTATATAATTGTGTATAAATAAATGATCGGATCTCGTTAAAACCATGGATTCCTTAAAATGAGAGCTGCTTCGAAGGGACATTAGATCCATATATGGTTCTAAGTGAAAATTCATCTAAGTTCCCATATGGAATGAAAGGACTCCACCAAATATAATAACACTAATATATATATATATATATATATATATATATATATGCATATAGATATATAGAATATTCGAGCCTAGCCATCACCTAGCATAGTCTTCCTATACATTAACATTAGCTCTGTATTAATAATAGTGTCCCTTACTCAGAATAGTTTCGAGTTTGAAGCGATTCTGAATAAAACAAGTTCTCAGAAAGATGTATTCAAACTGGTATCGTTGCCCCTAGTTAAAGACCTACTACATGGAAAGAATGGTCAGTAGCTATTGTCACATGTTCACTACTGGCCAATAGCCTGCCACAGTACTATCAATTACTATGTTTATATTTTATTTAACACTGTTGAAATTTGAATATTAAATTACGAGTACAGTAAAATGTATACATTGATAACAGCATACTTTAATTACTTTAAAATATCACATACTAAATATTGTTAACATATTGTGCTTTTATATAATTTATCGATTTTAAATTTTAATTGATGATATGAATTATTTAGTCTTGTATTCAAAATTCAATCGATGAGTTGGTTTTACTTAATGGATTTAACTCTGCTTTTATGTGTATGGGTATTAACATTGAAAATAATATATTACAGTGACCCTGCACTACAAATACAGCACCCCTGCACTACAAATACAGCGCCCCTATACTACTAATACAGCACCCCTATTGCCCTCACATAGCTCTACTGTTTACCTATGGGGTGACGTCGTCCGGCAAGACCCACACAATGACCGGCAGTTCCTCTGATACTGGCATAGTGACACGATGTCTGGACGTTATCTTTGATTCATTGGCGGGTGTTCACCTAAAGCCTGGCGTTAGTACCCCACCCTAAGGGTAAGTCTGGCGCTAGTACCCCACCCTAAGGGAAATACCTTTAGATACCCCACCCTAAGGGTAAGCCTGGCGTTAGTACCCCACCCTAAGGGTAATTCCGGCTTTAGTACCCCACCCTGAGGGTAAGCCTGGCATTAGTACCCCACCCTGAGGGTAAGCCTGTCGTTAGTACCCCACCCTAAGGGTATTTCCGGCTTTAGTACCCCACCCTGAGGGTAAGCCTGGCGTTAGTACCCCACCCTGAGGGTAAGCCTGGCGTTAGTACCCCACCCTAAGGGTAAGCCTGGCGTTAGTACCCCACCCTAAGGGAACGACCTTTAGATACCCCATCCTAAGGGAAAGCCTTTCGTTAGTACCCCACCCTAAGGGAACGATCTTTAGATACCCCATCCTAAGGTAAAGACCTTTAGATACCCCACCCTAAAGGAAAAGACCTTTAGATACCCCACCCTAAGGGAAAGACCTATAGATACCCCAACCTAAGTGAAAGACCTTTAGATACCCCACCCTAAGTGAAAGACCTTTAGATACCCCACCCTAAAGGAAAGCCCTTTAGATACCCCACCTAAGGGAAAGCCCTTTAGATATGCCTACTCTAAGGGAAAGCCCATGTCCCTCTTAGACACACCTATCATAATGTGAAGCCAATGCCCTTTAGACACCCCACCCTAAGGTCAATCCCCGCCACTTTAGGGACCCCCACCCTAAGTTTGCACTGCCCACTAACTATGTCACTACTAAACACTGGATACATCTCTCCATCACACATCAACACTCATCTTTAGTCATCACATAGTAGTTACTAATCATGGATGCCACACGCTACTGTAGGTATTTAAAGCTGATAAACAAAATGGCTACCAAGTGAACCACGCTACAAGTTTGCCTACACTTTTCCCAGCGATACCTACGACCGATATCGCTGTTGAAAGTTAGTATACAATAGTAAGCATTGTTTAATAACGCTATAGCACCATTGCTGTAGGGGATGGGGTAGTGCACCTGCACCTGAGAGATGATGTGCGATGTCTTCACTTTTCTCGATAGATTAACAATATGCCTTAGACGATTGATTACACATACCTGCCTGTACCTACGTAATATATAGGTCAATTAAAATAGTAAGATTTGCATCGATATAGAAGAAAGTGACATATAGCCTTTCGTTATAGATTTAGAATATAGGTCAATACGACAATGTGAATGTTTCAATTCAGATACATTTAAATAATAAAAAATGAAACATATGTGAACATTATATGGAATATTATATGTTATATTTTCTACATACAACATGTCAAATAGGACAAATAGTACATTAAACTTAAACTCATAAATATCAATATTAATAACAATAATAATTTAGACATCAATAAGGATATCGATAAGGAAACCAATCTAATGATAAGATTATTAACATTACTTCAATGCAGAAGCAAGACCCGAGGCTTCCGAAGTGATAACAGATGTGCGTAAAGACAGAGGTTACAGTATGTTCATGTCGTATACTGAAATCTACAACAACTATATCTACGATCTTCTAGAAGGACCCATATATGCGAATATCACCCGAAATAGGTTTAGTTACAACAACAACAACAACAATAACTAGATCACCTCAGATATATTGAGTTTATCCTCATTTGAACAATTCACCTGTTTGTGTTAAAATAAAAAACATCACTGTATATCTCCCTAGTTGTTATTTTGTACAAATGTTTGTGTTTGTGTTTGTTAAGCCTAACTAAAATGTTCCTTATTCAATTATAAATGTTTATTTAGGATTAATTGTGTATATTTTTGTAATGGTGTGTATCTGAGTGTGTGTGTGTGAGTGCGTGTGTGTGTGTGTATGTGTGTGTGTGTGAGTGTGTGTGTACTAAAGAGTATGTGTTTGTACTCATTAACATACTATATATATATGTTGTTAATATATAAATCATACATCTGGAAACATGTATGCATTCACTAATATGCATGTATTCTAATATAATAACTATTGACGAGCATTATTCACGTCTATACATGTAACGAGAACCGTAGCTAAACAACAGGAATCCGGCCACAAAGATACTGAGAGAAGATGCCAAACATAACGTATACGTAAGCAATCTCACTGAGGTGGAAGTGACGTCGTCGCAACAAGCTCAGACAATCATATCAACGGGTGGGTTAGCGCTGTGACGTTCCATTGACGCTGTTTCAACGATATTGCAGTACATATAAACTTGAAGTATAAAGTGTTATGATTTACTAACGATGGCATACATAATAATAATAATCACAATAAGTTAGCACAGTTGACATCTATTTGATATTTACACTGTACACTATACACTATGTACATTGTACACTGTACAATATACAGTGTACATTGTACACCTTCAGAATTACCATCCTATTAGTAAGGGGGGATGGGTGATCATTAAGCGTAGTGATTTAGTTAATTTGGTACCATAATCCCATACATTCTACAATAGCATATGATATTATAATATGTGCGTTTAATAATTCATCATATATTGTATTCGTATATCAATATAAATATATTATAATAATTAACTGAAATAGTTTAATATTCACACAGAATAAACAAATTATATGTTTTTAATTTTTGCACTTTTATTTAAGTTTATATCTTATAGTTTATATAAATATTTTGTTATTTTTTAATTATGTAAAAAAATAGTAATATCTATATATATATATCAAATATTATTATTATTATAAGTGTAATATAAATAAATATTTATATTATATTTATGAAATCAAATGCATACTATATGTATTGAATTCTATATTTTCTATATTAAGTATTGGTTATTGTATACCATTTTTGTCAGCGCTTCAAAATCTAGTTTATATAATTTGTAGTACATTAGGAATTCATCTGAAGATGAAATAGCTGTTTAAGAATCATTGCGCGATCCCCTTAATGTAACATCTCCACCGTTTAGGTCTTAAAAATCGAAGAGTGGCTCGCACAAAACTAAATGATGATTCTAGTCGGTCTCACTCCATTCTAAACATTCGGCTCGTACAGGCACCGCTTGACCTTACCGGACAGTCTATTGTCAAGGTCAAACTAATATATTAGTGTTCTGCAGCTAGTTGTTCTGATCTGATCACATCGTCCCAGTCTTATCATAGGATAATACTTAACTATAGCTAGTTAAGGATTGTTCTTTGATCATTTATTTTAACAGAACAACCGGCCATTGCTTACTAATACTTTGTATTCATATTATACTATTGATCATCGATGACATGTATACATATCTGTATAATTAGTTGTTATGATATACTGTATAGTGTATAATGTTGGTTATTATTCTAGGATGAAAAATATATCATTATATCTCAACTGTCATTGGTGGATTTAGCGGGAAGCGAACGTACTTCGAGAACTGGAAATGTAAAAGACCGTTTAAGAGAATCAGGTTGTTTTTTCCATTTATAAAATTATTATCACTAAAGTAAGTATTTTGTTTAATATATAAAAATTATAGAAATCATTGATATATTGTTATTATTGTTGATTTTGATTAAACAAGATGGCTGATTTGTAAAATATATTAATAAATGTATTATAAATATATTTTTATTTAAATTTAGAGATTTTATTCACTTTTATTTCCTTAAACTTTTGTTATCCGTATTATTCAAGTCACATATCTTTTATTTATTAATATCTATAATTTGTTTGTGGATATTACATAATGATTCTATAATATGTATAAGTTTACTTTCAACAGTTAGTGTAGAATATAATAATGCTTTGTTCGTGTACAGGTAATATAAACCAATCTCTCATGTCATTACGTCAATGTATGGAAATACTACGTGATAACCAAATTAACCAAGTCAAGAAGGTTAGGGTACGAGTATGAGTGACTACTACTACTACTACTACTACTACTACTACTACTACTACTACTACTACTACTACTACTACTACTACTACTACTACTACTACTACTACTACTACTACTACTACTGCTACTGCTACTGCTACTGCTACTGCTACTGCTACTGCTACTGCTACTGCTACTGCTACTGCTACTGCTACTGCTACTGCTACTGCTACTGCTACTGCTACTGCTACTGCTACTGCTACTGCTACTGCTACTGCTACTGCTACTGCTACTGCTACTGCTACTGCTACTGCTACTGCTACTGCTGCTGCTGCTGCTGCTGCTGCTGCTGCTGCTGCTGCTGCTGCTATTGCTAAAGAGATATACACAACTTACAATGTGATGTTTACAGATAGTTCCTTATCGAGATTCAAAGTTAACACATTTATTGAAGAATTACTTCGACGGCAAAGCGCGAGTTAGAATGATTGTGTGCGTGAATCCATCCGCAAAAGACTACGATGAAACTATGGTTAGCCACCAATAGTCTTTCACTATCTAATTAATTTCATATATATATATAAATATTTTTGAAAGTTACATAATGTTTAATAATCTTTTACGGAAAATTAATATAAATAATGTATTTATTCTGAAAAAAACATTAAAATCTTTATTTATAAGTAAATATTAGTTTGTTATATTTTGTATTATTTATATTTGTTTTTCATCTGGATTCGTTTCGTGTTTTAAATTATTATCTGTATTACTATTAGTCATCTGTAATTTGACCGGAATGTGGCGCCATTGCACGTCTTAAATGATGATTGGGTTTTTTTATTAGTTTTAATTATATAACATAATTTCATATTTTTATTTTACATATATTTATAATAATTTACTATTTTTATTAACAATTTCTCTATATTACAATACATAAAGTTACATATTATACTAATATATATTTTAATACATTTTAATATTATACAATTATTGTATTAACTTATTTTATTATTTACTTTAATGTAATGGATTGAAATATCATGATAACTTATGTATGTTCATGAACAGTAGTTTATTATTTTTTATTAATTTATATATATATATATATTTTCTATTTTATTATTTAATTTACTAATTACATTACACCGAATGCTAACGCATGAATCATTATTATTATATTATTACTTTTACTAATATTTTAATCTGTATGTAAAACTATTTGAGGTATCGACCAAATAAAGCCTATAGGCTTTCACTGATCATCCATTGACGTATGTTTATAAACTGATTCAATTTCATATCTATATGCTATAGCCTATTCTAGAGATTACTTGATTATGTGATATTATAACTATAATTATGCATTAGTATGCTGAATTCTCTAACAATAAATAACATCCACTAATACTTATACTTAATCACTTAATCATCCAATTTTTTATTTTATTTCTCCGTTTATTTCTTGTTTTTTTGTATCGTGCCATTTTGTCTTACTGTTATCACATTTATATATGTTATTATTCTTTATACATAACCAGTAATTCAATAAACTTTTGATCTATCTATCTATCTATCTACTATCATTGATGTATCGACTATTAACATGTGATTCTACATGTACGTCGTACGCTATTGACTAATGCTATAAGTTGTGATTGATGATGATCGATTGTGTTACAGCAAGTAATGCAGTTTGCTACGATCACACAAGATGTTCAAGTGCAGACCTCTGTTGTGCCTACTTTTGTCGGAATACTCCGTAGCAAACCATCCAATAATGGTACGTAACTTTACTGCGCGTGTGTGTGTGTGTGTGTGTAATCTCTGCACTCTTTTGATCTTTTTGTCTCTTCACTTTTCACTTTTTAACTCTTTTAAGTAAGAAAATAACTCATTATAAATATATGAACAACACACACACACACACACACATATTTAATTAGTATGCTTTTAATATACAATATGGCAATACAATTATTAAAAAATGAAATCTATTACATGACATATATGTATATATATACATATATACATTTATACATATATATATATATATGTAAGAATAATTTTTTTTATTTTCTATATTCACTTATCGTATTATAATTTAATCATTACATTTATTATATATTAATTCATATTAAATAATATACGTTGTGAAATTAAAACCAAAGCAGACATCTCGAAGGCAGTTATGTTTCATATTCCCCGGGTTATTATCATTGTTGTATATGATATGTTATATAATATATGCTATTTTATAATGGTCATCAATGCGAATAGGAGATTTCTTGTATCCTATATAAATATATTGAATTTGTTAAGGGGAAGCACTACCTTCAACATTTTAATTTAAAAATAAAAAATAAAAATAAATATTATATAGTAAATAAGTTCTATTATCATCTATGTATCATTTACACATGTTAAGTATCTTCTTGTTTAATTCTAGTTAGTCTATGAAATTGCGCTGAGTTGTGCTATATGTATTTAATAGATACTAAATATGTAATGGATAATTTAAACATGTTTTATGTCATGTTTATAAACAATAGAAACTGGGATTTTATCTTAAACATTTATTTATAATCGATTTAAAATTAATAAATATAATTAATAATATTATAAATAGATATAAATTAGGGTAAACAAATTTTATTTAAAATTTTAATATATAATTTTATGATAATATTAATGTAGGGTATATTAATTGTTATTATTTATTATAGGCCTGTGTATATGTATATCTTTAATGTAATTTCTATATTTAGATATTACCATGTAAGGAAGATAACAGAATTATACAACATTTAATGAATTATTTGTTAGAAGTTTCCGAAAAACGTAAAATAATGTCTAACGAACTCGAACAATCAGGTAAGCGAACGTTACCTTTTATTTTGAATCGTAGAAAATATAAACTAATAATACATCACAATTTTTTTTATTACATAATTTAAATTTATTATAAAATTTTTAGAACAACTTTTACGTACGAGAATTGTAGATATGGAAAATGAAAACAATACTTTAAAAGAAAATGAACACAAAGTAAGCGTTGTTTACCCATGTAATGTTATGACATCAACACACAACACCCTTCGTGTATTATAATCGATACTGTTACGTACAGTACAAGGAGAAATCTCTCCAGTGTACGGTGTCCAACAGACGAATAACCGAACTAGAGAAAACAAACAAAACTTTAGAACTCGAAAATAAAGATCTACAAAAACGTGTTAGCTACATTATAGGTCGTATTATGAAATAGTTATGTATGTTTATGTTATTCGAATAATGCATCCATTAGTTACACATAATAGCTATCGTTTCCTGAACAATGTATTTAGATTATTAAAGCGTAAACGACAATTGGAGGTGTGTGTGTTATACCTTCAGAGATATGTCGATCATTAAAACTATAAACTATTCACGTCTATAACGACTTTATATCGCGTTTATCTGTGCGTTTCAGTTGAATAATTGTAAGTTTATGATTAACTGCGAGATTTGGGAGAAGAACAGCATTAAGGATGAATACATCTCCAAGTTAACGTGTAATGCTGAAACTTTTAAACAACAATTAGTTAGTACCATCTACCATACTCTCAATAGTACTACTACCATTGCTACTACCACTGCTACTACCACTGCTACTACCACTAGTATTATCATCATTATTAGGAGAACACTAAAAATAAAGCTCTAGCAAAGAATAATTCATTACTAAGAAATAAGCAAGAGAAATTAAATAAAATTGAAAACATTTTAAATAAGAAATTTCAATCTACTAGGTTTTAATTATAATGATATATATATATATATATATAATGATATATATATTATAAATAGTATTATGAATAGTAGTGGTATTTATAATGTTCACCATTAGTCCTAATAGCATGTATATCATGGATCTCTACCTGGAATCCGATAGATCCACTTTATAATCTTAAAATATAACAAACAAACAAATTATATATTGCATGTATATCTGTCAATCTGTACCACCAACCTGTTGGCATGAAGGCTCAATAGCAAATCCACGGAACACAATAACTCTGATTCAACGGAAGTCACTGATTCAGACACAAGTATCAGTTATCGTAAGAAAATGGCGAATGAGAATTTTATCAAAAGGTAATATCACACACCTACATATCGTATTATATACTTTCTACACGCTTGTATATGTATATGGTTTATCTAGTACGATATTCTTTACACTTTCTAAATAACAGAATGAATCACTCGAGAAGAAATAAAGCCCCAGTAGATAATGCACTATCTTCACGCTGCCAAACTCTGATGGTAGTTCATTCTCAATAACCATGTATTCTTATAACCAAGATTGTTCTCTTTAAATAGAAAAAGACCATCACTAAGACAAGATTAAGAAGATCAAGATCTGTAGAAAATTGGCTCAACGACCTTCCAAAATATTCATTTAGATCCCAAAGTAAGATTATCATTTGGCATGATGTGATCTTCTTCCGAGAGATAGCTATATTTATTTAGAACTTAAATCATTAACTTGAATATTGAATATTGAAAAAACTAAAATACTTCCTTATTTTAATACAAAAATTATAAATAATATAAATTTAAATAATGTGAACATAGAAATAGTAGATAGATATACGTTTTTAGGTATTATATTAGATAGTAATTTAACATATTCGTTTCATATTATAAATTTGTGTAATAAATTATCAAAAATTGTATATCTTTTTCGGAAGCTAAAATTTCTTAACCTCGCAATTTAATTATATTATATAATTCACTATTTTTATCAAATATGTCATATGGAATAGAAATATGGGGTAATGTTTATGAAGATAGATTAAAAAAACTAGTATTAATACAAAAAAAAACAATTCGAATTATCAATAAAAATATGATAGACAAGTCTCAATTACCTCAGATTCGTTTATCACACACTAATAATATGTTTAAATATAATTCTATTTTAAAATTGAATGAACTCATAACTTTTAGAATAATATTATTTTTATATAACCTTTTACATAATAACTATAACATTAATCTAGATACATTTTTTATTTATAATAAAGACAAAACAAGATTTATTTTACCATTAATGAAAACAACGAAATTTCAAAACACAATTTTTTTTAAAGGCCCAAAATACTATAATAATATAATGAGTAATAATATATTAAAATCTGAAAATATACATAATATACACAAATTAAAAAAAGTATTAAAGAATTACTTTTTAAATAAATATTAGTTTTTTATATTTTAGCATTTTAATCATTTTTAATATTTTTAATCTTCGTCAATTTTTAAAATTTTTATATTTAAAACTACTTGGGTCATTTTTATGTTATTATATTTTTATCATTTTTTATTATTTTATTCGCACTTTTTTGTTATATAATTGTTTGCACAAGTTTTAAACATACTTTATTTTAATTTGTATATACTAAACCATTTGAATCATTTTATGTTATTACATTTCAATAATTTTTTATTATTTTATTCGCACTTTTTGTTTTATATTTGTTTGCACAAGTTTTAACACATTTTATTTTATTAGTTTATTTAATGGATTGATGAAACATGATGAAATACGCTGAGGGACATTTTTTTTATTATTATTATTATTCTCTTTATATATATTTCTTTACTCTTATTATATTGAATTCTAGTACACAAGTCTTATTATTATTGTATAAATGTCCCAAAGCTATTATATTCATATACTATGGAGGTATCGACTTAATAAAGCTAATTATAGCTTTCAATGATCCTCCTTAGACAATTGTCTATAAACTGATTTCATTCATTTCATTCATTCATTAAATCTTAAATCTTTCATTTTACCATATAATATTAGTTATTCTAAATGTCAATATACAACATATGTATGCGTGTGTATTAACCATGGTAGTATTCCATAACATATTAATTAGGTGACTACATTCTTGTCTAATATATTATAATATATATTATTTCAGTTAAGTCTCAGTTAAAAGATAATTTATTACAAAATATGCCTACATACAGAGACAAAATATGCAAGGTTTAACAAACACTTTAATATATAATAGATAACACTTTAATATGTATTAACTTGAACACCTCGCACTTTAAACTAAATGTTCTACCACATTTGATAGGATTCTGCAATACAAGAAAGTGCACCTAATACCCATATAAATGAACTTAATGTCGATGAAATAACTCCAGTACAAATGTTTACTAAATAAAATAACACTAACTATATTTCTAGTACCTAACCGTACGAAATCTTCTACTTTATCCTCTCTGGTATTTTAATCAGTCTTAAAACCTCTTCAACCATGTTATATCTTCCTTATTAGTAAAAGTACATAGCATTTAGCTATCATTTCTATACTGACAACACACATATGATATTGTCTTGGTACTTCCTTATTATTCTTCTAATTTCTGATACATTTTTATTAATAACCTTATTTGTATATCTAATTTAACTATATATACTATACATTTACTTATATACCTTATATATACATTGCTATTGCAGAAATAATAAGCGAAAATCTCCCGAAAGTTACACAGAATATTTCGTTGATAGTAATAATACACATGAGAAGGAAAACACGTTAAAGTTTGTTTATTTTATTCTAGATGAATTGAATTTAGTAAGGGTTAATCTTATCAATTAATATTATAAATCTATTGTGATCAAAATAATTACATTAATTTGATCCTAAATTATATTTAATTAATTTGTTATGTTTATAGATTATAATTTTATTACATTTATGTGTAAATTTTTAAAAAAATCTTTAAGTATAGGTTAAGTATATTTAAAAAATGAAGGTGATTTAATTTGAAATTATAAATAATTAAATATTCACATTTATTTCATAATTTGTTATTATAATACGCTAAATATTGATGTGTTGTTTATTATATAACTATTTTATAGGAAAACAAAAGTATCTCATGTTTAATATTACATGAAGAAAATGAAGTTTACGAATATTGATTAGCTTTTTAACATGTTGTTTTATGAAGTAAATGTTGATTTATGTTTTAAATATGTTTTGTTTTTACATGCCCATTATATTTTATATATTTAAGTATTATTTAATTATCATTAAATTTAATGTTCTTTTAATTAACTAATAATAATGAATACACATCGATTTGTACTATTCTTATATTTTTATATTTTAGTTAATTTTATAATAATTGTTTCTAAGTAACTAATACCTACACTTATTGAATTACTTTACTATTCAATATTATTGCTTTATTTTTATTAAATTTAATATTTAAAAATGAAATATGTTAATAAATAATAAATATAAGCCTTCATTATTATTTATTTATTGTATACACACATATATTAATAAAATGTAATCGTAAAGAAAATAATACTAAATAAATGTACTGTAACTTAAATATAATAATACATATATATAATATGAAGATGAAATGTGAAAGAAAAAGCAGATTGTCAAAAATATAAGCCACAAAAATTTGTGCTGAGAAAAATATAATGAAATTGATTAAATTATCACTATAAATCAAAAACATAAATTTAAAATATATTCATTCTAGTAGAGTATGTTGATAAATGGAGTTGAGAAATGTTAATACGTCGTAACACATGTCAATTGAATGTAGTTATTGGTAAACACTTTATATCTGTGTAAATTAGTTTGTCTTGTGAACGCACATGAACTGTGTCTGATATTCAGGTAAAGTACAGATCTATGGAACACTCGCACTCTCTGTACACACAGTGATGATGTAGTAATGTACTCTTTCAGACTGACACCAACATACAGAAATTCATGGTCACATACGAGCCTTTTGAACGCAAACCTTATATTCTATTTATATTGAAAAATCTGATGTAAAATATTAAATATATAATCTTTAAATTATTACAATATATAGGTTATTTCTTTATTTCCTACTATTTTTTTTAAATTATTTATAATATAATTGATTATATATTTGTAATGGATAGGTGTATATACCTAATACCTAATATATATTACATAATAGGTAGATGTGTAGCTATTATCTACCAGATACCATATTGAAGTCGATTCACTGATAACTACAATACTCTACATCCGCTTCTCGTGAAACATGCACGGAACCAGAGCAACTGCTTTTACAATACACTGCGTCTACATTTCTATCTATCTGTTTACATATTTAGAAGTTCTACGTTTGTGGACGTCTACTGGCCGCTATTACCTAACAGCACAGACATTTCTTTGTCTACATTATACCTCTCCTAGCACCACCATTTTAAATAAATCACCTACTCTGCCCACACTCGCAGTTTTCTTTCCAACAAAAAGCTAACTTAATTCTTTTCTGAGATATGTTCTATATATAATTGTAAACATGACGCACATGTGCTGTTATTTTTAAACAAATAAATTAATAAATTAATTAATTAAAATATATATTAATTATAATTGTAAAATATTATTTTTTGTAATCATAAAATATTATCATAAGTTAAATTTATGCCAAAAGTAATACATTATTGCCATAACTATTTGGTGGACACGAAATTGTGTACCAAATAATCACGTCTACCAAATATTTAATTTTATTCAAGAGATGTCTACCTAATTTGGTTTAGTTATATATATATATATAAATATATGCATTGTATTCACTATAATATTAAAATAAACGTATTTCATGAAATATAATCACACATCAAATGAGCGTCCTTAATGCCATGCCTAAAGTTGGGGGCACTGGAACGATATTGTATGTAGGAGGGGGACCAATTAAAATAAATTCTGCGGTAAAAGTAGGAGGGGGTACCAATACATAGGAGGTACCCTTATATTTTAAAGTGGGGGGGGGACATATCCCCCTGTCCCCCCCTGTTGCAGAGCCCCTAACCACAAGAGGTACAGTAACACCACGTCAATGTTATCAGCGCGCGAGTAAAGCTTAACCCCCCTACCCTACCCCGTGTGTACATTAGCGATGTCAATGAACATACTCGTAATAAGTCTCGCACATATATTTCATAAGTACTACTATCATATCGGCTTCGGGTTACAAAATTATAATATCCCAGCAAACAGTAATAGCCGCATAATAGCAGCATAACAGCATATTTAATAGCCTCAAATGATCAGTCTAATATACTTTTAAAATGAATAGCAACATAATAATAGCAACACAATAGACTTTAAATAGCAGCATAATAGCATGACAAATTAATAGCAGCATAATAGCATGACAAATTAATAGCAGCATAATATCACAATGTAAACATTTGAAGCTATTAAGCGGCTATTAATGTTTGCTGTGATGTATCAAAATATTAAAATATTATATAGTAAAGTATTAAAAAGTATAGGATCATTACATACCGCACGACTAACTGCCCTAGTATTACAAACCTCCACCTCCCACCCCTATAGGGTATATAGTATACAGTATGGTATATAGTATACTACTATAACCCGTTAACCTCTTCCACTCACCGGGCACCAAAGCCACCTACTTCGGAATGCGCTGTCTGTCAAGCGTGACGATCCGGCACAAGGTCACGGGTTGATCTTCACATCCGGCCGGCTAGCACAGATCATCTTTAGCCTAGTTTAACCCCCGCACACCCCTCTCTCGTGATCGCCACGCGACATCCCAGCAAACAGTAATAGCCGAATAATAGCAGCATAACAGCATATGTTCTAGCCTCAAATGTTTACATTGTGCTATTATGCTGCTATTAAATGTCTATTATGCTGCTATTAATTTGTCATGCTATTATGCTGCTGCTACGCGGCTATTACTGTTTGCCGGGATACTTTAGGTAACACACGCACACCGTTATTGTTACTTGTGCTATTGTTACATAGCGAGTATCACCATAGTGCCATTGTTATCTCTGTATCGAAGAGTGATTCATCTCGCTTACATTGTGTATTCTTTTATATATATATATCATATTTTTATTTACCTATCTGTTAAATTAAAACTATCTACGTGTCAACTAATAAGCGTAATACACCTATACTATTGTTACTAATATTGTTACTACTATTGTTACTACTATTGTTACTACTATTGTTACTACTATTGTTACTACTATTATTACTACTATTGTTACTACTATTGTTACTACTATTGTTACTACTATTGTTACTACTATTGTTACTACTATTGTTACTACTATTGTTACTACTATTGTTACTACTATTGTTACTACTATTGTTACTACTATTGTTACTACTATTGTTACTACTATTGTTACTACTATTGTTACTACTATTGTTACTACTATTGTTACTACTATTGTTACTACTATTGTTACTACTATTGTTACTACTATTGTTACTACTATTGTTACTACTATTGTTACTACTATTATTACTACTATTGTTACTACTATTGTTACTACTATTGTTACTACTATTGTTACTACTATTGTTACTACTATTGTTACTACTATTGTTACTACTATTGTTACTACTATTGTTACTACTATTGTTACTACTATTGTTACTACTATTGTTACTACTATTGTTACTACTATTGTTACTACTATTGTTACTACTATTGTTACTACTATTGTTACTACTATTGTTACTACTATTGTTACTACTATTGTTACTACTATTGTTACTACTATTGTTACTACTATTGTTACTACTATTGTTACTACTATTGTTACTACTATTGTTACTACTATTGTTACTACTATTGTTACTACTATTGTTACTACTATTGTTACTACTATTGTTACTACTATTGTTACTACTATTGTTACTACTATTGTTACTACTATTGTTACTACTATTGTTACTACTATTGTTACTACTATTGTTACTACTATTGTTACTACTATTGTTACTACTATTGTTACTACTATTGTTACTACTATTATTACTACTATTGTTACTACTATTGTTACTACTATTGTTACTACTATTGTTACTACTATTGTTACTACTATTGTTACTACTATTGTTACTACTATTGTTACTACTATTGTTACTACTATTGTTACTACTATTGTTACTACTATTGTTACTACTATTGTTACTACTATTGTTACTACTATTGTTACTACTATTGTTACTACTATTGTTACTACTATTGTTACTACTATTGTTACTACTATTGTTACTACTATTGTTACTACTATTGTTACTACTATTGTTACTACTATTGTTACTACTATTGTTACTACTATTGTTACTACTATTGTTACTACTATTGTTACTACTATTGTTACTACTATTGTTACTACTATTGTTACTACTATTGTTACTACTATTGTTACTACTATTGTTACTACTATTGTTACTACTATTGTTACTACTATTGTTACTACTATTGTTACTACTATTGTTACTACTATTATTACTACTATTGTTACTACTATTGTTACTACTATTGTTACTACTATTGTTACTACTATTGTTACTACTATTATTACTACTATTGTTACTACTATTGTTACTACTATTGTTACTACTATTGTTACTACTATTGTTACTACTATTGTTACTACTATTGTTACTACTATTGTTACTACTATTGTTACTACTATTGTTACTACTATTGTTACTACTATTGTTACTACTATTGTTACTACTATTGTTACTACTATTGTTACTACTATTGTTACTACTATTGTTACTACTATTGTTACTACTATTGTTACTACTATTGTTACTACTATTGTTACTACTATTGTTACTACTATTGTTACTACTATTGTTACTACTATTGTTACTACTATTGTTACTACTATTGTTACTACTATTGTTACTACTATTGTTACTACTATTGTTACTACTATTGTTACTACTATTGTTACTACTATTGTTACTACTATTGTTACTACTATTGTTACTACTATTGTTACTACTATTGTTACTACTATTGTTACTACTATTGTTACTACTATTGTTACTACTATTGTTACTACTATTGTTACTACTATTGTTACTACTATTGTTACTACTATTGTTACTACTATTGTTACTACTATTGTTACTACTATTGTTACTACTATTGTTACTACTATTGTTACTACTATTATTACTACTATTGTTACTACACATTAACTACAGACTTATTTTCAACCCCCACGGGGACACTTATACATAATAGATAAGATATATATCAAATGACTCGTTCACGGATGAGTGCATATATTTCCTTCGGAAAATCTTTGTACAAGTTATATAATTTAATTATGCAAATCGAAATTCAAAATAAAGCATAGAAAGAAATAGAATTCTGAAATAAATAAAGGTGCTAGGTGCAGTTCGTGAGATGAAATATTAGCCGAAGAATATATCGCCTACGAGTATTTACCCAGCAAACAGTAATAGCAGCATAATAGCAGCATAATAGACATTTAAAATTAATAGCAGCATAATATCAGCATAATAGCAGCATAATAGCAGCATAACAGCAGCATAATATCATTACAAATTAATAGCAGCATAATAGCACAATGTAAACATTTGAGGCTCTAGCATTTACTGTTATGCTGCTCTTACTGTTTGCTGGGTATGTTAAAAGTAATAAATACATATATGCGATAGTATGATTTCTATTTTTATTATTCATGCTTGTTTCTGGTTTATCCATGGATAATAGTAATGCATTACTTCCCGACCGTCGAAATATAATGCTTACGTTATTTAAGTTTGAATGTATTCATAGAAATGTAGTTCAAATAGAATATAGTAATTTAATGTGAATTAACCATAACTATTATATAATCGCTATTAAAACTATTTATAACCCGCTTGTATTAGGTATGTATCAATATTCGTAATAAATGATCTACTCTGGTTGTATAAGGATTGTGTACATAGTGCTAGAGAGAAAGCTTTCTCTCTAGCTCTGTGGTTGTGTATATAGCGTGATATCTCGAGACGGCTTGTAATACAGGTAGGGGAAACTAGTAACCTAATACAGGGGACACTTTAACAATAAATGGTCTTATAATTTTATGACTCATTATTTTTTTCTCAAAAATTACAATATATTAATATTATATTATTATAGATATTATTGTGATTTTAAAATTTTATTTAATCTTTTAATTCCATAGATAACTAGGGTGTCCGTATTCGGTTCCCATGTCCGAATACGGACACCCTGTGTTATAATATGGACACCCTATATAATACTAGATAAACTATATATTATTGATGAATCAATCAGACAAATTACAATTAGATTATTTATAATTAATTTTATGAACAATTCATTATAATTTAATTAGTTAATAATTTATTTATTTTTATTATTTATTTAATTAATAATACAATTTAAGTATCTAAATAATAAAATTTAGATTTAGCTTTATTGGTGGTATTAATATTATAACGTATACGATTTTGATGAAAATCATAATAGTTCATACGCTGCGCGGCGCGCGCTGATTGGTTATAGGATGTCCGTATTAAGACATTTAGAGTGTCCGTCTTAGATGACCTATTGATATATGATCATAACTTAATGAATATTTGATAAAAAATATATAAATTATATATATAATTTTAGAATGCTTTATTTTTTAATAATATAATGTTATAATTGATATCGATACATTTGTATATTCTTGAGAAGGTTTAAGTAGACATTTTTTTTCATAAATTTAAAAACGTGATAAAAAAATCAGTTTATTAGATATATCTGTTTATTAATAGATATATATCAGCAATATTTTCAATAATTAACAAATTAAAAATACAGACTATTTATATGATTTGGAATATTTTAGTCATTAACATTTTTTTGTAGGATTTGTGGTTTCTGAGATACCGAGAATTTCCGTATTCGGGCACTGTCCGTATTCGGTTACTTTCCCCTACAGGGAGATACGCAGAATGTAGGGGGCGCTGCAACAGGGGTGGGGGGACATGTCCCCCCACTTTAAAATCTAGGGGGACCTCCTATGTGTTGGTCCCCCCTACTTTTACCACAACATTTATTTTGATTTGTTGGTCCACCTACATTCAAAATCGTTCCAGCTCCCCTATCAGGATGCCATTTACTTTGCATTCTTATCATTACTATTATACATAATATAATATATATCAGTGTACACTGTATACTGTACACTGTACACTTCAGTAAAGTGTATAACCAGTGTATTTACTTTAATTAAACTTTATATATTTATATATCTCTATATATTTATATATCTATATATATATGGATTTAAAAATATTTTAAATAATTTAAATTTATTGTATAAAATGATATATAATTGTGTTAAGTTTATCATATTACCGGTAGGTATACACATATTATGTAATATATAAATATATATATATATATATATATATCTTTACAATAATTTATTGATATCAAACAATATATACATATCCGTAATTACAAATCAACAATTCCTGCGAGATAAACGTTTCACCTCAAGCACTTCTTCCTGTAGCTCCAGTTTGCCCTGTTTGTCCCACCCTGCCACCCTCCCCCTTAGCCCCATCACGTCCGTTAGCACCACTACTTCCCGAGTGTCCAACTGGCCCCGTGGCTCCCATGTGTCCAACTTCACCTGAGGCCCCGCCATTCCCATTATCCCCGTCCTTACCCCCGATTCCATCGTCCCCGTCAGCACCTTGACGTCCGGTTGCTCCCCTTATCCCAGTTTTACCCTGATTACCGGCGCTACCCCTCGTTCCGACTTCACCCTCGACCCCTTTCCGACCCGCGGACCCGGCCCGACCTCCCTGACCGAGATGACCCCGCGTTCCGGTTGCCCCATAATGTCCTCTAGACCCTTCACCTCCCAATTTTCCCGTAGCACCCTGCACCCCAGTTCTGCCAGAGTCTCCATCGACTCCGCTGCGACCGTTTTGACCTTCGACCCCGTCGCGTCCTTCTCTTCCGTCCTTACCGCCTACACCGGTCCCGCCAGTAGACCCAGTTTTTCCATCAATTCCGCTCAGACCTATACATAGGTAATTTTAGTTGTTAGGTATTATTAGTTGTTGATATATTACAATATAAGTACGTATATAATATATAGTTATGTATATATATATTCAAATTTTTAAAATAAATATATAATAATTATTACTATAGGAAACTATCGAAAATTATGCACAATTCGAAAACTATCTATGTTAAAAGAATAAATAATGTAATCATAAAAATCAACTTAACGATATCTACTATAGTACATTATATATACGTGTGTATATTTTATTATATAATTTTAAAACGTACTGGGATTGAAAATATAATATGATAAGTAAGTGTGTATATTAGAATATATGAATAAGTGTGTGTGTGTGTGTATATATATATATATATATATATATATATATATATATATATATATATATATACGTATGTGTGTGTGTGGGTGGGTGTGGGTGGGTGTGGGTGTGAAGTTATAGACTATAGTGCGGTATATGCACACGACAAAAGTAAAGGTGTAAGAAGGTGTTGATTCATCGTTCATTATATATTATATAATATGTTTACAACGATATCTAATTTGAGATCGCCTATACACGATAGAGGGGGTCACGTGTCATGTGTCATGTGTCACGTGTCATCAATGCATAACGGTAATACTTATGTAATATAATCATTTAAATGTCATATAATTATATTAATATTAAAACACGCGTTATAACTTTTAAAATATGTAATTTCTAAATTAACAAATACGGCCATTAGATCTATAGGGGAAAGTAACCGAATACGGACACTCTCAGTATTTCAGAAAACCATAAATTCTACAAAAATGTTTAAATAAAATATTCATAATCATATAAATAGTCTAAAAAAGTATTTTTTATTTTTTAATTATTCAAAATATTGCTGATATGTCCAATAAAGTGATTTTTTTATTACGTTTTTAAATTTATGAAAAAAAATTCTACTTAAAACCTCAAGAATATACAAATGTATCTATATAAAATATAACACTATCTTACAAAATAAAGCATTATAAAATTATATATATAATTTGTATATTTGTTATCAAATATTCATTAAGTTATAAGCATATATCTAGAGGTCATATGAGTTCCTAATACGGACACTCTATATGTCTTAATACATACACCCTATAACCAATCAGCGCGCAGCGTATGAACTATTCTGATATTCATAAAAATCGCGTGCGTTATAATATCAATACCACCAATAAAGCTAAATCTAAAATTTTTATTATTTAGATACTTAAAGTGTATTATTAATTAAAAAATAATAACAATAAATAAATTATTAACTAATTAAATTAGAATAAATTGTTCATAAAATTAATTATAAATAATGTAATTGTAATTTGTCTGATTTATTCATTAATAATATATAGTTTATTTAGTGTATATTGGGTGTCCGACAGAATGTCCGACACTGTCCGTATTATAACACAGGGTGTCCGTATTCGGACATGGGTACCGAATACGGACTTCCCGTTATCTATGGAATTAAAATATTAGATACAATTTCAAAATCACAATAATATCTATAATCATACAATATTAATATATTGTAATTTTTGAATAAAAATAATGAGTCATAAAATATTAAGACCATTTATTGTTAAAGTGTCCGTATTAGGTTACTTTCCCCTATAAATATATACAGATAATATAATTATATATATAGTGTATACACTGTATACTATAAAGAGTATATACCTATATACAGCATATATACCTATACACAGTATATATATATATATATATATATACTCGAAATGTATGAACAGGACTGTATATAGGTATGTATATACTTATGTATATTCATTGTATATAGGTATATCTATGTACAATGAATATACCTATATACAGTCATGTTCATACATTTCGAGTTTAACTCCTCCTAAATACGTTACAAAATCCACTATATTAGCTCTAAACTAACTACTATAGTACTCTTATAAGAGTTTTAGAAAGCGGCCCAATTATTGGACACCCGTCCAATAATTGGGACGCTTTAAAATACATCTGGGTATTTTAAGATATTCTTTTGTAATGCCAGTCTCATGTAACATACGACTCGGCCGAACCCATCCCAGAATATCACACGACAATACAATCGATGATATTTCGCTAAATACACATACGAATCTCTTCAAATTTAAACCACACTTGACTAATATGTATATACATAAATTGTGTATAAATCAACTAAACTTATGCATTAGAATAAAGTAATACATACATATATATATAGTAGACCCGAGTACTTTTTAATAAACTATAGATTACAAGAAGTAATAAGTAATATTAGATTTATAAAGGTTTAGGTAAATAATAATAATATAGGGGACACTAGAAAATGTATTATGTATTAGGGATAGGTATACTCATAGAGAACGAAGTGACTTCGTTCTCTATGGGTATACTATAGTATATCTGGAGTAGGACAAACAAACGTATTTAGATATTATTATAATGTTATAAATATGTAATTGCTTTATTTAATAGACATTAAGTATACTTATGATATATATATATATATACATTAGGAATCATTAATCACGTAAATAGCATCAATAATATGTATGTTATGTAATGAATATAACTGAATAGATAGGCTGCCAAATGTAATCGTACTTTCAAAATTGTATTCTATTTTAGTAAATCACCAATACTTGTATTACTTATATAATAGCTATTATTTAACGTTATTTTAAATTATTTCTATTAATTATATTATATATGAATATGTATATAATATATACTATATATACTACATATATATATATATATATATATATATATATATATATATATATATATATATTTAATTATTAGTACGTATAACTATTATATACAATTTATTATTGTGGTTTGTTGAATTCCACAATCAAACAGCATTATCTAAACAGAATCAATGCAAGCCTTGTTAACTATAGTTAACTATATATCACGTGTTATCTATAGTTACGTAATGATCATGTGACAACTAACGTGTGATATACCACGTGTACCATTAGGGTATACCCTACTTTATATAGTTACCTTTGTCTCCAGTTTCTCCCGTTTCTCCCGCCAGTCCTTCATCGCCTAGATCTCCTTTGTCTCCCTTTTCTCCTTTCAAATTGTCCACTAAATAACGTAATGATCATTTATAATTTATAATATCATTTAGAATGCGATACTATATATATATATATATATACAGTTGTGTGACGTAACGAATCACGTGATATAAGTACGTCACGTGTTATTACATCACGTGTGGAATACGTATTTAATACGTATTTATTTATTTTATTTATTTTTCGTCGGGTATACCGTCCGGTATCAACTGATTAAAGAATAATCTGAATGAAAAGTAATCAATATTTTAAACAATAATATTAGCAATACATGCGTGTTATTTAATTAATCATTATATATATATATATATATATATATATACTATATAGAGAGCGATTAATATGTTTACTATTAACTATTAACTTTTAAATTCCAGTAACTCTAATGCTTTTCTTATCGTGATAAGTAGGTCAGCGTGATTTAACAGGGAATCTTGCGCCACGATAGATGTACCCTCGGCGCAGGATAACAATGCCGATACGGCTAACAGTGAGGCGATAGACCACGTGTGCATTGCGTAAGCTATTGTTCTAATAACCGATAAGCGATACGGTTACCTGCCGCTTTTTCGCCGCTACTTTTATAGTGAAATCGGGTCACGTGTCAAACGACGTCGTAAGATAACCACGCCCATATTACGATACGGTGACTCAAACAAAGGCGTATA